>WEKY01060615.1:0-118158 GCA_013390045.1 Picathartes gymnocephalus | reverse complement strand
GGCCGCGCCTCCCGCCGCCGGCCTCAGGCGCCGTCCCGGTCCCGCTCCGCGGCGGCGGAACGCCAGGGGAAAAGGTCCTGTCTGGAGGCGAGCCTTCCCTTACCCTGGGGCAGACAAGGGCCCGCGCATTAAAACCTTATTTGAGTCTGCTTTCTGAACGAAGCACGGACCTCAGAGCTTGGTTTTCTCATTGCCTGTTCATTTGCCCCGAGCTGGCCCGTTTTAGAACTTCCATTAATGACCCCGAAAGCCTCCCCGAATAGTAGCATCAGTTCTGTACCTTTCCCACCTTCCCCGCTTTGTTTCTGGGGATACACAGATCCAAAAATCATGTTTCCAAGACTCTCAGAGCTCCAAGGGTCGTCCCCCATCCTTCCCTTACACCACCTTAAAGCGACCCTTGAGCTGTACATTTTGTAGGTCCCTACAAACCCTCGGAGCCAGGGACCTTAATATGGAAGAAACCAGGGTAGAACTTCCTCCAGGACAACTTTAATAGGGAATAGAACATAGTGGATCTTGCTGCAGGACACCTTTACGAGGGTTTTGTGAAGCCCCTTACGCCCATGACAACAAAGCGGCCCCTCTCCACAGAGCAAAGGAAGGATTTTCATTAAAATTTGCTCCCCTCGGAGCTGGCTGCATTAGTTGGGGTAAGACACTTTTCCATCAAGGATCAAGCTCTTTATGGTTGCTAAATAGTGCCTTCATTTTAGCACGGCTCTGTATGGTTCCAGGTAATTACAGCATTGTGGAGTACACACTGAATATATGCATAGGAGACAACGGAGTGATTTAGGGCCCTTCAAGAGCGTCCCGGGATTCTTTGCAGGAGCAAAATGAAAAATGAAATAAATTCAGTTGGTGTACTGAAGAGCTTAGAAAAACAAGTCTGTCTGCTTCTGAAAACCAGTAGAACAAGTTTGAAGAACCTTTGGAAGCAGTGAATTACAAATTCGTGAAGCAATTGAGAGTGGGGGAGAAACAGAAATAAGATTAGTAGTAAGAAAATGTTGTGTGGTTGTTTTGTTTTGGGTTTTTTTTAAGCTTTCTGACTTGGTTAGGTTTTTTTAACTGTACACTTTAGGCAAATAATCTTCTCTAGTTTGTTTTTTTTTTTTCTTCCCAGCTGCACCACCCTTCCATTTCGAAATGTTGTGGAAACTCAAGACTTCCAAAACTAATGCTAATACAAGTTCAAGAGACTGTAAAATATTTTCTTTTTTCATTTTTTTTCTTTTAACATAAAGGGATAGAGACAGATAGTGGTTGGAGTGATGGAATTGCAGCTCTGCTGAATGGGCTAGAGAAAAAATAGAGGTTGACAGAGAGAAAAAAAGGTAAAAAGCCCACAAGAAATAATTGCAGATTCAACATGTTAAGAAGCAGATCTTGACACAAGCATTAGACTGGTAGGTTACCCAGGGAGAAAAAAAGAAAAAGAAATTGAACAATGATGAGATGCAGGGGAAAGTGCAATGTCTGCCTTTCTGATGACCAAGACACAAATGAAAACCTGATTTAGATGAAAAGGTACTGTCAGATTTCACAACATGTGGTGTGAATGTAGTGAAGCAGGTGGAATAACAGCATGATTTGCTAAAATCAGATATTTAAGTGTACACATGATGGAGTTATAGATAATAACTGTGAAAATACTTAACCTTTCCATGCTAATATATAAATCCTAAAACAGATGACAGTAATTTGATTTTAGCATGGTACAGCGGACACAAACAAATTAACCCCCTAAAACTAACTATTGGGCACTGCATCTGAGCTAAGTTTCCCCTCCGGATATCACTCCTAAGCTAACATTAGGAGTATTAAATACTGCTGGAATGACAAAGGGAAGAAGGAGAGGGGAAGGGAGGGAGGAACAGAAGTTGGAACAGAATGTGGCAGGCCTGCAGTATAATCAGGCAAAATATTGCAAGGTCCAAACTATGACCTTTCAAAAAATTTCTATGTACAACCTAAAGGTGAAGGTTGGGAATGGCCTTGCACTGACCCCCCTCAAATTACGACTAGGAAACAACAGCATATAAACACTTTCAATGATAAATCCTTTTTTTGAAAAAAAAAGAAAAAAAAAACCCTAAAAATAAGTTCAAAGGGTTAAAACCCCAAGGTTGTCATGAAGAGGCGCAGCCACTTTGGCTGCGATCTTTCATCTGTACACAAGAAACTAAGACCCTGAAGTCAACCTTCAAAAGCAAGGGAGGCATTTTGTTATCCAGATTATTTGCATAGTACCTCCTATGCCTAAGGTGACAGCTCAGATGACATCGTCCTGGTGAATTATTATAGCTAAGGGTCAGACATTTCTGATACAATTGTGCAACGTTGTCGTTAATGAGACAGTATCAGGATAAGAACCAAACCTTATTTTTGCGGTTTTGTATAACTCAGTTTGACACAGATAGCAAACAAGCCATGGTCTGATTGGCTGCAACCTTGCAGGCTACAAGGCTGACAGATAAGGCCTAAAAGAAGATGAAACAGAGCAAAATTTCCTGTCTGGAGAAAAAAATCCCCACCCTCTAATTTTAGTTTCAGTGGTTTGAAGCTGTAGGAACCTTCCTGGTTAACATGATCCACCTGATTTTAAATGATGGGATGTTTGTGTCATGCATGATTTTAGGTATGTTTTGTATTTAGCCGGTTAAGGCTAAAAAAAGAAGAAACTTTTAGTTAAAAGACTGCACAAAAAGTTGTAACATTTAAGAACTCTGCACCAACACTGGAAAAACCTGAGGGGGTGGGTTAAGCAAAAATCCTTTATGCTTTCCAAATGATTTGCCAGATCTTTTGCAGAGTATTGGGAAAGACTGCTGCGTGCTTTTCAATTATTTCAACAGCTTCAGTATGATGTTATTTGGATGTGAAAGCAGGCAATCCTGATGGACGAGAGAACGTAATGGATCACAACGAGAAAGGCAGCATGATCCTGCTCCTTGAAGTCACGGAAATCCGAGCCATCCTGTGTGTGCACACACCTCTGCTTGCTCTGTATGTAGTTCGGAGCGCTGCTTCCAGTTGGCCTCTGCGGTGGCTGGGGCGTGACTGAGCCCTTGCGGGTCCCTGGTCGAGGTGCACGCACGTCCTGGCCAGCTCGGAGCCGCCGCTGCAAATCCTTGCGAGCTTGTCGTGTCTTGGGTAGAGCTTTGGGCAGGCGGTGATTCACATCGAGAAATAAATGTTTTGCAAGGGTGCGCCTGAGGCGTGATTATCTGCTTAAACACGGAGCAGTCATTTTAATTACTTTTGTAACTTTTGAGTTACTGATTTTTCATGTGTAATTATCTTTTAATTCAGATACTTTCATTCTCTGACAGGTAAAATTAGTGGGGTTGATGGTAAATAAAGATATTGCAGAGTTAGGATAACGTAGGAACTGTAGCATAAAAAAATGTTATAATTTCCCAAGCAAATAGTGGAAATCTTATCACTTGAAGTATTCAGGCAAAAGCATTCCTCTGATCCTGATGTTTCAGGTCTTAGTTCTAAAATCTGTCTGGGCTGAGATGCACTTTAATCTTGGGACTCTCAGTATCATGTAAGATGCCTCCACAAAATCACCCAGAATGGGTGGCTGATGTCCAGCCTGGCACGCACAGCCATTCTCCGATCCACCTGATCACCCATTGCCCCAGGTCAGAATACCTCAGCTCCTAAATGATGGTGCTACAGGGGATGGATGTCAAGGGCCTCAGAAAGGGCTGGTTAGTTCTTATTCACCATTATTAGATCCTTCAGAGTCAGCTGGTCACTTAGTCACATACCTGGGAATGGACTCCAAGAGGATGTGCTTTCTGAGCTCCTCAGGAACTGAGTCAAGGCTGACCATCTTGTTGCTTCTTGTGTTTTTTAAAGAGGAACATAATGTAGGTTGGTTTTGGTTTTTTTTTTCCCTACTTATCAGGGACTTGCAGTCACAATTTCGATTTTCAATAGATGAAGGCAGTAGTGTTCTTTTATATAAGCATATAGCCAGGAAATAATAGTTCCTTTCAGCCCTTTCCTCACCCTTCCTCATTACCAGGTAATTTGGGTAGGAGTACTATCTATCCCATCTATTGAAACAGGATCTCTGTGAACAAAGGACGAAAGAATGATTTAAGTTGAAGCAGAATTAAACAAAAGATCTGGGATAGGATCATGTGGTGGCTGGAACACTTGGCCAGGAGAGGAGGGAGCTGGATTTACATTCTCCCTGAAAAGGTAATAGTTCCCATTTCCAGGCTGACAGCATTCATTTCTAGGTCATTACAGAACTGCCACCACAACATAATCTAGTTGCATTTTGGTAGAGAAATGGCTACTGTGCTTTGGGTTAGAAAAGGCAATTCTCTGTTCCTTGATACACAAGGGCCAGGGAATGTCCTGTAGCCACAGAAAAGGGAAAGCAGGAGGTTTGCAGCCATGTATCCTCATCCTCTGTACAAATACACGCGTGCATTGAATACCCAGCAGTAGTGGGTGTTCATCTTGCAGCTTAACAACAGAATTAAGATACACTCAAAAGACCTGCTGTCCATGCCTGGAAAATAAGATTTGTATCACATGTAGTTATAACTGTGCTTATATCTACTCCTGTGTGTTACTATCATCCTGTTGGTACAATTGCTCGTCACTGCTATGCTGTCAAGGAAAACACTCTGCCAGGTGACTGTTCAAAATAGGGGACCAGTCTAAATGTTCTGAATTCCTTCTGGAGTGGCTTTTTTTCTTGCTCTGTGCTGACATGAGAGCACCATCCTCCTCATGTAGCGCTGGGATTGCACACTAAATTTAGTCAGTAGGCTTGGAGGCACTTTTATGCCTTTTGAGCAAAACCCAGGCACTGGCTTTAAAGATTTGCTGCAGCATCTTTTTTATATATATGTGTAATATTTATACACACACAAATATGCATCTACGCAGAACTAGGAAGGTATGAGTCTTCTGATTAATAATTGCTGCTCAGCCTCTGGTACTTACTGGGCAAGGGTTTAGCTGGGTGTCTGCAAAATGCTTTGTAATTTTCAGCCAGCTAAACAAAAACCTCAAAAATCCCAAACAACTGCTTTTAGCATCCGAGAAATGCATGTTAGTGGAATGGGGTGCTGTGCTCTGCCCAGCTTGTGTCATTCTAATCTCAGGTGTTTCCGTGTGTACGGGAACATGAATCTGCTTCAGCTTCCTCCTACCCTGAAGTAACATGTTACCCAATATTTGTGCATTATGAATTGTGGTAGAACATCACCATTCCATTTAATAACAGTTGACGATGCACAAGGCTAGCCAAAATTAACACTAAGGCAATGATATTCTTGAAAACAGGTGCTGCAGTTGATAACTTGTCCTGCTGGATGAAAATATAATTGTCTGTTCCTCAGGAAGGGAAGAATTTAGATGCTGTTAAGTGATGGCATGAAAATGTCTGTGGAGTAGAAAGAAAAAATCTACAGCAAAGTCAAAAGAGAAAACTAAATCATGCAAGTGACTTTTTATGCAAGTTGGTCCAGAAGTATATTCAGTATCATTCTCAGAACAGGCATGAAAGAAATTGTTACATTCTTAGGCAACTGATTCTTATGTGAATATTCAAAATAACTACAATAACCAAAGATGTTATGCTGGCACAAGATTCTGTATAAACCTAGTGAAACCTAACAAAATACTTGATTTATGCAGCACGTAAATAAGCTGTGAACTTTGGGAAATTTTGTGTCCAAATAACATAACTACGTATATAAATATATATATATATACACACATATTTCTCACATAATCTCAGTGTTTTCATGAGTCTGTGTTACAGGCAGTGTCTGAACACTTGCCTTGACCTGTTCTCTGTGATCTTGAGCAACTCATGTCACCTTACCTGCTTCTATTTCTCCATCAGTACAGTAAGAATAGTAAATCTTTCCTATCTCCTTTCTTATGCCTGGTCAAATGGCAAGCTAAAGTAAGGTTTGCCAAAATATTTTGTACCACTTCAGTAACAGAAGATAGGCATAAACTGGCTCCAACCAGCTAAGTTTTACTGATGTGTTATTGAATCAGCATAAACTCTTCAGGTTAAACCAGAAGTAATAAATAACCAAAATGCTTTTTGCTGTATATGCTTTTACAAACTTCTGCCCTAAGCCTGTAGTAGCTCAAAAGCTTTCATGCGAGAAGGCACACTATGATACTATAATGAGTCATTTTAACTCATTTTCTCTCCATCTAGTTTGCCCCGGCTCAAGAGTTTCGTGTTACTTGTGAATTTATGCATTTTAAACACTACACTGCAATCCTTAGGCAGGCAGGCTGCCCAGGTCACTTAGCACTGACTGCTGCCCTTCTTCTCAGTTTGTGGGGGCTCTGCAAATCTTCATTCTAGAAGTGAGAAAATGGCAGGATTTCATTTTGCCCATCCTTTTAGACAAAGCACCTCCACAGCCTGTCTCCTGTGAAGCCAGGGCAGCATCCTACCTTCCATTGCTTTACCTGCAAGGGTACTACATCTATCAAATGCAAATTTAGGGTTATCCATAGGCTCAGCTTCCAGAGTTATCAGCACTTTGGAGGATAATATGGAATGCAATCATGCCCATCTTTATTTCTTAGCACAAGGCGTGCTCAAAATAGCAAATATAGATCCTCCTTTCTTATGAGGAGACTCAAGGAACACAGAGCACCTACAGGAGCTCATGGGAGCACTGGAGGAGCCAGGAGCAGACGGAGCAAGTTTAGAGCAGTCCTGGTGGTCCTTCCTGGCAAAATTCCTCATAGGACAGCTCTGGCCTTTGTCCCTGCAAAACTGTTTCAGCATCTTCCACTGCTCCACCAAGATCTAGTTTAATAGTCATACCCATTGCTTGCAGAATTATTTTTGTGCTCACAAAGTTAGTAAATACAAATAGTCAGCATAATCCTAAAAAAAACCAAAATGCAATATAAACTATATTTTTTTTTCCAGGCTGAGGCCACTAAACTCTTGTAGACGCTCAGAAAATAAAATTATTCACGACGAATTGTAATCAACAGGAGCAAATATAAAAGATTTTTTAATCTGTTTCACTGCATCTATGAAACCACTTGATTAGTCCCCTTCTAACACATTTCTAAACACAGATGAGACACAGTGAGATGAGGAATTTTCAGAGAATATGTTGGATAAGTTTGCTTAGATTAATTGCAGATCTTCTGAATCTAGAAGATGCAGCTAAAATATATCCTTAGAAATGTCCCATTAGACTTTGAAAATAGAATGAGAAAGACAAATTAATGTTGATTGAAAAACACCATGTGCATTTTGTGTGGAAGGGAATTTAGTTTGGTCATTAGTGTCATTTGATAAGCAGAATTTCATTCCCTTCCCCTAAATAAGAAACTCGCTCTGTTTTTCATCATCCAGACTGTTTATTCGAATGGATTTTAGGAATCCAAAATAATTCCTTTTAAAGGGAACGAAAATGAAAGAATCAAATTATGTGTCCTCATGCAACACAACTCAAAACTTTAGACACATAGTTGCATCAAAGCAAGTAACTTTTCCACTTGCTATTTTCCCACATGGAAAAAGAAACAAATCAGCAGTTTATGGACTAAAATGTGATTTGGTGTGTCATAATAGGAAAACCAGTTATTTCTGCACCTACCAAACACATAGGCCACATGGTTTACTGACACTTCAGAAGGTAAACGTAACTCAGGAGAGATTCAGAAAGTACATAAAATTGATTCAGGGAAGATACTAAGTTTGGATATTTATTGGCTGTGCCTATGAAGTGTCATAAGCCACTACAACCCCAAATAGTAGTAGTAATACCAATAACAGCAAGAGCTTCCACAAATGTCCTATTTTTCACTAATTGACAAAAAATTCCCCTGAACTGACAGATGTAGACTTTTCCAAAGGGGTTTGGATTTCAGTGGCATTTGGTTTGGGCCAGTCAGTGTCAGGGGACCTGGAAAACAGCCATGATGATTGCTTTGAAAGAATTCTTCATCAGCACTGAGTGTGATGATGCATTCCTGAATACCTTCCTGCTCAGCATTAGCTGATCTCCTACCGCTCAACTTGCATTCCCCAACACCCTTCTCTGCCTTTCCTGCATGGCATTAGCAAACTAGAAATCCAAACTGGAGTCAAAACCTAGGACACAAGATCAAAGGGTTTGGGTACTGGCTGTTTCCACACTTGTGTCATCTTCATAAAATCCTGTTAATGCTCTTGTGACGCAGACAATTGAAATGGAACCTGGGAGAGGAGACAAAGGCCTGGCTTAGGCAGCAAAGATTTTATGAGGTTGTTTTATGGAATACACTGCCCAAAAGGGTTAAAGGATGTTTAGGTATGGAGCAAGACTCATCTTCTTGTTTTAGTTTTCTCTTGGAAACAAGTCTCATAAAATAGGTCTAAAAAAATACAAACGGAGTTGAGGTTAGAAGAGTAAAAAGCATTAATCTGATGATACAGTTCCTCTAGAAAAAACCAACAAAACAAACAAAAGCTAGTCTACTGTTGAAATGCTGCATTCAACTCAACAAATTTACCAGTCAGACCCATTCACTGATTTATCCATTTAGGTTGAAAAAGGCTTTTAAATCATTGAGTCACAATCATTATTCACTTCCTTATAGGTGAGATCCTGAACCTGCAAGAAGACCAGAAAAAAAGCCCAAAGTCCATTTTGCTCCAAAGTCATAAGCAGCAGACAAAAAGCCAAATATAAATTGTCAGCAAAGCTCTACTCAGTCTTGGCAAAAACCACTCCATTTCTTTAGTGCTGAATATTCTTGGAAACATTAAGAGGTGGCACACAGGACCTTGAAGCTGAGGATTTAGCAGAGGAAAAAAAAAAATAATGGAAGGATTTAAATGGATTAAGGGGGTAATGGGATGCAGGCAGAAGGAGGTGGAGATAAGTTTAGCTGTTTTGTAAATGAGAAGAGGGAGAGATGATAAATGGAGTTCTGAAGCCTCCATAGATTAAATTATCTGGGTGGGAGTCAGGTGTGAATTGCTGGGGAAGTGCAAGGACTAAAGGGATTTTGTATTTGCTGGTGCAGGTTAAGTTTCCCTTCAGGTGACGCAGTCAGTGGTGGAAATGCTTGAAGCTGTGTGTCACATATTATCTAAGGCTTGGGGAATAATCCTCAGTGTGAGAAGGAACCTTTAGTGTCTCACTAGAGACTCAGTGAAGTGAGACAGAAGGGCAGCACAAAAATCAACCTTGACAAATGTAGGAAAAAGTCATTAGTCACCATGGCAAAGACAATCTCACTATAAAGGAGAGAATTGAAAGTAGTCTGAAAATAACTGAGGAAGCTGCCTGTACAGCAGATAGACATGCACTAGAAATCAGTGTGTATCCATGACATCAACAGCTTTCCAATCTCATTGATGAGAGCCTCATTTTAAAATACTTTTGCAACTGTTTTCAGGGTAATCTGTGTTTCTCAAGGGGTAAGAATCCGTTTGGTGCCTGGGACTCCACTATCATATCTGCTGTGTTTTTCTGCAGCTATTTATTCTTTTCCCTTTTCACCACTAATCACTATTACTCTTACAGTAAATCAAAACAAACTGATCCAAGCCAGGTTTATCAGAAGTTATTATCAGGTTTTGTCAGAAAAATATAAAATAAACTCAATGTTTTTCTAGTTAAGAATGATAAATTATGGCCCTATATGAAGCCACTGTATTAACTATCCACATTAAGACACTCTATAATGCCATTGCCATAATAGGAAAACGATCATTTCCCTACTTTGACAAGTGTTCCAGATCTCAGAAATCCCTGAAAGTCAAGTAGATGCCTTTAAGGAAAGTTACTAGCCAAATGTCTGTTTCCAAGGAATTTTAGACTTGTCTGTGTTTTCTCTTGCACTATATTCACAGCATTAAATTCAGTGGAAGAGGATTAAGTATCTTACTACTAATTCAGCACCTTATTACAAGAGGTAATAGCATACATGTGTATCAAGAACTTTATAATCCTTGTTGACATAAACAAAAGTCAGGCATGAGCAGTACACCAGGATGGTGGGAACTGCCGCAGTTGTCCAAGCAAGGCGCCATCCTCCCATCTACCAGAAATATTTTTTTTCACTAATTTCATACTTGCATTTTCTTCTTGTTCAAGTCATACACCTGGGCTGGTCATGTTCTTTACTATGTGGCATTCCCAACTGAGGGTTACTGTCACGATCCGCTAACACAAGCGAGATTCACGATGGTTCGTTAACCTAATCTCAGAGTGCAAAAGACACAACGGATTTCAGCTTAAATCAAAACAATGCACCTTTATTAAGTGCCCACAACACAGTGATGCGATAGAGGGGAGAGAGAGAGAGAAAAATAAAGGATAGAGAGGAAGAGAGAAGGGGGGGATATAGCTACCAATGGAGGAGACGAAATCCTCGTGGTGTGCAGCCAATAGATTCGCCTTCTTGAGATGAGGCGAAATCCTCTTGGTGTTCAGCCAATGGACCCGTCTTTTTTCCGTGGGGAGATCTCATCTCGGTTAACTTAGGGGATCCTTTTATAGTCTTTCCAAAAGCGGGGGGTGACTGGCCAAAAAGGTGGGGAAATCTTCCATTGCTTTGCAGCAAACACACCAGGAGCGAGGGGTGGCTGGAAATCTGTAGCCATTGTTCTGAGGTCCCTTGGAGCAGGTACAGAACAGGCCAGGACAGGTTATTCCTCTCTGCAGCAAGCAGCAGTCCACTGTGACCTGCTCATTGTTCCTGCACTGGTTCCCGTGGGAATGCATATCAGTTCTTTGGTCCAGCGAGCACACCTGCATGCAACTTTGGCAGACATCCCACCTCAGCCAGGCTAGGGCCCCTGTTCCAAGTTTTCGGGGTTTTAGGGTTTTTTAGTCTCTGTCCTTTGACGATGGTCGTGAGGCAGATGAGGGATTTTCGGACCGTCTCTGACAGTTACCACCACTAAATCCCCGAGTAGCTCATTAAGGGGCTTGCGTGATTCTTCTCAAACCTTCCTTGAGATCCACCCACACCATGAAAAGTAATTCCCTCCCAGTGAAATCAAATTATATTTAATCTGGGAAATTTAATTACGCCATGGCAATAGGTATTTTCTGAACGCCATAGATTAGGCGGATTAATCAGATGCGCGGGAGGTAGGCGGTTGGTATTAATAAGGCAAAATTTGTTTGCACTATATGTACAGACAGTTCTGAAACTGCCAGCCAAAGCAGAAAGAAAGGATTTGCCTTGGTGCTGTTAATGAGAAGTAGATTAGTAGAAGCCGTGCAGTTAAAACAAAACAAAACTAAACTAAACCAGCCGCCACTTTAAGCCAAGCAGAGGAGTGCAAAAACAGTGTTCATTTTTAATAAATACAGCATCACTGGCTGCTGACTGACAGCTTCAATGTTATCTCACTATAAATGTATAGTAATTAGTTGGGTAATTTGGCTTTCTGAGGAACATTATTAACTCTATTAGAATTACAATCAACACGGGAAATCAGATTCCCAAATACTCTGAATCCAATGCCTGCTTTTATACTCATCTCTTGGGAGGGAGCAGGGATAGTGAGCACAAGCGGAGTTAGGAAAATGCAACACGAGTGTTTTAGAAATTAAGAGTTTTCCTAGCTTATGGCTGAGCTGGAAGCTTTTCCAGCTCCAGAATGGGACAAAACCCCAGTAAAAACTCATTCCCTGTCTGGGAAGCAGCACGCAGTGGGAGCTGGGAGCTGGCCCCAGGCACCGCAGGCAGAGCGCAGTGGCAGCAGCCCTCGTGGGTACGGAGGCAGAGTGTGTGTGTGTGTATATAATTATATTCATGTTCTGATTATAGGGCCAGATGACTCCAACACATGTTGCTGCTGTTCCTGGGAACACAGAAAATTTGGACCATACCAGTTGCCACAAAAATATGTAGTGGCTGTCATCATGCTGGTTTGTAAGCAAGGCACATTGTCACCTCTAGGAAAACCTACTTCATTAATAATAACATCAATGTGACATTTCCATTTAATCCTAATGACTTCATAATTATTAATTACTGTCACTACAGAAGCAATATCCCAGGGAAGGTGAAACCTCAGTCATATAATTCTTCACAGTTGCCAGGTATTCTCGGATTACTTTATCTGGGAAGAAAAAAAAATCATGTAGTCATTATTTTTGAGAAACAGTCATCATTAATATAGAAAATCTGAAAGAGTCACTGAAGAGTCTTCTGCCAGCCTTAAAAAAAGGAATTATAAACAGCATTTCCTTTAAAGAAGTGTTATGACAATTCAGTTTGCTCAAATCACACCTTGAAGTTGTCAGTGTGTTGAGCACACACATCAAATAATGTTGTTCAACGTTGGACTAAATCCTGCTGAGCTAATAATTAAGCATGATTCTCATTGTCAGTGATTTGCAAATTTATATTCTATTACTAATAGCATCTATGCTAATTTAAATCTGCATTCTCCTATTTAAGGTGTTGGTACTTCAAATATTTCATTTAAATTAGTGAAATGAAACCATTTTTTTGTTTTAATCAAATTGGTTTTTCAGATTATTTGAACTGTGCTCATTGCAATTAGCAAGGGTCCCATTTGGTGAGTCAAGGGAGAAAAATCCAAATTGTCCTTCACATAGTATAATTTTTTACAGTTAGTTTTTCAAAATTATGGGATATTTTGAGAGGAAGGATTCCTGATGCATTTCAAATATGTCAATATTTACATCCATTATTGGCTTTGCTCTTTTTGCTGCATACAACAGATTATATATTTAGAGGAGAAGGTGAAGCAGAGGGTATGGTCTCACTCCCTTTATTTCTCCCCACACTGAAGAAATGAGCCAGATTACAGAGGACAAATGTAAAATGGATGAAAAATGGATTAAACTACACATACTGTGCTCAGTGAGGGAGTCTGATAATATATAAATGCCATAAATTCCATTTTTAATAAAGATTTCATATTAAAATTGGCTTTTTTAGACCTCTTTATGGAGGTGGCTTTGAAGAATGGCAGCATTGGCCTGAGGTAACCTTCACCTAAGTTTCAAACTTCCACTGAAGTATTTCAGACGTACATTTGTGCCAAAGGAAGGCTTGTAAATACAGATATTTAGCACATGCTTCTCTACCCTACGGATGTGTGTCTGCCTGTGATAACCCAGGTTATTCAAGGAAGAATATCATGGGATACTTAGACACTTATTAAAAATTTGATCCTTAAAGATGAATTGCTTTCCTTGTGGTATTCAGTGTGTTCAACCATTCAGATTTATACATAAGAAATATATTCATATGGAAAAACCACTATAAGTCTTCATTGAAATGTAGAGCTCTTTAAAGCCTCACTTAATATCAAATTTATTTTGTCGTGGTCTATTTATAGCACAAATAGGCAAACTTTACAAACTGCTTGGTAAAGAAAAGAAGATTACTAACCAGCAAATCTTTGGTTAAGAATGAGTGCCCCTTCGCATACCCATATCAGCATTGTGAAATTGAGAAATGTTTCTGAAGCAGCACTCAGTGAACACCAACACAGCTTTGCTAAATAGATGCTGATAAATGCATTTAAATGCTATGGGTACCCCCTGCAGCAAGGCAGGATACAGCAGTGCAGTGTCAAGAACAAGGACCTCTGCAAGAAACATGAGACTAGAAATGCTGTGTCTGCTATTGAGGGTCTAGGGAAGCCTTTTGAGGAGTTACAGAGACCCCAAACACAGGAATATGTGGAAAGATGGGGTTTGTGGCCATAAAACCACAAGCATGTGACGTGTGTCCAGGCAAGAGCAGTGTACCGAGGCTGTTGATGTAGTGAGGATCTGCAGAGTCAGACAATTGACAGGGGAGAGAAGCCTCGATAGGGAAAGGTGAAGTCTGTGCTATAGGCCATGAGTGGAATAGCAAAACTTTGCTCTAAAGGTGAAAAACCAGTGGTTAGTAGTAAAAAAACAACAACATTCTTCCAGAATGGAAGAATTTAATTATAACACCAACTATACCCTCTGTAAAGAGTTCTGGGATGTGGAAGACAGTACAGCAAAAAGGAGGGCAGTGTAGGCTTTAATTAAACACAGAGCACAGAGCTGGCCCTCTAAATCAATCATTATTTCTTGGAGGCAAGGACAAGTGCAGAGCCGTGCAAATGTGTGAAGAGAATTTTGGGCAACAGCCCTGCAGATTTCTCAGAGGAAAATGCTTTGACAGATGCCGAGTGGGACTACTTCTCCTTATGCTGAACCCAAAGGCAACAATAAAAATTAAAATTACTTCATGGCATCCAAGAAAAGTGTAAAAGAAATCTTAATGTGTCAGGCTTAGAGGTTTTTTTTGCCCCAGGTTTGGGGTGAGATATTGGAAAGAAAACAGACTGATAGTCTGATTCAGGTAAAATTCAAGACATCACTTTGAGCAATTCAGAACAGTTTTTTTCCCATGAAAAGACTGGTTCTTTTGGTCATTTTCCATACTTAGCCACATTTGAAACATTGGTCCAACTCTTGATGCAGTTTAAACATGGTTACATCCATAAACATGAGCAGGAACATGCTTCCTGGAGTTCGGCCAAGGATCTTAGTCCAGTGCCTTTAGTGCGAAGTGGTCTGGAACACAAATCTGCCAGAGGTTGAGAAAATCCGCTCACTATCCTTATGCAAAAATCATATCTGAGCAGAGTTCCTGGTGATCAACCAGCAGCACCAGGCCTTTGCAGGCGAGCTGACGAAAAGCATTTATTTCTAAACCCTGAGACAACAGGTTCTTGGCCACGACATCTGTAAGAGCCTGTTATTTAAATGGTGGGAAGGGGAACACCGTGGAGGTTTTTTACTTGCCATCAAGGCTTTGCATCTCCCTGTTTCTTGGAGTTATATTTCCAGTCAGTGCTTCCCATGAACCTTGTCCCAGCATAATGTGGCAACACCACAATCAGAAGTAGCCATAACTTGAGGGCACCAACCATGACAGGAGCAGGCTTTGGGTGGGGAAGCAGATGAGACTGAGACAAGACAAAATAGTTCTGGCGACGACGGCAGGACAGTGGATGGATCCTGTGAGATAACCATAGATTTTAGGTTTTTGAGAGGCTGCAGAAATGAGAATGACACTGACCTTCAGTGAATCCAACGGAACGAGGCCAAAAATGTGCAAGATTTCAAATCCACTGTGACAGGAACACTGTCTTTGTACCTCCTCCTTGGTCTTATGAAAGAACAGCTCCACCTGTGAACACTTTCAGCACAGTTCTCTCTGTCCCTCTAGCATGAAAGTTGCTTGCTGCTTTCTGAACAGATCAGAGGGGATCAGAGGGACAAAACTGTTATTCATCCACACCCTTATTTCAGTCAAGAAAGGTTATAAAAATGTGTACATTTAAAATCTTGCCAGCTCTACGCAAATTTGTGGTCATTCATGAGTATGAAGTGCTCTAAGCCTGTAAAGCGCTTAGACGCATTCTTAAAAAATTAATCTTTTTGTAGTAAAATGAACCTTGTGTTTCTCACTGACTTGAGTCCTATCCCATGCAAGAAACTGTGTCCAAGAGAAAAAGAAAAATCACCATTTATTTATCCATAAGTAAGAAGGCATCTTCTATATTTAAGGTTTTCTATGTAGCATCTGACATGGGATAGTGGTATAGCAACATTGGCTCACAATTTCTTTGTTAATTTTTGTGTCTGGTTGCCTGCTCAGTGTTGATGTGCATCTTTAGTTATTGGAAAGAAGGAATTATTTGACTGGACATAGATCTAAGCTTGGAAAACTCCACATTTTCCAACAAAGCATTCTACAACCCATTTAACGGTGGAAAAAAATACTTGGGAAACTAGTCAGCTACTTCTAGGATATGCTAAAGTCTTTTTAATGAGGGAAAAGACCTTGACTCAAACATCTGGAAACAAATCACTCACAACATTCCTGCAGCTTTGAAGCAAAATGCGTGGTCAGGATGGAAGGCAGGGGAGAAAAACGAAACCTCAGAATGAGTTTCCCTCTTGCAGTCATCAAAACCTCGTGCATTTAATTTGTCCCTGTTGCTTTGGCCTGCACCAGCAGTGAGAGAAACCCACGCTGAGGAATCCCCCATGGCTGGAGACAGCTACAGATAACATCACATCTCAGTTACAGTGATAGAACTTCCAGAGCTGCTTTTCTGCTCGTCTGATGGCACAGGTGTTCCTGCACCTGGTCTCTGCCACGAACATTTTCCGTTCTCTTGGATGAAGCGTGCTCTTTCAAACCTGTTTTCACTGTAGGGAACAGAGCTGGAATGCAAAGTCCTCACTCTGGTAAGAGCTGTAGCTGGGATGTGCTGGGATGCTCTGAAGCAGCACAGACCTACTTGGCTTTAGCAAATGTGGAGTTTAAATACTTTAATAAACATAGTTCTTCTCAAGTCAAGCAGCAAACATAGTCCTCAGTCCCAATGTAAATAAAAAGCCAAACATACTCCCCAGTTTCACTTTAATAAAGTAACTGCAGCTAAAACTAAAGACACACAGAATTCTCTAATATCAAACAACCATCCACGGAAGGCCAATAGAAACATTTTAAAGAACATTAGTTCAGGAACTGGTTCGTTTTCTCCATTTGAAAATTAAAATGCGAGGTAACCCATCAGCTCTGACATAATGTGTTAATGTGACTTACTGCCTTATCAGGGGTTCCTAAGATAAATATTCTTAGATCTTGACCTTTCGAAGATGTCAAGACCATAGTTAAATCTTTTGATTACTTTTTTCTCCAGAAGAACTGAATCCCCTTGCAATGGTGCTGCATGTGAATTAAGCCTCTCTTACAACTATTGGATTTCTAAACCCATCATTAGACATGGCAGATTTTTTTTTTTCAAGCAGTTGCCAAACTTTAATTCTAATAAGTGTTTCACCTAACGACATTATGTGAAATGCAATGGTGAAATGAGCTTGCTAAATCATTTAAAATATGTCAGCTGCCATAAGTCAGACTTTACTAGGGTGGTCATACCCAGCAGTTTTTAAGGGGTAAAGGATGGATAGAGACTAATTTCTGCCAAGGAAAAGCTCCTTTCTTCCTAAGGAAAAGCCTTACGTGAGTAGGAATTCATAGAAACAATTACACTTTTCTTCCTTTACCCTCAAGTAACATGGGACAAAAGAGTATTTTACAGCAATTTTGTTACATTTAACTGAATAATTTTAAAAGCCTTTTCTTTCCATTAATTTTAATGTCTACAACCTTCATTTCTAACGGCCTGGGTTTTATGAGTTAATATGCAGGGATGGGTGATTTAATGCTATTATATAGTACAAATCCCTTTTCCAGGATGCAAGGAATCCCCAGGGAATAATGGAAAATTCCCTTCCTTCTTTCCATTTGTCCTGTCTGTCCCTGCAACGAGATAAAGTTTCACTTTTCAAAAGTATCTCTGAGAATACCTATGAACACATAAGAAATTAATTAATATTGCACACTGATATATGCTTTAAGAATTAGATATTTTCAGTATTTGAGTTCTTTATAATTTCCTGGGGTGTAGTAGAAGGCCCACTGGCCTTTGGGATTCAAAAAAACCCCCAGAGAATGGATTTTCTTCTCTAGCTACAAAAGCAAGGCTTGAACAGGACTAAGGCATTTAAAGTTTGATTTTTAATAATCTTTCTGGCAATAAATTGTATTATGTTCTACAGGTAGTTCCATTAAAGTGGAGTAAGTATTTTATAGTCAGTTGAAAGAATGAGCTCAAACTTAGAGTAAATGAAGAAGAAGGATATTAAATATGAGAAGTTGTTTGTCACAACAAAATGCAAGTTAATCTGTTTGGCTTTTCCCTGACACATATATATTAATAATAATTATAATATATTTTCAGATGCACCAGTCTGAGTGGCTGTTGTGAAAGGACCATATTAAACATCTATTACAATATACTTCTCACTTTTGGTCAGTCAATATGTGAAATAAAATATTCATATTTCTAAACTCAGAATTTTAAAGAAGTTCTTATTTTACATGATTAAATTTTGCTGTCAATAATAAATTAAGAGCCACAAAATGTTTCAAGCTGTGTTGTGGTAATTTCCAGGAGCACATTAAAAGCAATGAAGATACTTGAATGTTTCTCATTAAACAACAGAACAAGGAATTAAAAAAAAAAAAAAAAATCTATATAAAAAAATGGTTTTCATTTTTGCATCCTGTGGAGAAACTGCCTGACAAATCACATTCTCAATCCATCTTCAAATAATCCCTAGAAGGGTGAGAAGGGTTAACTCATGGGAGTTGTATCCTGCACATGATGTAAACCAGATGCAGGTATATTACTGCCTTATTTCAAAATAATTGGGTTTTTCATGTTATCTAATATTTTCTAAACATTAAATAGAATTTAAAAGATATGAGCGAATCTAAAGTACAGCTGGTAAAATTTCCTTTACATTTCAGTTACCTGCTTGCTCTGGTGTTTCTGTCAATCCCATTAGATACTTTGTGCTCTTCCATTTTCAGAACTGCCTGGCTGAAATATCAATGATTAGGCTCTTTTTTAAGCAAATATTTGCTCTTTAGCAAAGTTACTGTCTATAGGAGCTCCTCATGCTCAAAGGAGAGTCAGCCCTTCCCTGGGTTCACCTCTTTCCTAACAGGAATATTCCAGGCAGGAAACAATGCCATCAGCTGAGGACAGGCTGATTTGGTCCTCCAGGTTCAGATAATGGAGATGAGCATCTCAGTGCTCATTCCTCATTCTCCCCATTTTCCCTGGTCCCCACTGTGCCCCTGCAGTGTTTTTTGGGTGCAGAGGGGTGCAGAGGCAGCTTTTGGGTGCCTGGGTGCTGATGGGAGGCACAGCTGGCTCCACACCTGCACCTACATCACAGGAGTCACCAGCCTGTGCACTCTCTGCACTTCCAGATTCCTTTGATTTGCTTTCCTCAGATTCAAATTGGAAGCAGCTTTCCATATGCTGGCACTCCAGGCAGGAAGGAAGATCTTCCAGGGAAAGGACTGGTGGCAAAGTGCAGTCATTCTATCCAAAACATGTGAGGAATGAGGTAATATGGGCTATTCCTCCCACTCCCGGTAGGATTTCATCAGAACTGCAGCCAGCTGAAGGCATTGATCTCAAGTTGCAGTCCTCTTGGAAGGTACTCCAAAGAGTGGGAAGTTCATTTACAGAAGAATTAAAGCCTGTTTCAAACGTCAACGCTTTCCACTCCAAGCTCCTTTGGCAGTTTTTTCTTCCTAGAGTCACACAACCAAAATACTTTCCCGTGACGGATGCAGAGGGAGACACTAATTACATATTTGCTCATTTAGTTTTACCATCTCTTGAAACACAATCATTTACCACAGGCATGGGTGTAGTAGAAAGCAAATAAAATTGGTGTCCACTGGTTCACTTCCTGAAGAATGGGGAACAAGCCAAGCCATGACTTGTTATGGCAGGAATACACAGTTCTGACATTCCACTTATTAGAAAATCCAGGTGAGTGACAACCAATGTCTTGTCACCCTGCTTCACCATTTACAGCAAACAACAGAGCAGCTTTCAAAGTCCTGTTTTAAGTACCGAGCATCCCCTATGTGCCTTTTAGTCCATCTGACATGATTGTAGAATCACAGCATGGTTTGGCTTGGAAGGGACCCTGAAGCCTATCTCATTCCAACCCCCTGCCATGGGACCCCTTTCACTATCCCAGGTTGCTCAGAGCCCCATCCGACCTGGCCTTGGGCCCTGCCAGGAATGGGGCATTCACAGCTTCTCTGGGAAAATCTTTCCAGTGCCTCACCAGCCTCACAGGGAAGAATTTCTCCCTAATCTCTAAACTAACTCTACCCTCTTCATCTTAAAGTCATTCCCTCTTGTCCAATCCCTACATGCCCCGGTAAGAAGTCCCTCTCCTGTTCTCTTGTAGCCCCTTCAGGTACTGGAAGGTGCCCTAAGGTCACCTCAAAGCCTTCTTCTCTCCAGGCTGAACAACCCTATCTGTCCCAGCCTGTCATCATAGAGGAGGTGCTCCAGGCCCCAGTCACCTTCATGGCCTCCTCTGGACCTGCTCCAACAGATCCACAAATCTCTTTTTTATCACATCCACACCCTCTCTTACTCCTGTATAACACTGAATCAGCTCCTCTGCGTGGGAGAGTTCAGCCTCTATTTACAAAAACAATTTCCCAAAATTTGATGAGTTCCAGGTTTAATACTCGTGCTTTCAAAACCACAAAATATTTTAATTTCTAAATCTCCGTGGCTCCTTTTCAGAAAGTGTTCCTGATGATGTCCCATTGATACTGTTTTGTGTTAGGAATATCTTGAAAGAAAACAGTATCTGCCATACAGTTTCTGCATGCTTTTTGTCTTTGTACTAATCAACCGTCTGCACGCACAATCTAGATATTTTCTCTCTCAAATTCTTTTATCGTGTCTTGTGGTTTATTCAGATGAGCAAATTATGACATTCACCCTCTGAATCCTGCTTCTTTTCTAGGAAACCTAGCAAAGCATTATGCCTATGTAAGGTTTTAAATAATTCTTGGTTTGATTCACCGGTTCATGACATCCGTAGATCATTACTCCATAAAGCAATTTATGGCAATAGGATGTTCTCCATTAGAAAACATCAGTCAAAGGAAAACAAAACACACACAGAATGAAAAAGATCTTAAAGCTACATATTTTCCAGACAGAAGATGGGAAGATCTCCAGTGGAATCTTGATTTAATTCAATCACTGGAGACTGCACAACTCGGGTTGCTATTTCTCCCTTTCATACAAAGTAAAGCCTTTAACCTGACTTTGGGGGAAAAAAAACCCAAACCAACATCTAAAGAGGCTTTTGTCCTGTAGAACACAAATAAACAAGATTTCCTATGTTGTGATTATTTTTCTCATTAGTCAGTCTTGCCTTTAAAAATAATCAACAAAGCCATAACTTTTCCTTTGATGCTTTGGAGTGAGAAAAATAATGATATCAACAATAATTTGATCATGTACTTGTCCACATTAGTCTTTATGTGGTTTGAATTTGCCTTCAGCACACTCCATGTTTCAAAGAGTCACTACAAGGAGCTTCAGAGTTCAAGCAATGTATGGATTCCAGAAGGCTCTTCCTCATGCCTCATGTGAAAAAAGGAAGTTTTTTCCAAATAAGCAAGTGGCAAATGGCTATTCCCTTGGAAGAGCAGTAGCTAAGTTCCAGGTGGAAAACCTGGACTGTAGGATTTATCACCTTGAACATCAGGGAACCTTTGTTCTGATAGGAGCTTGTTGAAAAGGTTGTTTTTAAGGAGACACCCTAATTTAGGAAGTCAGGCATGAGGTGCTCATAAAACCTTCACAAAATAAGCTGTAATGGTACTGTTTGAGAGGAAATGGTGTATGGTACAAGCAAAGCCATATTAAAATCATTCAGGGACAGTAACTTACACAGTCAGCATCTAGGACTCCTCTGCCACCTGCCTAACATTTAATTTTTTTATTTCTTCAACCATCCTACCTGGAATCCTTAACCTGTGAAGCCTTGCTAGATGATCTCATGCAAACAGAAGAAATTAAAGAAATTCTGGGTGCTTCAGTTGTGTCGCCCCTCTAAATCTGAAAGCCCTCTCACTGTCACAGGGGGAGTACCTGAGGACCTAGAGTTTGCCTGGATTTAT
Organism: Picathartes gymnocephalus; assembly: GCA_013390045.1. Lineage (NCBI taxonomy): Eukaryota > Metazoa > Chordata > Aves > Passeriformes > Picathartidae > Picathartes > Picathartes gymnocephalus. Next base: position 96,549 of record WEKY01060615.1, on the reverse strand, counting down.
GGAATATCAGGTCTTGGATCCAAACAAGAAGTACCACCAGTTCCCCAGCTAATTTCAACTTGTTTTTCCAAGTGCTGTGGCTTTTTGCTCTGTCCCGTGGGTCTGCTCTGTCCCATCCAGGGGGCAATCCCAAGGAACAAACCAAATTTCCACTGAGTTTTTCATCATCTCCGAGCATGTGGGAGCCACAGAAAGGAGAGCAAAACACAAACTGCGCCATGGATTTGGTGTTCCCAACCTTTTTTGTGCCCCACAAAAGCATTTTCTCCAAGACAATCCCATGCATTCTTTTTTTTGCCTCTTCAAAATTATTGGGGACTTTTTGGACTGTTTTCTTCCAGCAAGTGGCTTGACCCATAGAAAGAAAAGGTGTGCTGTGATCTTGAAAGGTTCAAGGCAGTTCAAGATGGAAGAGATGACTTTGTTTATTGTTATCTGTTTACTTATCAACAGTCTTTAGAAAAAGCCTCTTTGTGCTGCCATGGCTTGAGTAGAGGCATTCTTTACTTTTGGCAAAATGTGTAAGGAAATTCCCTTTCAAACTTGCCACAGGTCTAAGTATCCCTCTTAAAACTGTCAGTAATTGAATTTTATTGCACAACTGAAATGCTCTCAATCTCCGTCTGTTTACTGCATTGTAATTAAACTTCATGAAAGACAGCAAAAATGGCAAATATGAATATCTTAAATTTAAGTGGAATAAATGATGGATGTGCTCACACAAAACCTCTAAACTTGTACATTTTCTTAAATAAGATGCTCATTGTCTCTATAATCTCTGGGCGTTTTTGCTTCTTGTTTTGGTAGTGGCTGTTTATGTAGAAACGTTAACAGACGCTTGATCATTCTTCTGATTTTAATTACTCCTGACATATTTTGTTTAAAATTCCACACTGCTGTTGTAAGACAGTTTTACTGTAGACACTGGTTAGTGATATTTCTCCCTGATGAAAACATCACAGTTAGGGGGCCCTTAAGGTCAAATATTTCCTGCTGCAGCTCTGGAAGTTCAGGAACTTCCCACCACATTTATTAATGTTTTGTTTTCAGATAAACTTCCCACAGAAAAAAAAAAATACAGGCCTTAAAAATTAACTCATGATATGTCATCAAACAAGTATTAAGGGATACTTTAATGAGGAAAATTGGCAGTTTCATCTTATAATTTTCTTACTCGCTAGTGGAATGCATATGCTTTTTTAGGTTAATTTATTTCCATACCCCTGTTTCCTCTCCAGGTTTGCAGGACCACAGAATAAAATAGCCTGCAGCTGGAAAAGGTGATGTGAGTTATTGAATCCAGTATTATGTTACAAATAATCCCATCATCGATTTTCCGTCCCCTTGAACGCGGTGAGGGGTATTTGTGGGAAGATGCAAGAGAGCAAAAAGGGACATTTTCGTCCCTTTGTTGGCTCTACAGTGTGGAATCTTTCAAGTTTGTCAGTGTTCTCAAAAGTCTTCAGGACACCTGGGACCATTCATTTCATCTCAAGGTCCTCTGAGGATGCTTTGCTGTATTTATAATACAGGATAAACTTTTGTGTTAAAGGAGCTCATTGCTTCTTGCTTTCTGGGGCAAATCTATTTTCATTTCACTGGACATTCTGCATTAAATATATTATTTTATGTTTTATATATATCTGCCATGGTCACTGAGATAGAGCTTAGACCATGAGGGGAGGAACATTCTTTATTCTTCAGCTTGGAGGCAGAAGGAAATAGCTTGAGATTGGTGGGGCAGAAGATAGGAGGAACGAAGGCTGTAGGCACACGCACATCTGGAGGAGAAAAAGGCTGGAGCCTGGTCTCTGCTTCCAATATGCCTTTCACATTAAAAAGAAAAAGAAAAAGAGCCTCCACATAGAGGGATTCACATTTTTGGATAGATAGGCAGATAGATATCCTATCTCACAGATATTTCATTCTTATAGTCTGTCATTGAGAATGATATTTGTTTCCCTGTATCTTCATCCCCTTGAAAGGCAAGTTCCTCGGCCAAGCCAGTCATTCAGAACCTGTTTAAAGCTGTTTGAACTCCCTGTGTAAAGAGAAATGTCCAGGGGACACGCATTTCACTGAGCACAGACACTTATCTTTGCATGGGAAGAAAATCTTTGGGACGAACTTCCCTGCATGGCTTTTTGTTTGCTGTGAGCTCGGAAAAGCGAGACGTCAGTCGGGACCTCAGTGCCATCTGATGTGTCACCTCTCTGGGGACTGATGGAATCTCAGCTATTCCTCTGCACTTCCTTTTTAGAAGTTCTCATTTTCCTTCCTTTTTTCTCTTTTTTTGCAATTTCTCTGTCTCTCAGTACATATTTCAAACAATTTCCTAGCAGCATGACATCTTTATGGAACGTACAATGATCTTCATCAGGTTCCTGCTGCACTCAGAAGAGGCTGACACATCTCAGCTGGATTTGTAACTTGGCCTAGATAATGATATTCTCTATAAAAATATGTTTTCTTGTGGCTCGTTTGTCTGTTCACGTTTGGATAAGCAGGTTTATTTTCAGCTGAGGTTATGCAAAAATATTGTGATGAGAAATGCAATTTAGAAACAATGTCTTCACACTGGCGGCTTTATCCATTAGAAGTCCACTCTGAATCTCATTTTTCCTGAGTATACTCAGATTATTTGAATAATTGAAAAGCTTAGCATAACTTGAACTTCCATGTACAAGAAGTCTGGAGGAAATTCGATCAATCCAATTGGGGATCAGAAACAACGCTTTATGGTGAAAGTTTTAATTCTGAAAAAATATAGCAAGCATTGTTTGGATATTCATTGATCAATATTGGAATCATAGCTTTATGCAGAAACAAAAAAATTATTAATAAAATAATCACAATAATGATGGTGATAGCAATAATGACCACAATATTAAGAGATTTCCATTTGCTTGTGTAATTGCAAAACTTATGTTTACATACAATTATTTAAGAATACAAAATTCTCAGAGAAAAGATCAGAGGACAATTTAGTGGTGGTAGAGCTAGTTCCTATAAAAATATTGGACAGACAGTTATCAATAGATAATTATAAAGGCTTAATGGGTATGTTTAAACAGAAGTCACAACCAGTGTCATAATTTTAAGTTTTTAATGATTTCTGAAATCATGGTCTCAATTCAGAAATCCCTGAATTTCAGGTTGATTCACTATGACAAGGAATGATCAGGTGAAGCTAGAAAGAGTCACAGCAGAGAGTAAGAAAACTTACAAATAGTAAAGTTTTGGAAGCACTGAAATAGGTAATCTGGGGAAGATTATGGTTCTCATCACTCAACATCTTGAAGAAGAGGTTGGATAAACATCTAATGTAATGAACATGAACCTAATTAAGCTTCCTCAGAGGGACAAGATGGCCTTGGAAACACCTCCCACTCCTAAAATAGTGTATGGTAACTACACAGCTACTCTCTACCCATAAGATTTATCTCCAGACCAAATCCAGACATGCACTGGATTGCTGGTGGTTTGAAGATGTTCAGGCATCATGTTAGGCCAGGTATCACCGCTAATAAAGACAGTATTTTCCATGTAACAATCTGAATTTAGGTAGCCCTGCCTTGGCCTGCCCATCAGTAAACTTAGTTTCTATATTAAGAAAGAAAATGTCTATTAAGTTGGTTAAAACTGGCTTGCATTAGTTTGCATTTGAGGTTCTCTGTTCTACTTACTCTAATGAACTGATCAAAGGTACATATTGCTTTGAATTTTCTCATGAAATATGAGTCCTCGACTGGAAAGTTTGGAATTAGCCAAAATACGTGTGGTTGAATGCACCTTTGAGTTCAGTTCAAAGTGAAAATTCGAGGAAAGGCCGGGTGATTTCTGACATGAGTTGGTAAGCTCCAGCTGCAAAGTGTACTGGAAAGAAATCTAGGTCTGAAACTCACCAATCAGGCAGTAATCCCAGTGGATCGAGCAGGAGTACTGGTACAGATTGTAGGTGCAAAGAATAAGGGTGGCTCCCTAACTTCCCTTTTGGTATTCCTTACATGGCCAGAAAACGCACACAGTACTTGCAGGTGATTAATGAGTTGAATTAAATGAGTTTAACTTAAAAGTGCCTTGATTTCATCTAGGCATTGTGTCCATGTCTGTGTTCTAGAGAGACCAGTCATCCAACTAGGTAACTTCAAACTTGCTAAAGATCCCCACTTGTTAGAAAGTGAGATTTGAGGTATTTTTTTAGTTAATAAACTGTGGAGGCTACAGCAGAGGTAACTATTACTGAAATCTATTGAATTCTCTCCCAAAGGGAAGTGGTAAATTATGTGGAGTGAAGCAAACAAAGGATAGACTGCTGTGGAAGCAGCAGCCGTGCCTGGGTGAGGTGGATTTCCCAAAGCAGCTCCGGCATGAACGGGAGCGGAGCACGGGTGGATCGCCAGCCCGCCGCAATTACCAACCCAGCCCCGTGACCTGCTGCACCTCACCTAACTGTGCTTTTGATGACAAGCTGGAGATATAATTAGAGGTGTAAGAGCAAGGAAGGAGATTGTAGGTTTGTTTCGCACCTTGTGATGAATGGGAAAATAATTAGATCCAGGATGCTGCCGCATAGCATGCTGTGTGGCTGATTTCTAACGCACGGCTATAGAGGAAAGTGGGATTGCCTGAATGACTCTGGAAAATTGAGTTCAATCCCCAGGCACTTGGAAACATAATTTCATTTTTATATGAGAAATTGTAGCAATAACTGTGGGGAATTTTTACCCATTTGGGGAATTATGCCATTTCTACTTGGTGGAGAAATGTGAGTGCCTTGATATGTTTAAAGGCAAAAATAGTGGGCTGTAAAAAATGTCAATAGCTTTGATCATTCTGATGTTATAGAGGCAAGTCTAATCAATGAATATTTGTTGATCCTTCAAACTTAAGGGTCACACCAAATATCTCTCTGAAACTATCTTGGAGACCAGTCCTTAGGGACTCATCCTGATTTTGCTATTGCATTTGACCACGCTTCACTACTCAGCAGGGCAGCTTTGTGGGTCAAACAAATCTGCAGCTTAGAGACTTGTTACTTAAATCTACAGACTGGGAATGAGCTGCCATTTCTCCTGAGAGAAGGAGAGTGGCAAGAGATATTTCAAATTTTTTTTCTTGTTTTTTTTTGCAAAGCTAATGGCAAAAAAATGCATTCTTTTTTTGCCTCTTCAAAATTATTGGGGAGTTTTTGGACTGTCATGATAACTTTGGAGATCACTTTGTCTCTTTGGTCACAATGGGTCTGGCTGTGAAAATACCTGTGAAATTACTCTCTGAAATTTGGAGGTAATCATTGCTTGTGCAGGGGTCCTGTGATGGAAAAAATAAATGGGGGGAAGAAAAAAAAAAGAGGAAGGAAAAAATTTGCTGAACCCAAGCATCCCTAGCTATGAACACCCTGCTGTAAAGTCAGAGTGACTTGTCCAGGGACTGTGACAATTTGCGGAATTAGAATATCCAGTCCCTGATCATCTGAATTATACTGACAAAAGCTGCCTAGATACCGATATGCAATAATCCTTTTCAGCATGGAGATTTAACCAGAAATGACAGCTTTCAAATGCTTATAGCATCATTATCTGTGCCCAGAAATAATCTTGGGAAAATAACACATGAATCTCTACCAGAGGCAGTTGGAAGCAAGAAACTTGAAAAGCAATTTCACATTGCTAAATTCTACAGAAAAATGCTTTGCCATACATTGTGCACTGTGTATGACCTGCATATATTGCATATGCAGTAAATACATTGGACACAAGCAAATCTCCTCATGTTTCCTGCTACATCAATAAAAGAGATGGGAAGAACAGACAGGCTACTATAAACAAGCATTCTACCAGGGAGGGTAACAATGACTTATTTGATGGAAAACTACCATAGGATCTATAATCTAATATAAATTATGACTCAAACGTGGTTTTTTGTCTTGCTGAGGTCATACAGTCCCATTCCATTTTTATACCTCTTACTGGGTCTCTGAGTGTCTCTAGCAGAATGTGATTGCATAGCATGATAATATTAATGGCAACAAATCTGCTGTGCCTTATAGCATCTTATATACGGTATTGACAAATTCATCCACCTCAGAAATGAACAATCTATGGCCATTTGTACTTTTCTGCTCTTTGTCACAGTATTCAAAAGGATCAGGAACCAGGCAGAGGTGTCAGGATGCCTTCGTGGCCCTTGGTGCTGAACGGGAGCGGACTCCAGCTGACAGAAAGTCTGTACCCAGCACTGGTCCTCTCTTTGCTCCCTGCAGTGTCTCAGATAATTCCCTGTGTGCCAGGAGGGATTTCTCATGGAGCCTGGAAGTGGCTAAGCCATACAGCAGGGCGATAGTCAGAAAGAGAGGGGGGAAATAAAAGAGGTCCTTGGGGAAAAAGCTTCAAATGGTAAAACTATTGAGCCTCAACTCAGCTTTGCACCTACTTCTTGAACTCTCCTGCCGGATGAGGAGTTCACTACCGTGTCACTGTAGGCACAGCCATCCCATCATGAGCTCGTGCAATTTTTTGCACACTCAGAATTGCTCATAGAACCCTCAGAGCCCTTTCTGTGGCCAGCCAGGGACAGATTTTACTGTGGTGGCTCTATTGATGGCAGCGAGACATGAGAACTTGCAATAGCCAAAAGTCTACAGAAGCACCCCAAAAATCCTGCATAAACTCACTCTTTTGGTCGTGTTTTCAGCTCACATGCTCTTTGCACTCCTTATTTTCGTGGGATATCTGCAGTGCAGCTCTTATCTCCAAAGAGGGGGTTAGCCAGCAGACTTACACAGTTCAAACCTTGCACTCAGCAATTCTTTAGGATCACTTTTACAGTGAAATATGAGCACAGGTTCCCTTTTATTTTTATGTTGCTGGCTTCTGTGGGAACGTATAGCATTTTATGGAGGAGATTAATGCCTCGGGACACTGCACATAAGAACTCAGGCTGACAGATATTTAAATACGTTAACGGAAAAATAGGTTCCACAATACTGCCAAGCACAGGCTTTGTTCTATAATACCCCTGCATTGCATATATTATTTTTACTATGTTGGGCTGTTCCTGGCCTGAATTCCAGAAGAACCCTGCTCCTCAGGTTACATTAGCACTCTGTACTTCCATCTATACCTTTGCATCCATCCATCCTTTGTGACCATGATCCAAAGAGCAATCGGGAAACCAGTGATTTGATGAGATCACTCATCCCAGTCCTAAAATTCCTAACAGAGCTAAATATAGGAGCAGCATTCATACAAAAAAAAGCCAGATGAGCAATATTTCCTGCTCTCCCTATCAATTATGCTGTGCATTTCTGGATGCCTCCCATGAATATTTCATGTTGGCTCCTCATTTGCAATCCTGTTCTCACCTGGCAGAGCCAAAATATAAATGCTCATAATTAAATATATATCATACATTTATAGAAGCATCTTTATCAAGGTTAAGGAACTGGTTCAGTATATTAGAAGATGCCTCACCATATGCCTTGAATGAAGGTGATGTCATCTTATTTTAGTAGCTGGGCTTAAATTTGATACTTAGTGTCTTGGAAGAGGCTTTTTTTTTGGTTTGTTTTAATTCACTAATGGCAATAGATAATTTAGGAACACAGAGGCTGCCATGCAGAATCAGCACATCAAACTGCAGCCAGATCCTTGAGAATGTGGAGAAAACATCTCAGAGGGATCATGAGTGTCTGGGAGGCTGTTGTCTTGGTCATTCTGCTATTTGGAGATGGCCATAAACTTTGAAGTACTTGCATTTTTTACAGCACTGTTTAAAAAAAAACCAAACCCAAAATAACTCTGCTATCAAATATTCCAATATTTGTGTAACTTATGTCCCTATCAATCCACCTTGCCAGATTCAACTTTCCAATATCTTTTTTTTAATGAAATCTGGATTCTCTGCTTTCCATTTTCATAAGCTGTCATAACTTTGAATAATCACAGAAAAAAAAACTAGAAGTCTCTCATGCTTCTTTACTTATGACTCCTTACTTGAAAAATTTCTATTACTGTATCCAGTATTGTAAAACTACTTTGGGGAAACAGTCCCAATGTTTTAAAGTCATTTAAAATGAGAGGTTTTTCCATCCCATTGACCATTCTTATTGCCATTCTCTCAGCATCTTTCATGTTCAATCTGCAATATCTTTTCTAAAATGACCTAATGAATATTCTACACAACTTTTGTAGCTGAAGCTGTACTCTAAATTCTGGTACTATTTTTCCCTGTGTACTTCATCATCTGATCCACTTGTTAAATTAATTCACTTTTGGATGGACATGGCTGTGTATAGGAAGAAAGGGACACTTCTGCATCATTAACCACAGCTGCAGGGTTATTACCAGGTCCCTTTCTTAAACTGAGGCTTTTGGACCTAGGCAAGTAAACATTTCCCTCTGGCACTGAACTTTGTCACTTCTCATGTCACAACTTTCCATCATCAGCCAGCAGCCTTACTCTGCTGCTCACCTTCCTTTCAGATGATTAGGAATTATATTAAGCATTTAATCTAACACAGAGCCTTGTAGTAGTTTTAAAAGGTAAACCTAAACCACTACTCAATTTCCTACTGTGTTTCTGAGACATCATAATGTTCTGACTTTAATGAGGTAAATGCTCCGGGACAAGATTTTTTGATAAGCCTGTGGCTATAGTGTCAACCAGGTTCTGTTTTATTAATTACTTGATTTTTCCAGTTTGAATTTTCTGATATAAAGTGAGCTTTTTCCTTGCAAAGGCCATTGGTTTAATCTCACGTCTGCTACAATACCAGATAACTTGATATTCTGCTTTTCAGTAACATTTTGCCCAGATTTTCAAATGTACAGACGTCAGGGTTACCCACACTAATGCTTTTGCTGACCTCTGAATTATTGTTTTAAACATCAGCTATCTACCAGTCCTCCAAAGTTGCTTTTAATGAGAGATCACATATCTTTGCAAGCAGCTCACCATCTTTATTTCTGAACTCCTTCAGGACTCGTAAATGTTTGACATCTGGGTATCCAGAGTGATAGCAGGAGACAGCTTGGGAAAATAAAAATGAACCTTGTCTATAAATCAGCCTGGCAAGGTGCCACCATGTCAGTAGTTCTTGGAAGGCTTTTGGAAACCTTGCAGTTCAAATTTTTCTTACCCCAGCGTGTACCAGGCAGTCATAGCTGCTAAATTAGGCTTTATTCTAGGATCTGATAGTATGTACATTATTAAAATCTAATTTTTATAAATAATTATTGTCAGATCTATGAACAGGCACATATGTAAAGAAAAAGAGAAATCAGGGGAAGGAACATATTTTATACATTTTTACATCTCCGTTTCTGTAATAGTGGCTTTTTATTCTGAGACATAACGTGAGTATTTTTATACCTGAAGTGGAAGTGAAAATTTTAGCTTTGCATGTTTTCTGGAAGGAAGCTTTTATTCTTCAAGAAGAAGAAAACTCCAAAAAGCCCCCATCAAACAGCACATCTTGCCTGATTTTAGTAGTGCTGGATGCTCAGTTTGAGGAAGTCTTCCTGTTTAGAGACATATATTTTTAAACAGAGGGTGATTATAAGATCACAATACAAACACAGCTGTGCCCTGTGCATTGTTTTGCACATTAAGAACAGAGCAAGATTTTTTTTCCCACTCATTAAAAACAAGTAGCTGATTTTTTTTCCCCTAAGATTTCTTGCATTCAGCGACGTAGTTTCGAAGAGCTGAAGGTGTTTTTCTCTCTTTTCTCCCCCTGTTTCATTGCAGGCTGTAGGGTGTGGGATGGCTGAGTAACCTCCTGCTAGGAGAGGGGCAGCAGCTTCCCACACCAGTGGGGAAGGTGGCTGGGGACAGAATTCACAGCGAGAAGGAGCAGTGCCATTTCTTCAGTGAGCTTCTGATGACACTTTTACCCCAGAAATATTGCGGTTTCACGGCTTTCTGTACAGCTCAGGGCTTCCTGGGTGGGTTTTGAAGCTCCCAGAGGACTCTGAATGATATCAAGAGCCCAGAAGACCTGAAAGGGGATATTTGGAGGGCAAGCCTATGAAGAGTCTTGATGCTGGCCGTGTGTGTTTAAAAATAAAGAAAAAATAGACAAGAATACTGTGTGCATGGAAAACATGGTGAGAAATCATTCAAGGCTGCAGAAGTGTGCCTAAAGAGAAGCTGTGGATGCCCTATCCCTGGGAATGCTCAAGGCCAGGCTGGGTGAGGCTCTGAGCAAGCTGGTCTGGTGGAAGGTGTCCCTGCCCATGGCAGGGATTGAAACGAAGTGATCCTTGAGGTCCCTTCCAACCCAAACCATCCTGTGATTCTATGATAAAGATACACTCTGTGCAAGGCAGTTCAAACATTAAAAGCAATTCCTGGATGAATGGATTACCATTTTCCACCACTTTTTTTTTTTTTTTTTCTAGTGGAAAATGATGTTTCCATTTGAAATTTTCACTATTTTCACCAAACTACCATTTTATTCTCAAAAATTCTGCCAGAGAGAGTCTGGATGCTCACTTTGAGTGGCCTCAGTGTTAAATGGAAGAAGAGAGATCATTGTTTCAGCTGCCTTGTTCTTTGGGACAAATGAAACGTTGAAATACGAAAATTTCCTGAGGCTAACAAGTTTTAATTTCACCCTTTTTTCACAGGAAGCAACTAGATGTGGTCAAGTAGATGTCTGCAGTCATGCATGGTATGATCATGTGGTGATTAGAAAGTCACATTTTTCTCATGTTTCCAGGGCAGAACTTTACACATTCACAGAGCTCCAAGAGCTCCCAGTTTAACATAGGATCATAAAATCCTGGACTAGCCTGGGTTGGGAAGGACCTTAACGACCATCCTGTTCCAATCCTTCTGCCATGGAGAAAATCTTCCACCAGACTAGCTTTCTCAAAGCCCCGTCCAATCCTGACCTTGATTCTCCCATAGATTTTGTATCCTGTAGGTTATTTTGTGGTTGCTATTCTTTTTGAGACAAGGGATTGATCCCCAAATAACCATTGCAACGGTTCCTTGAGGATGAATTTTTGGCCAAGCACCTGCACTTGAGTTGGAAATTCTCAGCCTTTGGCTGAGAACCTTTATGGGATGCATTCAGGGGATGCATTTGGAAAGATGGAATTCAGCACACAATGAGGAGCAGGCTGCAGCCTGAGGCTTTGGTGCCAAAAAATATTACAGTTTGTGCAGCAAGGTCAGTTCAAGGCTGAATTTAAGTGCTCTCTACACTCAGGTAATTTAAACAAAGCTGCTCTAAAGCCCTACATTTCAGAACAGAAATCAAAAGTTAGGAGATGAAGACCTTTGGGGTTTTGATGCTCTGCAGTAAGGCTTGTGGAGTGTTTAGACAGAGTATTTTACCAAAGTCCGAGAGACTGGATCATGGATAACAAATGGAAATGGACAGGGAGATCTGCTGTCCTTACCTTTTCTGAGTTAGAATTGATGTCAATGATTGCAATAAATTACCCCTAAGCAAATGGCTTTATTTCTGCTAAAGCTTGAACTGTGTAAGTTATAAGACACTCTCCCAACACCTCCTGAAATGACAGACTCCCCTCCTGAGTGACAACAGAGCTTGTTTCTGCCTGTCACAGCAAGAAAAATCAGAGGTGTTCCTGTTCTGTTCCTTATACCACCCAGCCCATACCCAAGCTGGGTGCAGGTGCACAGTATTTTTCTGAGTAAAGCACTAACAAAGACAAGGAAAATGGATGATTTTGATACTGGGATACTTTGGTGATATTGCAAATCCCTCAGGTGGCATTTGAGAGCTCGGTAGCAAGCACTATATGCGGGCATGTTAAGTGGGAGATGCAGCTAGGCAGGCAAAAAGTAAAAATGAAAGAAAGATGAAAAGATGGGGAAAAGAATAGGAGTTTTCTCTCAATACAGAGAAGCAGTTGACCCCCAGGAAGATTGGCCACGATTTTCAGAAAACATGAAGGAACGTGAGGGGGAAATGTACGCTGCCCAAACGGGAGACAAAAGGACCTTATTTTCAAGGATGCTGACTCTCCATGTTTCCCAGAAAATCAATGCCTGTTAAATTGCCTCCAATTGAACAAACTCCCCTTGAGGACGCTGAAATAATTTCTTACTTGGGACAGCCTTGCCCTGAGTAATTTGCTTGTGGAAACACAGACCCCTTGCAATGTTCAGGAGCTGAACTTCCATCCTCTAAGTGTGCAGCCAACTCTTTAACCATGGACTGTCCTTCCCGCCCACCATAAAACAGTTTTCTCTCCTTTAATTCCAGAGTGACCAAAGTGTTACCATACAGCTGCATGAAACTTAAATTTGATCCTCTGCTGCCTTTCTTCTGTCACCACAGAGCCACAAGATTGAAGAGTTTCTTCTCAACTCAGCCACAGCAGAGTGGAAACCAAAGAGGATGCTTTAAATAGATTGAGCTAGTATTTTTAAGGGTGAGTGTCCATAACTCTCCTGGTAAGAGTGAACAGAATCTCAGAGCATCATTGCTTTCTGTTTGTCTTGTCTATGATGCCTTGGAGCTACCTATAAAGTTTTCAGTTTTAAAATTAAATGGTGCTTAAAGTGATGTGAAAAGAGATGAGTCATAAAAGGATGGATGTGTTTGCAGAAAAAGAGTTTTTTCTAGAGTATTTAATAATTTCTGATGAATATTTCCCCAGTATCCATTGGACTGGGGAGTTCTGCAAGAGGAAGCTGACAAAAATCCGTTTATGACTCTTGCACTGAAGCTGTGGCACTGAGCTGTAAAACCAAGTCACAGGGGGCAAGATCAGAACTCTCTGTGAAGTAAAGTGAGGGCGTTCCACATTCCAGGTCTCCTCAGGATTGCTCCATTGCTGCCACTGGAGAGGAAGTAAGGAAGCATGAGAAGCTCCTGGCAATAGGGGGGTTTGTCCCTTGACAAACCTGTAAAATGAAACCAAGGATTTTATTTAATTATTGCATTTACTTAATAGAAATAATTACACTTAAATAATTAAATCAGTTTGATAAAATAATAATAATTTGGTATGTGAATTATTAACATTTAAGAAAATATTGGATTTTTGCTGAGCTAGGGGTACAAGCCTGGGTGATGGATGTGAATTATTGTTGTGAGGGGTGTTTGCTTTTTATTCCTGGAGTTGTTCAGTGCAGGCTGCAGTTGTTAGCAGCTAACAAGTCCATTAGAGGTGCCTTGGAGAGTGCAGTCGACAGACATTTCTATGGGGTTATGAATTCATGCAGTGTCTGAACATGGTCCTTGGCTCCTACATAATAAACCTGAGGAAAAATACAAGCTCTGTGTTGCTATAGTAACCTATATTGATATAAAAAAGTGTGGATAGTTTCCTTTGTGGGTGACAGATGCAGGACACTGGTAGCTTAGCCTTTGTCACGCTGCCTGCTCGTGCACGTGCCACACTGTGCATTTATGTCAGCAGTACTTCACGTATAAAAACCAGATATTTTAGTGCAGCATGGCTGGATTCTGCTTTTTTTGGGGGGGGAGGTTTTGAGTTCACATAACTCAAAGCACTGTTTAGGAAAAAAAAAACCAAAACAAAACACAGTTTAGACTTACCCATGGCAACTAAAGCTGGCATGAATATATGTCTATTTTTAAATCATAATACTATGCAGCTCTGCAACATATGCTCATCTGCTTGGACACAGTAATAACCATCCAGGCACTGCAACTGTCCTTTAACTCCTCCCTGGCCAAATAATCCATGAGGGGGTGTAAAGTTTGCCCATGAGGTTGTAGAAATGAGAGAGACAGCAGGAGTGGGAGCTGCGCCAGCTCCATCAAAATGTTAAATGAAAGCTCTGAAAAGGGGACTTTAGAGGTGATCCAGGAGAGGAAAGATGCTATGAGCACAAGTCCTTCAGTACATTCCCTGCTTGGTGGTGTCTCAGAGCCAGTGCTTCATTTCTTTGCTGTTTTTAGCTTGATGTTCTCCATCCGATGCTTAGGACACCACTGAGCTCCTGGAAAAATAATCATTTAGAACTGCACCAATATACAAGTTTGGGGGTTTTTGCTTTTGCATGGTGAGGAGGGGTGAAGGAAAGAGAAGAGAGTGATTAAACTTGTTGCTCTGGGAGCTCTATCTTCCTGGGACTTGTTGGCCCAACATTTTTCAGAAGCAATGAGAAAGTGGAGTGTAGCGCTAAAAGTTGCTTTCACACTGGTCCCCAGTCACAGTGGCAAGAACCACTGACACTGTATTGCGCAGGATACATGTCTAACTGTGCTTAACTGTGGAAGAAGTCTAGGATAAAGTGAAAGTGAATCTCCAGAGTCCTTGAAGTGTGTGTGAGAGTAAGCCTGGTAATTCAACCAGTATAATTAGTGCCACAGATTGTGTCAAAATAATCAGCTGGAATGAGTGAAGGTTGAAATGTTTGGTAGTGTTAGATATTATTTGCTTGGAGCTTCCAGTTACCCTCCAGCTCGTGGCATTGTTTCCTGCTGTCACAGCATCCTTTTCTCCATGTAAGGATGCTGAGCAGAGCTCTCTTTACTGATATTAAACAAACAACAGAGGTGCTTGGCATTTTCAAATTAACTTTGTGGATAAAATGCACTGTGGTTTTGTTCTTCGTGTTCTTGGATCTTTTGGGTTTTTTTTTTTTGACAGTCAAAACTCAAGAAGAAAAAAAAAGGAAGAGAGTTCAGACAGAAAACCACAATAGAAGGAAAGGTAAATAAATAAGAGTCCTGCTTAATTTAAGGCCCTGACTTTGTATTATCGTGGCAAAGCACACCCAGTGTCCCACATCAGAGAGCTTTTTTATGGACCTTTTTGGGGTAGCTGCTGCAGTGGATATAAGGATATAAGGAGCCAAAGCAAAGTTCTGAACAGGAATTATTTCTTCTTTTTTGTGGTTTTGTTTTGAAATTTTGTTTGATTTTAACACAGTTCTCCTACTTAGATTGTTTTCTGGTTTATTTTTCCAGCAACTAGCATGAGATACCTTCTTGTCACAGCAAAGACATTGGATGTACTTTTTTTTCAAAGTATGCAAAAAAGAAGAAAGAAACATGTAGAATTGAATTATAAAATAAATAGCATCCTCTTTTACTAACATGTTAGGTCATAATACAGATATTATTTTAAGTAATTAAAATTCCTGCCATTTCCAATGTCAGATTCAATTAAACTCAGAGGAACACAGAAAGTACAAGTTTGTTATGCTATAGCATAGACATTTGCATTAAAAATTTTGCTTTATAGTCAAGCAAACATGACAAAAATTATTACTGTTGTTTATATATGCTATGAAAAACAGTAATCCTCTTTTTCAAAGACTTTGGGATTGTTTCTCCCCTTAAAGGGACACAATGAAGTCTTAGTGCTCTGTATTTAAGAAAGCCCAGGCAAAAATAAGACCTTGTTCTTACAAATTCATGAATGTTTAGCTTTGTGTACATGAGCATACCCATAGGATCTGAAGAAACTACTCATGAATGTAAAAATAACCATGGGTAGATCAGTTTATAGGACAGGTCCTTGCCATTAAGATAAATTAAGTAATAAAAAAAAAGGTTGGTCAAAGACATTCTTGTTAAAATCTCCTCAATCTGAACCAAGACAGAAGGAATGGAATTAAAAATAGATTATGTTTTTAAAGAGGAATAAAGAATTGAGTGTTATACTCATGGAAATATATGCTGAGTGCACATATATCTATATAACTATAGATACAATTCTAACATAAGTCAAGTAAATTACTATATTAGAAAAAGTGTAACACGAAAAAAATTTCAGAATTAGTATTGACTGTATATCTGCTATCAAACGCCTAAAACTAGAGTAGAATTAATTCTCTCTGTATAGTTAAGAAGGCAAAATATAGTTTGTCATCGTAGGTGCTGAAGCAGCAGTCTGTTTTATATACCAATACAAAGAAAATTGATAGGAGGAGGGGGAAGCATTGCTTTTATATCACAATAATTTTCAATAATTGCTGTAATTTTCCGGCTGCCTTGCAAACGCCAATTGAAATTAGTACAGCACATGAAACATAATGGAAGATAATTGGAAATGCACTGCATATCATAATCATTGTTCAAGTTATAAAATTACACAGACAAGTCTATATTTCATTGCAGCATGTAATCTATCAAATGGCAGACGGGCTGCATAATGCAGGTGACTGTGATGCTTCTCGGGGACTTGTCAAAGAACTGGATGGTTTTGTGCAGCAGCAGCCCTTCATTGCTGCTGTGTCTGAAGGGTTTTAGGCATTGCAGAAAACTTGCTGAGCAGTTTTTATCCCAGGGAGCACAAGGTAGGCCTGAATGACCCTGATGAACAGGTTAAAATGTGGCTTATTCCCAACTCTTGTATGGACATAAGATCTTACTTGAGCAAATTTCCAGAATAACCTGAATTTTATTTCCTGAGCCAGGCACTGGACTGTATCATGCTCATCACTTTAGTGTAGCCAGTTGTATTTACCCTTTGCTTAAATGTCTAGCTGGTCTGAATAAATGAAACCTTGCCATGCTCACTGTTTCCCATCAAATATGGTATATATATAATGGATTCTGTATTGTCTATTCTATATCCTAGTCCTCTACTGTTAAGTGGCTGTGAAACTTGTAGTAAAGGCAACCACCTCCACACCATGGAAAGCCAAGGAATGGATGTCCAACAGGAGACTGCTGTTTTTGGCAGTGGCTGTTATTTTTGGCACTCATATCAAAATTTAGATGACAAGTAACACAAAATTCCCATAATCACAGGCAAAAATATTAAGCCCTGTCTCATTCTTTGGGCCGTACCCAAACAAACAAGCTTGGAAAAAGTTCTTGTCAGGTAGTTTAAAGTTACTGTGCGGTAGTGGGTTTCTGAAAAATGAGGATCATTAATACTCATAAGAGCAGAATTTGCTGAGTCATTTTCTCTAAAAGGGGTAGGGTTTTTTTTTTCAGTTGTCATTTTTGGCAGCCTGTTTTTGCTACAGACATCGTGATTGCCTGAAATGGCATGCCAGAAAGAGACATGGGAGAGCCTCAAGACAGAAAATAATTAGCTCAAAACAAGGCAAGAGTTCCCACACCAATAAAAATTGCTCATTCTGTTGGAATTACAGAAAACCGTATCTTTTTTTTTTTGTTGGAAAATCCATGGTGCTATTAATTGTTGTGCTGTTAATTGAACAATTGTAATTGTACAGTCACTGCTGCTGTTTCTTCCCATCCAAATTAGTTGTAAAACAGTTTGCCTTGAGGTGCACTCACTGGTACCACTTCGTTTTTTTTCAGTTGGACATGGAAACCATAGCTTTGGCTGGCATCTGGTTTGAATCCTCCGTAGTTTCATTAGTTCCTCAAAAAGAAAAAGCTAATGAAAAGCACATTTTCTAACACTCCAAAATGTGTGAGAAGTTAGCAGAGGAAAAAATATTACTGGGAGCTTTACCTTTTCATATTTTAGAAATTAAAAAACGCCCTTGACTGTAAGACCAAAAGGGAGTTGTTACTGTATGAGGTTATGGAGCAGGCTCTCATAATTGAATTGAGCAGAAACAGAAATCATCTGAAAGAGAAGGTTTAGACTGCCTTGTCTGTAATGTCTGAGCAGAAGCCTGCAATGAAGGCAGTCCCCACTGATGTGCTGGATCTGTGTGGATGTGGCTCTTGGGGACATGGCTCCGAGCTGGACATGGCAGTGCTGGGTTATCAGCTGGACTCGATCCTAGAGGTCTTGTCCAACCTAAATGATTCCACGATGCCATATCAGGCAAAAACTGGAGCATCCTTCTCCCAGTGTCCCCTGCCAGTTCCCCCCACATTTACAGTGGCTGCTGTGCTGCCAGATGCCCCGCAACATCTCCTGACATGAAAGAGAACAAGGCAATTCCCAGACCCCTGGGGTGGAGAAATTAATTTGGACTTACTGAATCATCTCTTGCTTGAGCATTTGTCTGTCCAGGGGCTGGGTCTTGCCTCTTCCACAATCCCTAATGACAAAACAGAAGCCATCTATCGATTTCAGCCAAAAGACATGTTCATTTTCAGAATCTGTCTTTAATACAGAGATTGTCCCTGGCATCAAATCAGAGGGAGTGGTGCCCATGGAGCAGCTTTCTCCCACGGACCAGCAAAGGATAAACCTGCCCAGACCAATCACTGAGTGATTGGTACCCAGCCTGATCCTCTGAGGAACCCCTGATGCAGCAGCCAGCAATTCCTAGTGCTCACAAAGGAGCAGACATTTAGCAAAATAATTTGTGGTAAGGCTTGTTTTATCATAAGCTTCTTTAAAGACCCAGAGGCAAAGGGCTTTGGTAGCAGAGCCCGTGCTCTTTCGGTGTGTTGGAAGAGCATCTTGAACATCCACTGGTGTATGTAATCTTTGTGGAAGGTGCCTGTGGAAGACTGGTAAAATTTAATCTATATGGCTTTATAAAAATTTGTACAGACTAAGCAATTCCTTCAGCTCTGAGGCTCTACCCTGAACCAAACAGGCATCTTCAGGGTGACAAACCTGCTTGGTGCCTGCACTTTCTTTCTCCCCTGGAAACACTCCTTATTAACATTTTCCAGTTTCTGGGTGGATTTTATAAAATTTATTGTGCTATTGTGGTTATATAAAGACACCTTTACTGGATGCATAAAAACAGACAGCAAAGCCAAATGATGGCAGAATGTCATTACATGTGGTGAAGCAGTGGCACTCAACCATTTTGCAGACAGCATTAAAATTTTAGTCATGTCCTTGGACTGGAAAAAAGAGAAGAATTTAAACAGATCCAGAAACGAGCATGATTAAAGACGCAGGAGTCTTCCATGTTAGAAGCAATTTATAATATTAATATTAATTACATTTGGAGAGGAGGACAAATATAAACCAAAGGATGATATCAAAAAAGTGAGTAATGAACTCTTATTTTGCTTAATAAAAAAATTAATTTAAGAAATTAATTTTAGAAGCGATATGGAACGTATTCTTTATAGCATTTCACACTGTAACATATCACTCCAATGTATATAAATATGCTAGCAGAGTCAAATGAATTACCTTTGATTGGATGCAGAATGAATGCTGTTTTTACGTTAGCTGGGTTGGAAAAAATATTACTCAAGTCACCAATCACCACACTTCACATACAGAGATTGTTTTCCAGAGTAAAAAAAAAAAAAAATAACCAAACAACAAACCACCACAAAAAAAGCCCTAAAGCAAACATTAAAAACCCCAACAAACCCCTCCTAATTCCCTACTTGCAGAGTTCTTCTGTTTTTATGGCTTGGGATAACACTGAAGATTTGATATCCCGCATATCTTCATACTCCAGGTGGAAGAGAAAAACTGGTGTATTCATTTTAGTGCCTTAACCTTGCAGTGAAACTTGCATTCAAGGGAACCAGTTCTGACCAGGATGATATGAATGGGATTTTTACCATTGCATAAGGAAAAGGGAGTCAGATCCAGTTGGGAACTTTGTGTAAAATGCAAAATAATCCCCACGTATTGCCTCTTGCTGGCAGCTGCCTGCCATGGTCATGGGGAAAGCCAGAAAAGGTGAGTGGGTGATGCTGACAGGCAGTTCCTTTTTCAGTCGGTTTAAGTGTGGGGTTGGAAAACACTCTGGCATGCCATTTGCAGGAAAAGGAGTTCAATAACATGTTCAATAATAAAATGAGATTTCCTTTCACTTGGATTTAAAAATCAAATGCAGAAACTGAATACATTTTGTAGCAACGTCTCTAAGGAATGACTTCATAGCTGCATATAGGCCATGCAAAACTCAGAGAGTGGAATAGTGTCTGGAATACTCCAGATAGTGAAACAGAATATATTTATGGCTAACAAACTGAATTTTTCTGAATTTGACTATGTAGAAACAAGCACTTCCTATTGGAAAACTTTATTGATCATAGAAAGAGTTGCAAGAGAAGTGCCTGGAAGGGATTGTGCCTTGGGGTGGCTTAAAATGGGCATAAACAGCGAAAAAAATGACACTGAGAGAACAACAGGCACAACCCTCCACTGCTGGGGCATGGAGTCCACAAGCTGAAAGTTCTGTTCTGCCTCACATTGCCTTGAATTATTCTCTTCAATGGCTTTTGCCTTGCTTTTGCCTTGTGCTGAGCTCCATTTTCATCAATTGCCTTCTCTGACAGGAGTTTTTGACTAAAAACTACTGGGGTTGTCGTGGGGTTTCTTCTTTTTAGGGGGCTATTAGTGTCAACCCAACCTCATGCCATTTTGAAATCACCAACTTGTTCGTCACCCGGTATCCTCTCCTTATGTTTCCTTCTCTGACTCTCATTCATTTCTGCATATTTATGACCTCATTACTATTTATATTTCAAAGCATATTAAATCTAGATTCCACATGAGAAAAAATTAGAAAAGGCCAGTCACCCTCAAGTCTCTTTGTATGAAGAAATTCACAGAAACTGATACTACACAGAAATGGTTTGTTACTTAAGGATTAGTGCTCTGTCCTTACTGGTTGCTTTGATGTTATTTATAGCCTTGTTAGGAATCAGGATTTTAAACAAAAACATAGTTATGGTCTATTTTCACTTCAGTGTTTCCTGTTTACAGGATTGTTGCTTCAGAACTTAGAGCGCTTCCATAGGAATAATTACTCTCCTCCTGAGCAAAAAGGGAAAGGTGTCTGATGGCCACCTACGTGCTTTTCTCACATCAGGAGCGTCTGGAGTCTGGGATGGCCTCTGTGATAATTATGGGCTGCCTTGGGGCTATTGTACACTGAGTTTACCTGCCTGACTCCTCGGGGACTGAGCACACAGCAAGAGGCCGTGAAGGACAGGTAGAGGTTGAGCTATAATCCCTTCTCTCTGGCTGGTTCCCTCTACTACAGCAGAGCTGAGATAATGTAGGATGAGCTCATCCATCCAGGGGATTCCCCCATGCTGGGCATATCCCTAGGAAATTGGAGTCCGCTGGAGTTTCGGGTTTACAAAACTATGGAAGAAAAAATTAGCAAGTATTGAAATATGAGCATATTTTAGCTGAAAAATAATAACTCCCCTGCAATAATAGATTTAACTAGTTTCCTTTTATTGCAGAATCAAAATTAGAAACTTTCTTCCTTTCAAGTAGATAGGCTGGTGCTCTTCAAGAGACTTAAGTGCCTCACTCGGGAGAAATGGGGATAATCCTTAAAATCCATGCTGAAACTTCATTTGTCTTGTCAAGGTTTGTTTTAATCCAGATCAGTTTCCTGATCCAATTGAGTGGCCACCACAAATGCTTGTGTTAATAAATGCTAATTCACCTCAGAAATGAGAGTCTAGGGGGTGGACTACTTCATTCAGAAGCATTTGTTTTCCTGTTATTTTAGAAGTGCTGTATTTATAAAGCATTGTGGTTTTCATGCCGTACATCACCGGTTGATAATTTAGGAAGTTGGGAAATTAGGAAATTGTCTGTACAACTGTTTTGTTTGACAGTAAGAACAGGAATTACCAGAGATGAGCAAGCCATTCAGGAGATAAGCATCGTTAATTAGTCTTGTCTGTGTGTTCACAGATAGCCTGTGAATTAATATTCACAGTTGACTATTGTGATCTTTTCATCAATAGATGGTCTGTGAACAAATCTACTGCGAACATTTGCTTCTTTACAGCCCAGCTAATACTTGAGTTATGCAATTGTGATTATCAGATAGGATACTGCCTTTTTCCTGTAGTCTAGTGATATTAATTAAATTTATTATCACAAGTGTTTGGGAAGAAAAGCCCATTGGGAGGATAATCTCTCAGGAATGGTAGCTGGAAAGAAAGGAATAGCAGATGCTTCTGTTATCAAAAGCTGTTTTATGACAGATATAGAGGGATGAATGAATAGGTTGATTGATCAGCTGTGATTGAACTGGGAGAAATACACAGCTTCTAGTGGAAATCTTTAGGAAATTTTGGATTCTGCTTTCTCTTAGTCCTTTTAACAAGAAGTTGTTAAATTGCCTGGTAGAAAGCACGCGAAGCAGGGAAGGGGTCACCATTTATGTGTTAACTTCTCTGGTTGAAATTCTTGCCAGACTCCAGTTGGTAGCATTTTCCAGGGACATCTGGGGCTTTGAAATTATGTTCAGATGACATGATCCTGGTTGTTTTTCGTCTCTTCACACACACAGAAAGTAAACATATGCAGGTGGTTTTGATGCCACTTATTCAAATTAACATCTGAATTTTTGAACAACCTCTTTATCAGAGCTCAAAGATGTTGGGAATCATGTTCTCTTTTTATTCTTTGCAAACATTTTGTAAAGCATCTTTGATATTGCAAGTTGTCACGCCAATCAGTGGTATGAAGTAAATGAGTCTGTTTTGGGGATCCAAGCTGAGAAATAAATGCTCAGTGGCTTGTCTTCCTTAGTAAACCACCTATTCTTGGAAATGTTTATGCTCTTGTGGAACTAAGAGACGGAAATGTGAAGTACAGGAATGTCTGTTATTTGTATTAAATCAAGATTTTATTCATAGTCTCACAATAATATTTTTTTATATAATTGGTGCTGTGGTTTTCTTAATAAGATATCTGTCCTTGCCTTCATTTTGTGTTATTCTTGATGACATCTCTCACTAGATACTATTTTACTGGCATTAAAGAGAACGCTACTCTGAATTCTGAAGCTGCTCCCTTTGTCACAGTCCCTCTTGTAATATTAATGGCAGTTAAAATAACTGGTTCTGTTTCCTCTGTTTCCTCTGCCTCACCTCCTGTGTGTGCTGGCTGCATTTTTATTTGTGTCTCTGACAGACTGTATAGGTCTCCTATAGTGATAAATTCACCGACCAAATCTTCCTCTCTTTCAGATAAGAACAGTTCACTGCTGAGTGCGTGGTGGAGATTTTGCTTTCATTATTTGTGAAAACAATCACGCTGGTGTTTTTCACTCTCTTCTCTCCTGTAAAAGGGTAATTTTGTACTTACAAGCTCAGAATAAGCTTTAGTAAATTGAGGTTGGCTTAAGCAGAACAATTCTCCTTTGCTTTGTTAGTCAATCTGGGCAGTGGAAATTTTCTACCATTAAAGTGGCCAGAGAGTGTTGATCCAGAGCATGTACACAAACATTTCTAGACAGAGAATGGTGTCCCAGACTATGTACACAAGTGTTTCTAGACTCTGACTAGACATGGGATGTGTCAGAAATGCTTGTGCTCCTGTCCAGACTGGGATCAGGATCCAAATCTATAGTCATTCCCTGTCCTGGGTAGGGAACCACATAAACTTCCACAGCCAGGGGCTTCTCCTGAGCAGTCAGAGTTCAGCAGAGATTGCTGGAGACAAACGTTTCTCTGAGTTACCTCCAGGAACACTTCCATTAATGCCATGCCAGGGTGCCAGTTAGTGACAGATGAACAATCTGACAGCAAGACTCTCTTTGCCTCCCAAACCTTACCGTTCACAGAATACGAGCAGTCACCACAAGGGATGTATGATGTGAGGGTTTTGAGGCACTGGAACAGGCTGCCCAGAGAAGCTGTGGATGCTCCATGCCTGGAAGTGTTCAAGGCCAGGCTGGATGGGGCTCTGAGCAAGCTGGTCTGGTGGAAGGTGTCCCTGCCCATGGCAGGGGGGTGGAATGAGATAGTCTTTAGGTTCCCTTTCAACCCAAAAGTCATTCTGTTATTCCGTGATAATGTCTTTCTGCATGCAGAATTGAAATGCTGAAATCAATGTTGCAAGCCCAGCTATAAAATGCCACTATAGAGGAATTTTTGGGAAAAAGAATATGTATATCAACTATGGACAGAGCTGTATTGTGACAGGACCAGTGCAGTTCATCAGCTTCCTGCTGCTTTAACTCCAGAGCAGCTCAAATAATAGCCGGAGGATTCACTATCTTAATTGCACAACGCCCTTAGAGTACTTCTGCAGTTCTTATTTCTAAAACCTCATCATTTTTTCTGTGGCTATGCATTACTGTAGGAAGATAATATATTTAGAAAGAACGTCGATTTTATTCTGCTGCTTCAGCCAATGCCGGATGGCCTCAGTGCACATCCCTAACTGACAGCTGGAGATGTCTGCAAAACAACTTGAGTATCTCATTTTGCTCCTCCAGACCAAAGGCTGGAGTCGTGTATCCCCTCAGATATTTCCTTTCCTCACTTAAAACACCTTTTCTATAATTTTTCTGCAGCGCGAGTGTTTTAATGGATCTGGTGGAGCCCTTGCGTCCCACCGCAGCGAGGGCAGCCCTCAGTGGCCAGGGCAGTTCATTCAGCCCTTTAATTCTGCCTGCTCTCATGCTGCCTCACACAGCCCCACACTGCCGCTTGCAATGGCAATATTCAGCACTGAGGCAACCTGAAAGGGGAGGGGGAAAGGCAAACTGAAGTCTGACACCGGTGACAGAAGACAAGACCGAATATGAATAGATGTGGATCACCACTGTGGCATGACTATCGGAGAAGCATGTCTCTTTTTCTGTTGCAGAAGAAGATCCAGCTGCACACAGGGAGTGAACTCATAGCAAGTACAAACCCCCTTCTGGACAGAAAAAAAAAAGAAGAAGATTGTTTCTCTATTGCCCAGGTGTGGTCTTAATGTTAGTTATAAATAATATGAACATTGCACACATGTGTGTGTGTGTATATAGCTATAAATGCAGATACATATAAACTCATATAATACACACACACATCTATAATATAAATTCCTTAATATATATAAACTCCTTAATATACATAAACTCCTTAATATATATAAACTTCCTAATCCCATGCACTACAGAAAATTTATGTCAGTTGAAGCTGGAAACACCCAAACTGTTCTGGTGACACAGACTACAGCTGAAAAAGACCATGCTGCAATTCAAATGGGGTGGTCTCCAAAAAGAAAACTGTATTAATCTTCTGCAGAGGCTGAATGTATAAACATTCGGCAGAGAGAGGGAAAATGCTCTGCATGCTGAAGTAGCTCAAGTTTATATGAGAAATTTTAATTAGAAAGCAAATCCAATGTTTCAGTAGGCTGCAATTGCAATTTTAGAATTTTCTTGCTTCAGCAATTCCAAATTTAGCCCTCAAGACATCCACTTTCTCTATAATAAGCTGATGTTGAAAGTTAACAATGAATACATGTAGTAAAGGCACAGAACATCTAGGAACAGAGCTGATAACGTTTCACCAACGCGCTCCAAACCCGTCTCGCATTCTCCTCAATTTCCTCCCTCTCCGTGGGATAGCTGGGGGGGTGCGGGCACAGGGGAGGGCTGAGAAACCACCTTTTGGGCAATTTGTGTATTACAGAGCTGGGAGTCCTTCAGCAAGGGCAGCTCTGCTCTGAGGGCTTGAACATAGGTGTTTTAATGCACTGCTATAAATTCTTACGCCCTGAACTTCAGAAGAGCCCTTGTTACTGCGCAGGAAATAAACCCCAAGCATCCTCAGAGTCACAAAAATGAGGGTTTTTCTACTGACAGCAAAAGTTCAGGTCTGCGTGAGCTCAATGCCAACCTCAGCTGCAGCTCCATGAAGCCTGTTCTGCACACCTTGGCAGCAGCAAGGCCCTGCAGGAGCTCTCCCAGGGCCAGCTGAGTCCCTCTGACAAGGGCATGAATCCATAGGAGGCTTTAAGCCAGCCTCCTCATCCATCCTCCGTTCTTTATGGAAAGGTGCAGAAGAAAGGGACACAGATGAAGCCTCTGTGTAGCCCCGTAAGTCCTGGTCATATTTTTTGTCTCTGGAAACTGGTGTTTTTGACATAACTTAAGGCAGCCCAGCTATAGTTTGAAGAGCAATAAAGTGCTAAGCCAGCTCACAGCCTGCTCCTGTCTCTGCATCCTGAGATATTAAAACTGGAGGATGAGACAATAGGGTTGGGGGAGGTGTTCTCATACCCAGTTTTCCCAAAAACTCTGTTCAAAAAACCAGCATATTTCCCAAAAGATAGGTTATGCAAAATTGGCAGGATGTTTGTCATGTTGCAGAGCAAAGTTGCTGTTAAGAAAGCAAATATAATTAGGAGGTGATTTACAGCAAAGAGATGATGCTATATCAGAAGTCTTTGAAGGTTTCACTTTCGTGCATTTCTGAAAAAGTGCACTTGTGCCCGATGAGTCCCCTTCTCAAGAGCAGATGACAAGTGAGCACTTTAACAGCAAAGCTTATGCTTAAATGATTTTTTTTTTTTTTTTTTTTTTGCCACAGTAAGCATTACTCCTTCAGTGTGGATCTCCTGTGGATGGATGGAGGAGACTACTCCTGGCCTGGCTCCTTGGTTGTGCAGAGAAAAGGCACCGATGCCTCTGGAATGTTTGGTGGCAGACTGGGCACTGCCCCTCCAGTGCGGTGGACTAGACCTGGTAAAGGATGAGAGGAAAAGCAGAAAAAGGAGACAGGTCTCCTGGACGCCGTTTGATGAATTTGGGAATGTTTACACTGTGAGGCCACAGGTCCCTTACTTTTGCCAGGGCCACGCCCAGCTGTCTGTGTTAGAGGCAGTAACTCCTACACGTGTGCACCTACCAGGGGCTGGAGGAGAAAAACAGTGCACAAAGGAGACAACATCTGTCATTTAGCTCTCACACCGCTACTGCACCTTTCTGCCTCATTTCAGGACAATAAATGTTCCTACAACAATAGCCTGCCCTTCTCCTTGCCCACAACCAGCACATCAACACCACATTTAACTTACCTTGCTCCGAATGTGGCGTTTCCCCTTAATGGGCTCTTTTCCCTTGTAGCACCTCTTGTATGCTTTATGGGGGAACTGGTTTTGAGCTGTTCCCATTTTCTCCCTGTGACCGCAGGCTGCCAGTGTCTGTTGTAGCTCGAATGGGGTGGGACAGGGTAGATTTAAAGGCAGCCCAGTTAATGGCTGTCATCAACACCCTGCAGCCTCCAAGTCACCTGGAGGATGCACGAGCAGCAGAACAACAGGCAAGGTGTGCAAGAGGAATGAAGGAGAAACCAAGCTAAAAATAGCACGCACTGCGTGAAACCATGAAGTGTGATCACACCTAGGACACCCCGCTTTCCTGGGCACCAACTTTGCTCACAGAGGAGAGGGATTTAAAACATGCAATCGACCAGGATGCTGTGTGGCTTTTGCAACACCCTGGCTGTCACTTTATAAACTGTACATTGCATATTGATTGCGTTTGGACACGATGGGGTGAGCTCTGTGGGGTTGTTTCTCTTTTAAACCTGCAGAAAATCAGGATAACCTAGCAATGTACACACTGGTCCATTTTTTTGGAAGAGGATCCCTACTTGTGCGATTCATCTCCCCATACCAGACAAAGGACTAGGAAAGGCTAACACAGCAGCGTGAATGTATGGCAAGGAAATAATTTTAATGCTTTAGTTGCATAGAGTGAGAATGATGGGAGAGCTCTGGTTAAACAGGATTGCCTTTTCATTTGGAATGGCATACGTAGTGTTCTATGTAGTTTGAACTAAAATTATAATTAAAAAAAAAAAAAAAGCTGAATGAAATTTTAAAAGCCTGTTTAATGAGACAGTTCTTGTCAGATGCTCCCTGAGTGTTCATCTTCTCCCCTGTGTATGAATTGGAGTGCTAATATTTCTGTAACCTTGCCCCTGGTTGCTCAGCCTCCCGTGCAGCTTTGAATTCACTACAAATGAATGTGCTTATGGGGATGTAAAAAGCCATTAATACCCAGCCAGGTCAGAAGGGTATTTACACACTCCACTCAGTTTTACTTTGGAGACTCTCCAGGAGAGGTTTTGGGCTGAAGAAAGATCTGTCTGGGTAAGGAACTGCAGAGGAGCAGGGCATGCTTCTGCTTCAGGATAACGCTGCAGTTCAGCTCTGCAGAGCTCACTGTCAGCTCCTGTTTGGCCATGCACTCCTTATCCCATCACAGCGCACATATGCAAGATGTACAGGCATGGACATGCCCTGGGACTCTCCTAAATTTAGAGTTTGGCAAATGTTTAGGCTCTCTTCTGCACACTGAACTATATTTAGAAGGTGTGGCTCCAATAGAAAATCCTTTTCCCTCTATTCCCTGCTTTTAAACCTTTGGAGACATATCTATATTTTGGTCTGTACTACCTATTGCCTAAACACATGGAGATATACTGCTTTTATGATATCTTTTTATAGCAAGTTAAATCTTCAGATATGGAACTACAACTGCTGTTGTAGAATAGATTTATCACTGAGATTTTCTCTTGGTGTTTGGTCCATTAATCCCTTCCAAAGACCCTACAGCTTTTGACTTTGAATTTCCAGTTAATGTAGCTTAGGTGTGGGTTGTTTTTCTCAATACTGCTCCTCATGGGCTAATGGCACACAAGGTTTCACGGCCAAAGTCTATCCCTGATCCATGATCCATGCTTTCCCTGAGTGTCACAGCTATTTACTTGACCCAGTTACAGCAGGAAGTGTTTAGGCCACTGGGAAGAGAGTGTCATAGCCAGGGACAGATTCTGGTGCCTCCTGTTGCAAGTCCAGTCCTCTCTTGAAATGATGGAATTGTTTAGGTTGGAAAAGATTTCTGAGACCATTGACTCCAACTGTTAAACTAGCACTTCCAAGTCCACATCACATTTTCCCTTCCCCCTGGCCTGGGCTGTTTCTTGTGATTACATGGGAAAGTACAGATGCTTCAGCAGATGTTGAATAAAGTATTATCATTTACAGATGTATTTTGTGGATATATCAGAATAGTGTTTCGTTTAGTTTCATTGTTTAGACTGAGTTGGAGGGCCACCTTTACATCTTCAGCCTCACTTAAAGGCCATCAGGGGAACTTGGCTCACATAGATCACCCTGGTGCTCCTTGCAGGATCTGCTTTTCTTAGGAAGACAGGTTGCACCAGTGGGAAAGTCCATGAATTCCAGAGGAGCACTGGGCACGATTCTGAGGAGCCCCTACCCCACACACTGGGAAAGACGTCTCCAAATCCCCTCCATAAACCAGGGTACCCTGCTCAGCCAGGCTCTGATTCCCCTTCTAAGCTCCAGGAGACTGAGCTGGGGAGGTTCTGTCTGGTGTGGAAATTCTTCTTTGCCTCTCTCTTCCCTCTGGGATTATCTCATCAGGAATAACACAGAGGAGGGTGCCAGCAGGCTGCTGTTCCATGGTTTGGGCATGTCGTGTGGCTGTGTGACTCAGGTACCTGCAAAGGGTGCCAAGCCCTTACTAATGTTCATCTCAGACCGAGTGCTGTTAGCATGAAATACCGGATTAAAGTTATTCCTCATTTCTTCCTCCTCCAGCATTTCATTCCTTGAGGAAAGGAGTCTGTATTGATACATGACTCAATGGGAAAAGCGACTATTCTTTTCCATAGGTGTTCAAGAATGTTTAGTTCATTTTTCTCCTCTCATTTTTCTTCTCCTCCAAACTCCCAGGCCGTGTGGAGCCATGCACCACCTGTAACTCTTATCTGTGTCCATGGGGATCCTGATGCCCTTTAAACAGCGGTTGGATTATTAACAACTCACGGCAGAGGAGGGAAATTTAACACAGCAAACAGATCAGGCTGCAAATCTGTGAAAAGCTGATTTGTCTTCTTTTTTCCCCTGCTGTCACCAGTCCATCTTCCTCCCTTTCTTTCTGTTGCTCACAGAAAGATGGCCACATGGGAGGTGCCCGTTTTGGAGGATGCTATGGAAAAGTTCTGGAGGATAAATACCAGGTAGAGATGTAATCTTGCAGCAAGATTTTACGAACTTGAGCAAAGCCTCTGTGATTTGCCCAGGAGAAACAGCATCCAGGGCTCCGTCAGAGCATTTCCTTGTGCCTAGGAGTGCCCAGAGGTCCCAGACTTTTCTGGTCCCAGTCTCTCCTGTACAGCCCAGGGAACACAAATAAACCTGGGTGTTGTCAGGCTGGGACACAGCGAGAATTCCCTGGATTACAGCTAGTGTGGGGAATGCTTTTCCCAAGCCACACGTGTCCTTTTATGGGGAGGAAAGGCTTGCAAGGGCGAATGTGAGCAGAAATGGCATCGGGGCTTGCTTTGAGAGCACCTCCCACCTTGTGCCATGTTCTCTCCCCAGCACTGCAGGTGGGAGCCACGTAGGACACTCAGTGCCTTCTTCATCCTTGCTACTGGAAAGCTGCAGCTGAGGGTGGTCCAGAGGGCAGCCTCACATGTTCCAGGGAGGGAATAAAGGATTTATTTCCTTCTGTATCTAGCTCAGAATTTTCATAACTAATAAATTAAATGACTACTTCCAAAAATGAAAAAAAAAAAAAAAAAGTCTCTGGCTCACAGGGCTCTGAAAAAGAATAACATAATCTTTCAAATTTTTTTCCCCTAGTCAGTTATTCAGATAACACCCAATAAAAAATGCAAAGCTGGATTGGTATGAGAAGTGGGAAAAGTTTTAGCTTAGAATAATGTTAAACAATCAAAACACAGTAAAAGATAAATTTCTGGAGTGCAATTACATTATGCCAAATGCAGACATGGTCATATATGTTTGACACCTATTGCAGTTTGGAATTGTCTGATCCTGTAATATTTCTCAGATAATTAAATGAAGCTCAGATTTGTGCACTGCGTGTCAACTTGATTCCAGTTGCTACCCATGTACTCCTGGGTGCCACCTGTGTGTTTATTTTCACAAGGAATATGCAACTGAATAATCAAAGTGGTCAAGGAGAACTGAAGCTGATAGGAGATAGAAAAAGTCAACAGAATTCCAATTTAAGTCAGTACTAAAGTTGTCATCTTTAAGGTATTTTCTCCTTAAAATAAAGGAGAAAGGAGAAAGAAAATCAAGTAGGACAGCTTATACCTTGCAGAATTACTTTTTCAAGGTGTTTTCAAATTCATAGGGAAAAAACCTCCAAACCCTGCATGAGTATTTCAGTTCTTCAAAGACCTAAGTTCTGATACCACAAAACACATAGCCCTTGCACGTGAAATGAAATGAAATGAAGTGAAATGAAATGAAATGAAATGGGGGTCTCTGCATCCTGCTTAGATTCAGAACCTGAAATTCAGAAAGTTCTCTATCATGATTTTAAAAAGTTGGTCTGTATACAGGTTGTTGTGTGCCTTTTCAGTGTTGTTTCAGAGTCTTTTATTTTGTGCAGTCTTTGCTTTACTATGTTCAGAGAAAATTCCTTTAAGCAATAGTTTGTACTTTCAGATTCTGTGTTAAAATTGTTCCTCCATTATTAGGCATTGTCTCAATGTGCTTATATTTGTGTGCTGTATATTGAGAGATTGTACCTCTAAATATACTCTAATGTTACTCCCCAAAACCAGTGTATTTTCCTGGAAAGTGGTTGTCATCAAAGGTGCAATTTTTGATGATGATTTCCTGAAAGTGGCTGTTTTCCATGCAAGGGATTTATGCAGGCTGATAACTTGTTTGACACAGGCTGTCAGAGTACTACGGAATGTTTAGTTACCTCCGAGCTCTGCTCGGATGGATGCTGTGAGCTGGAGGAAAAACCTCTCTTTGCAATCTTCCCTCTGTCTTCCAGGAGACAGGCAAAAAGCACAGAGTGCTTCAGAATGGGCCAGGAGATATTTTTTCTGTTAAAAATATTTCTCAGGAAACGCAGAAATGACACCATCGTTTCTGTAAGAACGCCTCTTATCCCGTGAGAACACCTCTTATCCTGACATTTCCCAAAACTTTGCCACGGAGCTCCCATTGGGGAAGTGGAGATGAATGAAAGTGAGGAGCCTGCTGGCAGATGAAAGCAGCAACTACCTGCCAGAGCTACCCCTGTGGAAGCAGAAGGGTGGTGTCTCCTTCTGCTTTTTAGCCTGTAGACATTTATTGCCCTTTGGTGGGATTTCCATGCTCCACCTCACAGGGGTGGAACTCCATTGGCTTCGCTTAAATTATTACTGGTTTAGATATTGTTATGTTTCTGGATACCCTCCAAATTCGGTCTAAACCACTGAGTTTTACATGGCTTCCACTCAAACCCATTAATTGGCATTGGTTCAGCTGAAACTTAGTCAAAGCTTGACATCAGCTTAGCGTATATTTGTGAATTTTCAAAATGATGAGTGCTGGGTGACACATGTCCTCATTGTTTCCATTACTTCCTAATGGTAGGTGTATGACAAGCCAAATCTGATGTGACTAAGTCAAAATTTTGTCAGACTGTGATATTGATCTGCATGCATTTTAAGACACAGGAACATTGTGCCTATGTCCTAGGAGTGTTTATTGACCAAATACAGGTCAGCAGATGCTTAGCAAGCAGCTTTTACCTTTTGTAATTTTTTTCCCAATGAAAAAGGTTCAATTATTTAGAGTATTACATAAATAATGTCAGTAAACTCTATAAGAGACTTCAGAGCTCTGTAGGAAGGGAACATTTGACATAAAGAAAGAAAAGTGTGCCCTCTTAAAAAGATGGAAGTGGAGCAGCTGGAAAGTACCTGAGGAGTTTGCATTCTTGATTCCTCTTTGACTATTTGTGTCAACATCAAGTGTCACACCCATCATGAAGCTCATAACATAAAGAAATGCAATAGCAGATCAACATCTATGGAAATTTGGAGGATTCCACTGTATTCCACTGGTTATCCAGTGTGTTGCAAATCAACAAAGGAAATAAATCTGTTCAATCTATTATTAACCTTTTCCCTTTCCTTCTTCCTTTTTTTCCCGCCAAATTTATCTTTATAAAAGATAGGTCAAGAATTTTGCAGGTGCGTTTATAAACTTAATGTGAAGCTTTAATCTAGAATATAAGGTGTGGAAACATGCTTTTAATATGAGTGCGTGGAGACTGTTTTTATCAGGGGAAGTATTCCTCAGCCCTGGGGGTTTTGTTTGTTGCTTCACCTGAAGAAAATGAGGCTGTTAATTTTGAAAGCTTTAAATGGCAGCCTAAGTTGATGAGGAAAACTTGGTACTGCTGCTAACCATTCGCCCACAGAATTTAATAATACAAATAATTACAGAAATAATACAAAGTGCAAGCAGGCAGCAGCATTTTTGTCAGCTGTTTTTCCAAAGAAGCCAGAAACCTTTGGAAGGAGAACAGCAGCGAGGAGAACAGGCACGCTGGGATATGGACCTGCTCTGTATGAGCAAGGGATTTAAGAGCTGCTTTTTCTCAGTTCATGCCAGCAGCAAGTTTCATCTCCAAAAGCCAAAAAATTGGTTTTTATGCATTTAACTTCTAGCTGGTTGGAGCTTTTAACTGGAGCATTGTCCCCTTCATGGGGGCTCTGGTTCTTTGAAAAGTGTAGTTTTTGCCATGCCTTTAGCTTTTATGCTAAACTGAATAAACAAGATCTGTTTTAACACTTACTTTCCCTCTGTTTAGTGCTTGGCACTCAATATTAATAAAAGTTTGTTTTGTGCAACTGTGTTTCCCTGTACCCACGAGGGATCACGGGGCTTCTGCATGCTCTGCTTTACTGTCAAGAGATACGGCTGGAGGGGATTTGGACATTATACTCAGCATATACAAAGTTCAAATACACAGTTTCTTTCCCATGCCTTGCCAATTTTTTTTCTGTGTCAAAGCTTGGCTTGTGGCTTGGGGAGTATGTGCCTGGCATGCTGGGGAATGCTGGGGGAAGCAGGGAGACAGCTGAGAAACATATGGCTTCACGACTTCTTTCTTTCCTTATCCCCCAGAACTGCAGGAGCCGTGAGTTTAGAGCAGCCCCTCAGGGCTTGTTTCAATTGCATCCAGCTGCAGTGGCCCCTAATGGGAATAGCCCATGACAGCGGGCAGCAACCTCAGCATCCCTCCCAGCTCCCAGCTCCGTGCGCTGGGCCGTGGCCATCCCCGGGCGCTGGAGGCGTTGTTGTTTCTCCAAGCACACTGCTGGACGGTGTGCTATCCCAATAACAATGCAGACAGAGCCCTAGGAGGGCCCCGCGTGAATGAACCCAGCCAGGTGACACCGAATGACAAACGGGACCATAATCGCAGCAGCGTGCAGGGACCTGGCCCCGTAAAGGGCCTTTAACAGTGCTCACAGCACACTTCAGAACGTGTTCTTAATGGGATTAAGGTCACCCCAGTGACATGGCTATGACAGAAGGCAACACGAAAATCTATGGCCTGGCGTGTCAATAGCAGTGAAATAACATGGGGATTATGCAATTATTTTCAAGAGCAAGTTAACAATCAGGGAGCAGTCACGCATTAAACCATTTATAGACTGGAAATAACAGCTTCTTAACCTATTGTAAACACTGTTTTTTTTTTTTAATTTTTTTTTTTTGCTAAACTGTTGTAAAACACGAACAGTAACATGCACATCATATGATAACTCAGGGAAGACATAATAAATACTAATTTAAACTGAAAAGGAGCAAATTGGACAGGCTCGGGCTGTGGAAGCACCACCATCTAAATCTAGCACAGGGTTTGAACTAAAGAGGTTACAGCATGAAAGGTCAAAATCATGCAATGACTTCTCACAAGGCTTGTTCTTTATGGAATATGAATTCTCTTGTGGAATCTTTTCCCCCTCAGTCCCTTCCTCCCCCAAATCCTGGAAATATTAAGAAATTCACAAACCAGATGACCTCTGTAGAAAGATGAATGAAGCTATTATAAAGAGATGAGTGTCTGCAGATGGGGAACAGTCATCCTTTTTGTTGCTTCCCTCTCACTGTAAAGTCTAGGAATGAAATCATGGTCCCATTAGTGTCAGAGTGAATGTAGCTAGAGAAATGATGGGTCAGGATATTCACCTCTGTCTTCTGTGGACCAAAACTTGAGAATCCTGCTTGGCAAACCCAAATAGGTCTTTTTATTTTGGTTATTCTTGAGCTTGCAGAGGCTCCTATGGCTTGTGCATTTCTTTTCACTGTCCACATCCTGGATGAAATTTGTTCATAACAGACCCTGTAACCCCATTCCCTGATGGTGTAAAAAGTCAAGTCCCTTTTCCCTTAATCCTGTAGGGCTCTGCTGAAATACAGCATCACAGGGCTTTTGTAGCAGTGGAAGAGACAGAGAAATGACCAACACATTGGGAAGAAAATCTGATAACCAACCTCTAGGAATTGCCTGTCTCCCCACCCCAGATAGCTTCCCATCCATGCTCTG
This sequence comes from Picathartes gymnocephalus, assembly GCA_013390045.1. Classification (NCBI taxonomy): domain Eukaryota; kingdom Metazoa; phylum Chordata; class Aves; order Passeriformes; family Picathartidae; genus Picathartes; species Picathartes gymnocephalus. Next base: position 61,605 of record WEKY01060615.1, on the reverse strand, counting down.
CCTGATTTGGAAGGTGGACTTCAAACTGGGTTTCCTCTATCTTAGGACAAATCCCTGCATAAATCACCAAGGGACTTCCTTACTGACTTTGAAGCTTTCCTTCTGTCACTCTCATTTCTTCGCAGGATGCTCATGGAAGTAAAATAAAACAAAATGTGAAATTAAGAAAATGAAACAAAACAAAGCAAAACAAACCCACACCATGTTTCCTGCCCAATACTCGAGGATGAGATCACGTAGCTGATGGGAAATAGATGAATACATGAATTTTCTTTGATCTGCACATTTCTGTGTCCTTTATGTGTTTGTGTGTTTGTGTTTCTTTAGCAAAGGGGGTGGGAAACAATCTGACTGTTGGGTTTGGGGTTTTTTTGGTTTGGTTTTTTTTTTGTCTGGTTTTTATTTTTCTTTTTGTTTGTTTGTTTTGTTTTGTTTTGTTTTTAATATTTACACTGCAAACATAACATGAAAGTATTTAGTTTGACACTATAGTCATTCCAGGAATGCCAAATTCAGCTTGATTTGCCTAAATTGCAGGCTTTAAGCTTGATGGGTGAGACCTGCTCAGATTTGAACCTCCAGGGTATTCTTCAATGCCAAACTGAAGTGGGACTGGACTTTAACCCTGGTTTTTGAAATTGCTTATGATTTCAAATACTCATCCAGAAGTAGTGCAAAGTTCCACTTTCGCTGATGAGCCTTATTTTGTGGATTTTTCCATAAAATTAAATAAAAGAACAGTATCAGAAGAATCGGACATAGTCTCATTAAAGGTTATTTATCTTGTTTTCTTTCCTGTTCTTGGTTTCTAACTCACCTTGTTTTGAACTTTTTTCTAGGCCCAACTTTGTGACCCATTGATTCCTGTATCGCTCCCAACAGTGTTTCAGGGCTCAGGAGGTCTGACCAGTCCTTGCACTTCTCCTTTGAGTGGCTCTAGCACCACATTCAGTGCCACCACACCCCCAGTTTTTGTCTGTGCCTGGCAAATCTTCCCACTTCTGAAATACCTCCTTGTGAAAAGGCAAGGACCTGCCAGATTTATGGAGAATCCCGTCTTCCAGCTAAATAGCTGAGGAGGAGTGTCCCAAAACAGAGCTCAGGCCAGGACTTGCAGGCATTTGTGTTTTCAGCCAGCTGGGTGATTTCATCACTGGAATACACAAGAGTGGGAAGTCACAGGGATTCTACAGGTGAAAGAACTGAGGCAGGCTGGTCGATGAGTGTGAGATGTACGGTCTGTCCACACTGACACAACATTCCTGTCTAAAACCCAGAGTAGAGCTTCTTTTGTGGATAAAGCAACAAAAGTGAAGACCAAGGATGAGACTCAGGACCTCTGTGATGGGTGTGAAGGGTACAGTAGGTGGAGGGACTGTTCACAAGGTCATGTAGTGATAGGACAAGGGGTAGAAGAAAATATTTCCTGTGAGGGTGGTAAGGCCCTGGCACAGGTTTCCAAGAAAAACTGAGGATGTCCCATCCTTGGAAGTATTCAAGGCCTTGTTGGACAGGGCTTGGAGCAATCTGGGATAGTGGAAGGTGTCCCTGCCCATGGCAGGGGGTTTGGAACTAGACAGTCTTTAAGGTCCATTCCAACCCAAATCATTCTGTGAATCTATGACTCTATTCTACATTTGCAAAGATGAAAAGTCACAGAAGGACGAAAGTTTAGATTCAGTCCAGAGGAGAGCTACTACTCTCAGAAAGATGCTCCAAAAATGAAAGTATTCCATAAACACACTCAGAGATTGGAATCATATGTTCCCTGAAATGAAGAAAGTCACTGGCTGCCTTGACAAGGCTTCATAGGGAGCAGGGGGTGGAGGAAATGAAAGAGGAAATGCTATTTTAATGTCCCCAATTCGTTTCTATATTCAGTACAAGAATCAGTCACTCACGTTGTTAAACACGCTATAAGTTTTGCTTCTTTTTCTTAGCAAAGGTGACACATGGAGTTGTGCGGTGCCAAGACAAACTCGTTTATTCCCCTTCATTGAGCATTTAACTTTTCCTCCAGTGTACTCTGCAGGAAACCTGAGAGATATTTGGACTGTCAGGATTTCTCTGTTAGGACCAATCCATTTCTATTACTTCTTTCTGTAAATTTTAATTGTTATTCCCTTTCCTGTATTACTTGAATAACACAAGCTATATAGAAATAAAGAGCACAACACTCAGGAAGGAAACACACATGCAGTGAAACAAGAATAATAGCACTGAGTGATAAAATAAAAAATGCTGTAAGATGAGTTTTCAGATCAATGAAATGTTTGTACAGGATGTTGAATTTCGTGTTAGAGCATCAGCTAAGTTTTCTCAATCAATAGGAATTTCTTTTTTATTGGGTTAAAGATATAGCAAAGAAAGGATGGAGTGGTATGAGGTATAAGTGATAACTACTTCATGTAGTAATGTGGTCATGTAGCAATGCCAGGACGATCATCCATAAATGCCTAACTGGCCATTTCCTGAGAATTACAAACCCAGACTACTGTTTAAGTAACATCCTGGGTTCTGATCAGAAATAATAAAATTTATCTCTCCCAGTTAACTGTTACGAATGTCCTCTAGAGAAGGGCTGAGCTTTGTAAAGCCATACACGCTGGTGGGTGTATGGATTTCCATGTGCTTTTATAGGATGCCATGGCTGGCTCTTCAATTACCTCCCACAGAACCCATCGTGCAAGAGGATAAAGAGACTGATACGAAATAAAGCTGGGCTTGTGCACTGCTTCAATTTTAGGAGTAAGAACGCTGTATCTATTGGATTATGAATTCTCACATCTGGATCATCAACTCTCACAGTCCAAGCTGGGATCAATGCTCTGCTTTATAAACTATTATTAGGCGTTCCCTGGGCTAGAAACAACGATCTCCTTTCTGCCATACCAGACGAGTGCTCTAATTGCTGGCCCTCGGGGCCAGTTGCTTGCTTTCCATCTTTGAGTCTTGCTGGAGCTTTGCTAAAATGGTTAAATATTCAATAGGTGTAAAAGTCACAGCCCCAGCCTGACCAGCAAGGCAGTCATGGGAGAGCTGGGGAAAGGAGCAGAGAAAGAAGGGCGAGGAAGTGAGTGTGGTTTTCCCACTGGTTTTTCATAAAAGCACAAATTTTGACAGCTGACTGGGTTCCAACTCTGCTTGGAATCCTCTAAGCAAAAGAGAGACTCACCCCATAACATCCCCTTATTTCGCTGCTAATCAAGTGAGTGCCCAAGGCACTTCTCTGCCTGGCTTAGGGCAGCCTGCAGGTCCTGATAGATACCTGGTCTGGTTTGGTGTTCTCTTTGTACAGAAATTCCTTGCTGGACATGAGAAATCTGCCATAAAATGTCTGTTTCTGCAAAATTAATTGAAATTGCTGTTGGCCACCTCCCCTGAAAATGTACAAGGCATTTTCAATTAACCTTTGCGAATTCTTTACTAATATTTTGTTGTTATATAAATATGGGGGGAGGGGAATGACATGAATGGATTTCTGTTGCTTTTTGGAGAGTGAGTTATTGCAGTACTCCTGTGTATAGCACAATGCATCGAGCTGCAATTTTTCAGGCATTTAAACATCCATAAATTGGCATGCAGGTAACTTACGGCATTTTTGCATGCCCTTTTCCCCATTATGTTTTGTTCTAGATTACAGACTGCTGTCTAGTGTCTCTAAGCAAATAATTTGTAGCAATAAATACCCAGCCATGTATTTATAACAGATGCTGGGAGGAAGCTGGCTTGCTATTCCTGCATTAAAAGACTTAGTTATTTAGTTCAGGATTTCACCCTCAGCAGTGGTTCTCACAATTTCTGCTCCTATCTCAGCTGCTGGCTGCTGGATAGTATTTTCTTTGTCCCAGTCAGGCTAATATGTATTTAAACTTTTTCAGCAGTGTTTTCTGTGCTCAAGTTGTGTACAGAGACCATTCTCAAGTTTCTGTTACATTGAAACCCAGAGGAATTTATACCCAAAGCAGTAATGCCGTTTTTGCGTCCATAGCAAATTGCTGGGGATGGTGGCATTTATAAATCTGGTTTGTACAGCAGTGTCAGGTCACCCAAGGACCTGCCAAAGCGTTTCAAGCTCTTTCCTGATCAGAGAAGAAAGAGTCCTGCTGCCACTAATGTCTAGTTGATTTAACATCTGGAATAAGGTAGCAGTAGTGGAGGAAAACCTGGATATTGTCATTCCTGAATCTGGATTTGGGGTCTCAGATCAGCGAGTATTTAAACCAGCTGTGTTCCACAGATAATGAGAAATGCCATTCATATTTAGCATTTCACTCCATAGGAAGTGATGAGCTACACACCCAATATTCCCAGGGTTCAGGGGAACTCCACATTTCAGTCTGGCAAGTTGATATCTCCAACAGATTAAGGAAAAACATGCCAGCTGGCAATTAGGGCTCTGAGCCCTGGTCGCAAAAACATCTGCTCTCCTTATTGTGTACTTCAGTTCTTATGTAACCATGCATGGCTTTCTCCCTGTTCAGAAACCATTTGAGCATATAATAAATAAAAATCAGTGTATTGAAACCTCCTGCAGGGCCTGACACCTCCTCAAGAATTTACTGAGTCACTTCAAGTCACTGAAAACTCCTGTGAGATTTAGGAGAAAACAGTGCTTGAGATGCTGTGGGTAAGGATAAAGTGACAGCTGATCAAAGCACTAATCCTCTTTTTCATTTGGAATATAATTATCCAAACAGGCAGAGTTGATAAGGAAAAAAATAGGTACATTTTTTCCAGTGAAAAATAGAAAACAAGTATTTCCGAGTTCTACAGTAAAACTGCAGAGTGTCTGACTCTACCTTCTGGCTCTGTCCAGACTCGCCACCCAGCTCCGTTCTCCTCCAGCTGAGGACATTTGTTTTCTGTGGAAAAGACCATCAGGATTACAAGAGCATGAGAGCATTTAGCAAGTTTCTTGATCAGGATATTTGAACATCCAGACCATGGACGTACCCAATATGAGTATTGACTAATCCCTTGCGGACCACATATACACGGTTGATAATATAATACAACATATTTCCCCTAAAAGTGCTTATGCACACCCTTATAAAAACTGTCTGAAGAACTTGTTCTCCTATGGACAAAATGAAAAATCTTTTTTAAAAACACCGTTCATCTGAGCTAAAAAATATTTTTCATGGTTTCCTGTGGGCCTGAAACAAATAATTGCTTTACTTCTAAAAATTAGATCAAGTTATTGTCTTACGTTTCTACTAATACAAGTAGTAAGAAATGCATCAGTATGAAAAGAGATGAATGTAATATATAGGTGGATATAAAATAACGTTTTACTTCATATAATCTATGTCAAGGTTAAATCCCTTGACTTCGTTGTTTAAATAGTGTCAGCTGACTTATCAGGAAAGCAGAGTGGCTTCATTTCCTCCCTCAAGGTAAGCCAGGACTTGGTAAACTCCAACATTAGCAGAAAAGCAGCATCCCATTTGTAGCAACTTTCTAGGTAAGCCTGAAAGGACTGGTTCTAACCTATTTTTGACAACATCACTCTCCCACTGGTTGTCCTGTCTCTTCCACCACAGATATTCCACAATCACTTCTCTTCTTTTAGACTTCTTTTTTTTCCCCAGCAGTTTCATTATTAGTGCAGGAATAACCTGAAATGAATAAGACTGTGGAAACAGGCTGCTCTTGTTGTTTTGACACGTCCCACAGCCCTCCCTCTCCTTGAGACTGAGCAGCCTTATCATGAGAAAGTTGCTAAATGGAGAGGTAGCAAATCTGACCTAAAGCACTCAAAGGAAAAAAATTGATTTATTACTATCATCCATGTGGGCAGTAATTACATTTTTTCATCATTTACAGAAGTGCCTGTGAAATCACTCCTAATGGTTTTAGGGTAGCACTTAGAGTGTAAGCTGTGGGATAAGGATATGGATAACAGTGGAATTTCGGGGAAGATTTAAACAAACCCTTCAAGTGGGCTAACTTTTGTATGGCCTTCGAGGATTTTACCTTCTGCTGACCTCAAACTCATCATCCTGAACTGCAGAGATCAGGACACCAGCAGTTCTTGTTGCATCAGACCTTTATAAGTACCCTGATTGCTAATCACTGAGCAATGAAGTAATTCAGTCAACTCAATTAAATAATTCAGTCAACTCAGCCCTGTCCTTGATTTCCATTTGCAATGAATTTGGGCTTTATGGCAATATATCTCTGTCAAAATCAAAAAAAGTTTAAGTTTGTATTAGGGTTTTAGGCAGAGAAACGGAGAAAACAGGAAGAAAATGAACCCCTTGAAACTGCAATCCTTGTACTTCACATATTCATATTGTATGAAGCTGTAACTTCATCACCAGAGAAAACTGATATCTCTGTGTGTTCCACAATTCAGTTAATAAATGTAATAGAAATAGCATCAAACGAGTAGAAAAATGCTAGGAATGTCTTTAGTGCTGTGCTGCACTCTTGACTGTTTTCACAATGACAGAACTCTCATTAATTCTCATTATGTGAGATGAGTTAATATAATTAACAGTAATGTTGTTGTGTCATGATACCCTAAGGATATATTGAGGCAGTTTGAAAGGAGAGGTGAGAGAGTATTTTGAGTGAAGTGATACAGCTGCAAAAACCAGGCAAGCTTTTTGGCATTCAAACCCTTCCTCAGGACTAAAGAGAAATAACAACAAAATTGGGCCATTTTTTCTAACCTCCAGAAGGGTTCCTATGTCCAGAAGTTCTTCTGGTTTCTTTTTTTAAACTGTTTTAGCTGGCCTAAGGAAAGCTTTTACCTCTCCCTACAGGCTTCACCCAGCTACACCTGGGCACTGAATGCAGATATTGCTGATATCAACCACAAGAATAATAAAATAAATATTTCCTGCTCTGAAATCCCCCTTCCTCTATCTTCACCGTCAGGTATGAACAGCACCACAACTCCCACCTTATTAAAGAGAGGGAATTGTAGTAAAGAGATAACAGAATCAGGTTTCTATCTGCAAAGGCCCACTCATTTAGATGATGCTGTAGCAGAGGTAGCAAATACCTCACAGTAAAAATATTTCCAAACAGGAGATTATCTTTCCTGGCTGTCCATGCTTATGGATATGTGCTGCTTATCTCCTGCTCAGCTGCGAGAGCCTCCTGTGAAAAACAGTTTATACATTATTCAGGCTTGGTCGACTGATAGAGTAGATTGACCTTGTCTCCCGTGTAAAGCAGCAACTTTTTTCCTTTGTGGTGGCTTGCAGAAGAATAATGGCTGTGATGATAATGAATAGCTTATTCATATTTCAGAAGTGGAATACTAACAGCATGCTAACTAGAGAAGGTCAGGGCACGTGGGAATACAGCACAGACCTCTTAACCTTGAAGAATGATTAAAGAACTTTTGCTTTTGTTAGGAAACTCTCATCAGCCTTGTAATGGAACACTTGATGTTCTCCTCCTCATGCCACCCCCCTGATCCTTTCCTAGGTCACAGCTACTTCCATGCCTTGCTGGAGTGCAGCTGGCTCCGAGGGCCACCTGTGCTCCCTGTTGGCGCAAGAGTCCCTCAGACAGCTTAAATATTTGTGAAAGTCAACCAGAGATAAGCAGGAAAAGCTGGGTGGCCCTGGGAAGGGAGAGAATAGGAATAAGACCCAGTAAAACGCCCTGGTGTGCTGGGCACCAGCTCTGGAGCTCCCAGCACCTCCTTCATCCCTCTTTGCATGGGGAAGGCCAGCCCAGAACTGGAGTCCCTTTCCTACCTGTGGAGGACAGGGACAATAATGTGTTATCTCTGGTAACTCTCCCCTCCTGAGCAGGATGGACAGCCAGGAACTGTCTCTCTCCAGGATACAACTCTGATTCGCAACCATGAAGGCAGAAATATTGAGATCCATTCAGAGGGAAGACAAAAAGCAATCCAGATCACGACAGAAAAAAAGCAATAATAGTTTTCAATTACCAATGTTACCTGCTTCAGTTTGTTTATTAACTATGACCCCCCCGAAAAAGTTATTTTTCCTGAAATGTGCCAGCAGATATTACCTTAGTGGCTTATTTAGCTATTTGCACTGAAAGGAGTGCAAAAATTTGAAGAGGACTTTTACTCAACTGTCGGATTCCCATATCTGTCTATCTACATAATAATTTCATATTTCCAGTCTATGGCTGTATCGTTTTCCAAAGCTGAAGCAAATCCTCTATTTTGGGACCATCTGAGCATGAAAATTGTAATTTTTACACTCTGAGAGGTCTGATCCAACGTCCATTAGAACTGACTGGAAAATTCTAATTTATTTTAGTGCGAGATGGACAGGGTGCCCACAAAATATCTCTGATACCCTTTTGTATTTTGATGGCTGAAAGTGCAAGAATGTGGCATGGATTTGAGAGATGACAAAGAATTTATAACACTCAGTCTTCACTCAGTAATGGAAACGACCAGTCTGGAAGTTGCTGGCATGTAAAACCAGGAGCTACAAGCCTGTGAGGGAGGAGTGATTAAGGTACCCACTTCCTACCCTCCTTATGTGCCCTGCCTCTAAATTAGGTGGTGGGAAGGGGTGGTTGTTGGGGTTTATGATGGGAGTGAGAACTGGTTAATTCTGTCAATAAGTGAAATAAGTTACCTGTTGGTTGCAGAAAGTGCAGAGGTTAATTAAAACTGTAATTGCTGTGGCCTTAGCAAACAGGTCACAGCTTTCAATCAAGCATGTGGCTGTGGGCTGGTTGTTGATGTCGCTGCTGCTGGCTGGTGTGAACAGTGCAGAGAAATTCCTCCCTGGTGGGTCCCTGCAGGGAGTCTCCTGCACAGACAGAGACAAGCTGGCTGATTAAAGCCAGAATTGGAGAGAATTGCTTTCTGACCCACTGTATAAGGATTGTCATAAAGGGAATAGAGGGGAGCCAGGTCAGCTGGCAAATGTGGTCTTTGCAGCAGGATGTTTGCTCTATTCAGTGCAAAAATGATTTCTCCTTTCTTTGAAGATTGGTGGGTGTGTGTCGCATCAGTCCTGGACAGAGTAGAGCAAGAGACAAAGGTGGGGGTGCCAGAAGCATAGAAAGGTTTGGGTTGGAAGGGACCTTAAAGACCATCTTGTTCCTACACCCTGCCATGGGCAGGGACACTTTCACTTCGCTTGGGTTGCTCAGAGCCCCATCCAACCTGGCCTTGTAGTTGGTGATGAGCTCCCCTTATCACCTGGATTCTGGCTAGGTTAGCTGGGCCTTAGGTCTGACCTTCTCAGAAATGAAAACAGTTACGGGACATAATCAAAATTCACGGCTGCAGAGGTTATCTATCCATGCTGGAAGTACTTTTGGCAGAGTTAAGTGAAGGACTTCAGGTTTTTCCTTTCTGCCAGAAGAAAAAAAAGTTAAAAATTTGAGAGTTATTTAAGGAGAACAGGGATCTTTTGAACTGCAGTTTCAAAGTGGCCTGACCCAGGCATAGAGGTTGTTGATTATTGTTACTCATGGACAGAAAAAAACCCAAGAGGATACAAAACATTGATTTTTTACCTGAAGGGTACAAGGTGATGCACAAAGGTTTGGTGAAAAAAAGAAAAGTCTATCATTTAGGTACACAGAAAGAAGCAAACCGCTGCAAGAGAATATGAGAGTGCAGGTACCAAAAAAGAAGGAAACATTTTGTAAATTTTAAGTTTGGGAGCAGGGGAAAACCACATTAACCTGTGGGACAAATACAAGCTGGAGTATGGTTTCAATTAAATTCTGGTTTATGTTAAAAAAGAAATTACTCTTCTAGTGTTAAGAACAAAACGTATCCAGTAAAACAGCACTTATTATTTATTGCACCGCTGTAAAACTGACTATTGTTAAGTGGTGAAATTTGATAACAACTTCAACCTTTGTTATTATAATTATATTTCAGAATTCACTTACTGCCCAGCCAGCAATGAAATACATTATTTCTATCAAAATGGAAAGTTTCTTGGTTGAACAGAATGGCTTGGAATAAAACATTCCTCCCGCAATAGGTCGTGAACCTTCCCAAGGTCCGATCACAGCAAAGATTCCAAGGGGATAGAGCACAATAGTGGGATGCACGAGTTTCCTCTGGTGAAATATCCTTGTTCTCCTCCGGGGAGGGAGGAAACCCGCGAGGCGTGCCCAGGCCTCGCTTGCCATGCAGGAGCGGTGGCGTTACCTGGTCGCTTACAGCCCCCGAGTGAATGTCAAAGCTTTTGCCAGCGTGCAGCGCGCTCGGCATCAGCGGAGCTGCCGAAAGCAGCCTCCGAGGAGCTGGGGAGGCCGCTGACACCCAGCCCGGGAGGATCGGTACCCGCACGGGGCTCCCGTGGCTCCGGGATGGCTTTGGAACCTCCTTCTGTGACTTTGCTTTGCTGGGAACGGGAGCGGGGAGCAGCAGCGCGTTGCTCTTGGCGAGCCGCATCACAAAACCTTTCGCCTCGGAGCGACTAAAGGAGTCGATATGTCGCTTTTCCCCTGCCTGCTGAATGCCGGCTCTTCAATATTTAATAGGCTCCTGGCAGCCGTGCATCTGGTGCGCTCAGCCTGGAGAGCGTGACCGGCAGGCTCCCTTCCCCACCCGGCATCCCCCAGCAATTCCCTTCGGACGGACTCCTCTTTTCCTGCCTGCTCTGCGCTCACCCCGCCTCTCTTTCCCCTGGGGCACCCCCTACCAGGGGAAGGGCACCAGGCTGCTCAGATGTGACCTTTGCTGGGCAGGTGTTGTGCAGAGGTTTCAATAACCACCCCACAAGGCTGGAATTCCAGCCGTGCTCCCTCCCTGTGCCAGCTCCAGCAGCTAAAGCCTCTTCAGAGGGAACTGCTCCCAAGCCACAGGTAATTTACCTGTAAGAGATGGGGTCTCGAGTGGAAGTGTGAAGATGGGAGTAAATAGAAATAAAGATGACATTCAGAGGGAGAAGAGGATCTTGAGCCAGTTTTACTTCTGAGATCAATGTCTTGTGCAGCTTCTGTACTGGGAATAGCCCATGGAAAAAATCCTACGGACATAACTGGCAACAGATAAAGCCTTGTGTGTTTGAAGGAAACAAAACAGGTTTTATGTGATCTTAGTAAATTCCTCAAGTACCTGGGCTGAGTTGTTCCTGTAACATTTTACTAATAAAACCTCTCTACATATTTCTCAGAAAAATTTAGCGTGGATGTTGGTATGTGTATCATTTAGCTGTGGAGTTGGTCCACCATATACACATGTTTATGAGAAAGATTTATGGCATGCTTAGGAACTCCCTTAAAGAAATTATGTGCAAACCCCTCACATTACTCTGCAGTGAAAAGCATAAAAGCTACAGAGTATGTGTACATGCTGCAGATGTGTTTAATTTTGCCAAAATCAATGGGGTAACTGTGGATTTGCTAAAGTGTAACTTAACCACATTCAGTGCACGGAGTTTATAAAATCTGTGGAATTTTCTGCAATATTTCAGAACAAAAGATGTTGAATTATCTTTGTTGTATGGAAAACGTGTACTTGAAAACTGTTTTTCTAGCCACGGATCTGATGCAGAATACAAACTACCTGTCCACTTGGAGCTGGATGCTAACCTGAGGGCCATTAGTCACTATAATCCTCTGCTCAGTGACAAGATTGGATGTGCATGAGGGTGGATTTATTGCCACTGATGAGATCTCAACCCGATCACCATCGGAATTCAGGCAACAGATGGTTCTCCAAGGAGTTTTCCCTGAGAAAGCAGTGTATATAACAAACAGTGCCTATATGTTTTTGTGTGTTTGTTTACAACATGTGGGTACATGTATCTCATTTAGTGTTGCTTTCTTCTTCTTTTTCAATTGTGAAATTTTGCCTTTTTTTTGGTGTCCAAGGTGGTCTTATACAGCAATATTTTTCATCAGTTTTTCCCCTAATTTCCCATATTTTCCCCACAACTGCTCCAAATTTAAAGCTCTGGCACCAGAGTGCTCTAAGAAAATCAACTCCTGCTTCTATCCTCTGTAACATCACCTGTAACCCCATTTATGCTGAATTATTGCTGCCCTAAGTCTCACACAGCTAATTAGGATATTTCATCCACAGCTTATAACAGCAATCCTGTACTTTTAACAAGTGCACATGTTCTGCTGATTTTACCTGTGGATATAAGCTCTATTTTTAAGTCAGTGTATTTTAGTGCCATTAAAAATGCATTAAAATGGCATTAATGACACGTGCTGGCTCTTCAGCTCTTGGAACTTTGACATGTTTGGCGTGGAAATGCTCTGGTCAGGGTTTGCTTCTTTCGTGGATCAAGGGCTTTTTCTCCTAACCCCATGGACTTTCCTTGTCACCAAAACTAAGAATCATTTTATCTTACAACTTGGAAAAGAGCCCTAAGATCATTGATTCCAATCATTAAGCCAGCACTGCCAAGTCCACCACCACACCATGCCCCACATATTCATCTTTTACATGCCTTCAGGGATGGTGACTCGATCCCTCCCCTGGGCAGCCTGCGCTAGTGCTTGGACACTCTTCCATTCTTTCATGTGCAATTTTCAGTGGAAAACAAGGACAAGCAGGCTGAAAAAAGGCAGATGAATTCCTGAATGCCTGACCAGTGTCTCTGTGTGCAGGACAGGTCAGAGCCCCGGCCCACACGAGGCTCAGTCACGGCAGCGGTTGCGGCTCTTTGAGCTTCTCATGGGCAGCATCCAAGAGCTGGGATTAAATTACTGCTCCATTATTTGGTTCTGGACCATTGTTTCTGTAATATGGGAACAGGCTGTGAGGAATTATATGATTACTGTGTTTTAGAGGTAAATAAAACTGATGGGTGGATGGTACAGCAGCAAAAATAAAAGCTTTTACGAACTTTTCTTCATACTGGAGAGGAGCCATTTTGGTCTCTGTAATGCTGCTCATTCAAATGGAAGCAGTGGGTCTGGTGAATTTTCCAGTTATAACTCACCTAATATTCTATTTTTAAAAAAGGAAGATATTTCCATATTTTCCTGAGATTTTTCTTTATCAAACATGAATTCTCATACCTAACTAGCCCTTAAAGGCCCATAAAAGGTCATTTCTTCAGCAGAAGAGCTGCCTAAGACCAACACGAGCTGCCCTGACTCATTCTGACTGGTCCAGAGATCCTGATAACAATAAGGGGGTAAGAGTAGTTGATATTCTCTCTTAAATGCTCAGTACTGCAAGGGTTGACGATTGGTGGAAGCCTGGGTGAGGCATTTCCAGCTCGGCACAAGTGAAGGAATCTGTCTCACACTGTGTGGGTGGCTGGTGCAGCATTGCCAGCAGGCATTTTTATTCTCCAGAAAATCTGCTTGCAATCGCAAGCTCCCTCAATTGTGTCTTCTTTGTAAGTTTTGGACCTAACATTTATTTTGGATATATTCTATTTCAATGGCATCTCAGTATAAAGGAGATAAGAACGTCTTGTCCTTGTTGGCCCTTTGTTCCTGGTGGAAGAGGGGCGTGTGATGAGGTGTCAGTGTTACCTCTCTGTTTTCTTAACAGGGGTCACATATGCAGCTTTGCAGAGAGCACACAGAAGAACTTTCTTCAGGAGAATTGCTACAAAATATTAAAACACTCAGTTGAAACTTTTAATGGGAAGAAGTAATATTATCTTTTTTTTTTTTGACAGAAAAGCATAGAAGAGGTCATCCATGCCCTGCACGCTATTACAGAGTAGTGCTGCATTTCCCCATCTAAACACTGCCTGCACCATTGCAGCCTTCTGGTAAATCAAAGTCAAAACATGATCCTCTGGAAAAAGGATGGGGTGGATATGAGGGGGAAACCCAAGTTCTCCTTGCTTTCCCTGGGGTCGTGTGTGGTCAGACTGGCACGGCGTGGCCCAGGGCTTGGGTTGGCCTTGCTGACATCCAGGAAGACCTTACATGGCACTGCAGAGCCAGTCACAGATGGTCAGGGGAGTGTCTCAGCCTGAGACCTGAGGGAATATCCTCTGTTCTCTCTGACTCTGACTCACCTGGGATCAGGCCAGACTGGTTCTCAGGTGCGGACCAGACAAACACCACCATATTCATTTAATTTTGGCCATAAGGCAGACCTCTGGGCTGTTTGTATTATCTTTCTGTGCTGTCAAAACTCAATGAATCTTTTCCCAAAAGTCTAAAGGCTATATTTTCCAATCTCTTTCCAAGCCTGCTTGTACTGTTTGGTGCATATGTTAAAGGAGTTGAGCAACCATTCTCACGCACAGCAATTACTGCTTGTTTTTTGAAGCCACCAGCTCACCAGCTAGGACTGGTCTGGCTTCTGGTGCCTCAGCAGAGGTGAGAGTAAAACTACAAAGCTGAGATGTTGGCGTTACTGTCACCACGACCCCATTTCATATGTGCCAGGTTGCTCTGCCTGGTGAGTGCCTCATCATAGCTCAGAGTCCTGCATTTCCCTCATCCTTGACATTAGGATATCAATATTTGCTTGATGGAGCAGTGGAAATGGAAAATGCATCCCTTCTCTGCAGAAGTGATGAGATGGACCTTTGTTAAAATGCATGATTTCCCAAAGAACTAATTTTATAATGGCCATGGGGTTGTGACTTGGGAGATAAAGTTGCCAATTTGCAACTCACTTTATTATATTAGTATTTATGGAGCCCTATTAGTTTTGGCTTTTTGGCACTTCCTTGACAGGCTGGAAAGGAACTCCCACTGTGTAAGGAGAGACCTCGCCTAGGTGCTGACACACAGTGAAGAGCTTTTTTTTAACCTTGGTACCTACAAATCATTAAGGGCTTTGTCGCTGCGGCTGTGACAACCAGGAATGTAGAACTAAGTTTATCATGAAAAATCCCTTTTTATTTTCAGTCAGCATCGCATTGAATAATCACTACAGTACAATGAATTTTTAGGGGTATTGTTTCTATTATAAAGGAAATGTCTGCTGGGTAATCAACACTCTACTGTCATCTCTTTCTCCCTGTGATACTGCAAACCTATTTGTGGTACTTGTGCCACGCCAGCAGGAATGGGTGATGTCCATCTGCTGTGTTGTGATCTCCTTTCACTGCAAGGGAACTCTTCCTGCAGCATTTTATCTCCTGCTTTAAATCACTTTCCCGTAAGACAGACATTCTTCTCTGAACACACGGATAACAATGTGACCAGCATTCCAGCAAGTCCATCCAAGAGCTGCTCTCAGCCTGAAAAAATATCCTTGAGAGCTCTCTCTGTTATGGAGTTAGAGGGAAAGGATTTGGCCCTGGGATCATCCTTGTGTGGGCATTTTTTGTCCACGTGGAAAAGCATCATAGTGCTTTTGACAGCAGAAAGATTTCCCACAGCGTGGATATTCCAGGGTCTGCCACCCTTGGCAAACAACATATTTATTAACAAAACAGTGTTTTTCAGGATAATGTCCAGCACTTTGACCTTTACCCCTCTCTCTCACACAGTCATTTTTCATCTGCTTCTTGGCATGCTGAAGATTCTTCCATGGATTTTTCTAGTGCGGTGTAACAGCTAACAGAAATTGCAGTCAATGCAGTTCAGGCCTGCGGGAATGTAAAGGCATCTTTGGGTAAATAAACCAAAAATAAGAGACAATTCACGAGAAGGCTCTAGAGACAGTGGGAATATGAAGCTGCGGAGAAATGCTGAGGGGAAGAGCTGTGGGGACATGCTAAGGAAATAGCCCATCACTTTTCTTTCCTTCATGCCCACTCCTGTGGTCTAATGTGAACTCACAGATGGAGCCATGTGATGAGCTGGCACCGAGGACAATATTCTCTGTAAAGAAAAAATCCAATGATTTTCACATGCAATCAACAAAACTCTGCCTTATGGAATGATGTTCCAGACAAGACTTTTTCAGGCTGTTTTGTTTGGTTTTCCCCTGGGCTGTCTCTTTCCCCCTACACCCACACACACACTGAGAGTCCAGTCCCCAGCTCAGGAACCAGCCAGGCCCAGCTGCTCTTGGACACAAGCACATCTCACAGCTTGCGATCCGGGCTTTGCTCCTGCCAAGAATTCCTCGGGGCTAACCGTGTGTGTTGCTGACTCAAGTGGCACAGAACACCCAGAAATGCCTGGGAGCACATGGATCTTTTGCCAGGAGGCATGGGGAGGCCGTGCCAAGTGCCTATTGAATTCCAGGCATGTGCCATCCTCCGCTGCCGCCCCACTGCTGCTGAGCAGGCAGGATGAAGCCGGATCCAAAGAAGCAGTTGTTGTGGAGTCAGGCTGAGGATTCTCTGGTGGAGGTGGCTGGGATGACAGATGGAAGAGGGGGAAGCATGTTTTCTAGACATGCTACATTTTTGCTGTTTCTAGGATCAGAAGCAAAATTTCAGCCATGAAAATATTTCTGCATTGAGTTTACATCTGGGTTTTATCTCACCTGAAATCATGCTCTTCCTACTTCGTATCCACCAGCTCTTCTGGATGCTCTTTCCCACTGTTTTTGCCCTCTTTTCACTTTCAATAAACCAACCAACCATTACATTTCATTTATTACCACAGTAACGTTTATGGTCTCCGTGAGCTAGGAACTAAAAGAAATAAGTTTAATGACTAGGTAATAATTATAGTGTATAATAATTCCATTAACTTAAGTGATAAACAGTAGCTACAATTCACTGCTAAGACACATAGTTTAAGGATGAAATGCATTTTCAAAAATCACATATAGGAAGAGAAGAATCCTTTAAGACGTTAGCTCTACAAAACTCTAATGCTAAAATGTGGTGGAAAAATTCCCAAGGAAGTTAGGTGGAAGAAGGCATAAAATAATGGTTCAAAATCCTTCTATTGCCCTGATCATTTTTAATGTTGATTTTTTGTTTGTTTGTTTTTTTAATCATGCCTCATACATGACCATTTTCCAGAGAAAATCATTGTTCATACAGAAGTAAGCCTAGCACAGGCAGCTGTGGTGTTTCTGTCAATTTTATCATGAAGGGATCAAACTCTCTTTCCTTTCTCTTGTGAAGAAATATTTCTGATAGTGGAAAGGCTGATTTATATGGAAACAGCCCTAGAAGAGACATAAACCTGCTTCTTTCGCCACACATTTATTTCCTTATAACAAGAGAAATTGCTACATTTTGATGTCAGTGTATGTAGCAATTTGAGTCTTGTGCCTTATAATTTGAGAATGTTATTATAAGGTGGAGAACAAAATTTGGAAAATGTAACTGCTGGCAAAATTAAAGCTGATCAATGCTAATATTATTTTATGTGTTTTGGCTCTTCACCATCCTGGGGAAAAAAAAAAAAAAGCACATTATGTAGTTATATACAAAAGTCACTTCCTCATCAGTATAACTCGGATGAATAATATGCACAGGAACTCAGGAGAGCTCTGGAGAAAATGAAAATAGAACCCAGTGTACCAGCTCTTTTCTGCCAATATCTAGACCAGCAACATCAACATGTTTTCACTCAAAGTAGTATTTGAGACAAGTACTTAAAAAGGAGGAAGAAGTTATGTGACAACACATTAATGGCTGAAAAGGGGAGAAGAATAGTATAGTTGGTCACTTAAGTTGAACTGTATTTTATGTAATTAGTTATCTATAATATAAAAATAATTATAATATTATGTGTAATTCCTTATATATATATAACCCCCTTCCCCCCTCTAATATTTGCCTAGATATCAGAAAATATAATTCAGGACCAAAAAACTGAACTGTACAAGCATCAGATGCATTCCTGAGAAGCCAACACCATCCCAGTGGGCCTGGCCAGTGGGTATGCAATGACACCCTTCTTTGGGAAACTGCTCAGCCTCATTTCTCTTGGAAAAGCAGTGGTGGATGTGACCTTAAGAAAGACCTCTCAGGTGTTCTGGTTTTATCCTAAGAGCCATTCACATTCCCTGGGCACACTCAACAAAGTGAGGCTTTATGTTGGACTGGGAGGAATATTTTCCAAAATGCTGCCCAGATGAAGAGTGAGACTCTTCCACACAGGAATAATGTCTTCTCAGCGTTATCATGAGCAGGCATTTTCCAGCATTTGAACTGCATGGCACCGATGAGGTGCTGAGCAGCCAGCTACAGTAGAGCAGCGTGTGGGGAGCTGATCTGCAAGATTTATGATGCATGTTTTGGTCTCTCTTTGGTCCATTTCCTTAATCATGATGTTGATTACTGGCGCAATTGTTTTTAGTTGTCATTTAGTTTAATTTTACTTTCCTTGGAAACCGTAATGGACCTTTGTTGGGTTTTTTTTAATTTCCCTCCAACCTTTAAATCAGCTGCTCTTCTCCCAGGCAGCCGCTGGCACGGAGAGCACCTTGCAGGCACTGTTGTGTTAAAGGCACTCAAGTGTGAAGCAAAATAATTAAATGGGGCTGATGTGGCTTTCAAAGGGGTTTGCTGATCTATCCATGACAATTAGAGGGCCTCCAAGCCTTGCCCAGCCACTTGCAAGCAGGGCAAGTGTATTCTGCAGAAAAGGCTTTTAGAGCATTACCCAGCCCAAGACTCGTTTCTGTTGGGTTTTGAGGAGGGAGCAAGTGGCAGAAATCCAGCCTTTGGTGCCGCCCAGAGAAGGGGAGGGAAAGGTCTGACTCAGGAGTGCACTCGCAGTTATTTATTTTTGGTTTTTCACTCCAACTTGATCTATTTTTTTGCAGCTAATGGGTATTTTTCAGGCCACATATCCATCATGCCAGGGAGACACTGGGGGAGCCACAGGAGAGCAGGTCAGGGGTGGCATGAAATAACTCGGCCCCAAAATCAGGACACTCTTGTATGTAGCAAATGAAAGACAATGGAAGAGTTACTGATAGGGCTGAATAACAAGTGGGGCTGAAAAATAAGGTTATGTGCTATAAATCAAATTAAACACAGCCTTTAAGCAGTGACTATTAATTACATGCTTGGTTTGAACTGTGTATGTTACTCATCTGTGGGGCAAGTACGATTGCTCATCAGACTCTTACTGAATCCAAACACAAGCTTAACCTTGGGAAAGTAAAAATTAAAATATTTTCAGTGAAATTCCTGATACGAAGAATCAGGTGTGAGCATCCAAAAGGGAACAAGGTGCCTACAATGTCCACTGGATGGTATTTAATTTCTTTAAGTCTAAAATCAAGGGATTTGTGTATTCAGAAGGGGATGTCTTAGATGCACAGGGAGAATACATTTATACAATCATGGTTCTGTCTATGTGCATAGTATATTTGCAATACCTATATAAATATGCATGTAATAATTTTTATTATGCTATTATCAAACCAGCAGCAGTAGCACAATCAAGGATGAAATGCTACTGTGGCAGAGTTGAGAGAGATTTAAGATAAAGCACTCCACATGGGATTGCACATCTCCTTAGATGTACCCCAATTTTTGTTGCCAAACTCCTTTCCAGGCACTCCAGACCATGACTTGGGGCATTTGCTCCTCTTCCTCAGACTTTCTGAAACTCTATCGTTTGTAAGGACCAAAAATGCTGGATTAAAAAAAAAAATGGTGAATTCTAATAATTGTGGAAGGTAAAAAAATAACCCAACTTCTGAAATGTTGCATTTTGTTTGAAAGGATTCCTTCTTCATTTTAAATCATGTAATGACTCCACAAATTCTGAAGTGATTTAAGCAAAGTTCAAGTACTCTCACTTTCTGACAGGTAACATTCAAACAGTAACACAGTGTTGGAAGAGGTGCCTGGTACATTTGCCAGGAGTTAAGCAGCTAATGTTTTATCAGCTTGGAGTTAATGATACACACACAATTAGTGCTTCTGCCTGCGTTCTCACAAGATTTTTAATATATCACCCTGGAAATGTTGTCTGATTTGGTGTTGTGAAGGTAACTCTGTTAATTCTACTGCCAGGAAACTTTAACGAAATGTTCTCCCATTACATGTATGTTTTTTAATGGCAAGCTGATGGGGCAAGGTAGAGAAAGGCTGAGAAAGGAGACTGCAGGAGGTGGTGGGAATGTCCCCTCTGCTCCCCCTGCTTTCTGGCACCTTCCCTTGAAGGAAGAGAGAGAGGATGGAGATAAGCCTCATCTGAGCCTAAACTCTTTTCTCTCCAAGGTTCTTCAGATGGGCTGTGGTCATCCCCCTGAGGGGGTGTCCACACTCCTGTGAAATTCCACTAGTGTCAGATCACATTCAGAACGGCCTGGGAATGAGAATCAAGCCTGTGGGGTCTATTGCTGCTTTCTTTACTGCAAATGCAAAACTTCCTTTAACGCTGGTGGGACAGCTGCAAAATGCACACATGATCCTGTGGAAGTTCCAGCAAAGTTAATCAGGAACAGAGGGCAAGAGAAAGAGTTGCCCATTGCCAAGTTTCTTTGTTATTGTCGGTTTTTTAAGTGAAGTTAATTATCTTGTAAGGTTTGTGTTAAAAGTTTTATTCGTGGGCACAAGGTGTAAGTGCACCCAGACGTCTGGATTCTGGTTGAACCATTTTGGGACAGTCTTAGTGGAATATGTGAATGTGTTTTGCACAAATGTTTTCCTTCCCTACAGGATGGATGAGAACTCAAATCTTAATTCACATGCTGAACCCAACTGCAGATCAGAATGAATGACTGATGAGATTCTATCCTTATTTACTGAGCTATTTATTCAGCTATCAGGAGCTCGGTATCCAAAATTAACTGTGCCACTATAATCTCAAGATCACTTGATAAGACAGTAGGAGTCCTGGGAGTCATTTCTCTTGCTGAATCACACACTTCTGCAAATTGGTGTTTCCTACGTGCCGTGGTTCTAATTTGACTGGAGTTAGACACAGTGAACCCCACACGCTACTAGAACATGAAGGAGGACTAGTGGGTGAGTTCAAAATGAACATTTGCTGATATGTTATGACTGCACCAGCCCAGTGATACGAACAACCAGCAGATATGATAAGGAATGTGAGCCCTTAGCTGGAACCTTTGCAATGGTAAAGCCTTTCTGCAGTCAGATGATTTTGGGACACGCCAGAAACCCAGGGAATGCAAGTCATGCTCTGCTTGACTCCAGAGATGTTTCCATTAAGTCCTGGGAGAGGGAATGGCAGTCTTTAGCAGATATTGGAGATACATATGGGATTTCTCTTGGTCTTGAGTCATGCATATTCAGCTTCATATGGAGGCTGCTGATTTTCTATGCTCTCAAGCTGCTGTACTCCTGGTGATGGGCAGGCCAAGGAGAGAGGGCCTGCAGTGTTCCCATCCTTCATGCATGTCTCATTTCTGTTCCCTGTTGCAGACTTGTGTTACATTTAGTGCAGAAGCAAGCACAGACCACAGGGAGCAATGTCTGCTGTTATTATTTTATAAAACACGTTGGCTAATGATTTACTGTGAGCAAACATGACAGCTTCTTAATCTTCTGGGTGGCATCATGGCTGACTTCCCTGCTCTCAGTGCTTCTCAGTGCTACATTCACTGCTTGGCAATTAGTGCCTGCTCCTCTGAGGTGCTGGGCAACCATAGATCCCACTTAATTCCCGGGAAATTAAGCACAGAACTGCACGGTTCCTCCATGTGCCTGTCACAACAGCAGTGCACAGTGCCACTTTCAGGGCAAGATAAACAAATGGTGATATAATAAATGATACAGTCATGGAGTCATTAAGGTTGGAAAAGACCTCTAAGAGCATCGAGTCAAACCATTGGCCATAAATCACTAATACACATTAATAACTCACTAGGCAACAACAACACCTGTGAGGAACTCATACTTGTGCTGTCAAACCCATTTGGAGGAGCTTGAAGTGAGGCTGTCAGCCAGGATCCCCTGAGCAGATTTTTCCAGGATGAACACCCCAGCTGGCAGGTCACACTGAGCTATTAATGTCATCCCTGTCAATATTGGTGGCAGGGCAGGATTGGTGGTGCTGGGAGAGGAGCTCTGCTGCTGGGCTCCTGGTGTTGTCCTTCCTGAGCCCACCAAGCCGGGCCAGCTCTTGAAATCAGCCAGCAAAGAGTGGGAAAACCTCGCGGCAGCTGCACAAAGCTGCTTTGGAGCCCGTTAACAAGGCAGAACGTATCTCCACGCATACATTTCTCCCTGGTCTGTAACAGCAGAGCGATTGTCTCACACCTCGCTGTGCGCTACACATGGCTAACAGCTAACGCTCTATTTAAAGAAGCACTTGTAACACTGTCAACAAATATCCACAGGGACACTTTTCTTTTTCCTATTCTTTTTCCCTTTTCCTTTTTTATTCTAGTCTAATCAGAAGCACTGCAGATTCAGCCATCTATAAAAGGGTGCCCCCGAAAGGAATTAGAATTTTTGCGAAATGAATGTGTGGCTTTTATTATGCACGGCAGGTATGGTTGGGATCCAAGTAGGAAAATTGTATTTTACACTACAAGCCCTTGGGTAATGAATTAAATGGTAACACCAACATAACTAACAGTGAAAAATGCCACACTGTGGGACACTTTCAAGAAAGCTGAGTACACAAACTGTGGTAGAGGAGCAGATAAGCTTTTTTTCTGCTTGTATCTGTATTATTTAGTGATATTTACATTATTTTTCTTTTCTTTTAAGGAAGGAGATACCTGTGTTAGAATAAAAGCTGAACTCTGGTCTGCTTCACCTATGTGGCATCCTCAGACTCAGCTCCCCTGATTGTCCAGCTCTGGCATCCCCTGGCTGCTTCCCAGACACCACAATGTGGAAGGGGAAAAAATTCAGGCTTGGGACTCCTCCTGGAAGGGAGTCAGGATGAAAGAAGGGTATCCAGACCATGAAATCAATATATAGGAAGGTTTTTTAAGTGGTTCTGCATCTGCCTTATGCCAACGCTTTAGCGAAGGTTTGGTTTCTGGTTTGGGGTTTTTTTTGGTTTCTTGCTTGGAGGAGTATCAATGCCAAGCCTGGTTGAGCATCCATGCTTTCCCATTTCCAAAAGTCACTAATCTTGCAACAGCATTTTGATTTTGGGGGGTGGATTTTTTATGAAAGCATTTAACTTCAACAAATGCAGCCTGCAGCAAACCAGCCGTATCTCCAATCTGATGGTGGTTCAGAGCATTATCCCAAAATGCCACTGACCCTGCAAAACATTTGGGTGCCTGGTCACTGCAATATGCTACCAGAGGGCACTGTAAAGCATCTTCACACTACTTAAGGGATTATTGACAACATGTGGCTGCCTTCCTTGTATCCATCTACCAAAGGAAAATTGTCCTCTCCCCTCTTTTGTCCTTCTCATCCATCGGGATGGCTGCAGGTTGTTACAACTGCTTTATTACAATAGGTTATGTTCATATGTCCCTCAGCTTGTGTGTTGACTACAGCAACTTGAGCTGGTGCTATCCTCCAAAGTGCGACTTGGTTATTAATCATTAATATCCTGCAGCAGAAAAGCAAAGTTTTAGCACTTTTAATACAGAATCAACAGTGCATTCAGGTAGGTCTTTGTTTGTCTCTCCAGCACTGTGAAGAGGGAAAGACATGGATTAAATTACACTTTCTAAATTGTATCTTTTCACGTTAATAAGAAAATTAACTTCAGGAACTGAATAAATAAAGAGCGGGTAAGCGATGAGTGAGAGCTGAGACTGCACTGTGAGACATTGGACTTGAGACTCACTGTGCAAATAAGAGAATTACTGGCAGAATCCTCCACTCTTCCTGTCATTCCCATAATCTTCACACTCAGGATGTTACCAGGGAGAGGGGAATGAACCAGGATTTCCTATCATTGCCCCTTTCTATCCACCTTCTTTACAGGGAGCTCTGAAATAAATCACAGGCTGAATTTAATATGCCAGTGGTAACAATTTGTGGCCAATCCTGCCTTCACCAGCCAGCAGTGTGCATTTTTAGCTTCGGCCTTAGTGGAGCCATTTGGATTCCCTCTTGTTAAAAGCAGCAATGGACTTTCCAAACATGTCTGCTCTTCCAGGAGTATTAAGAATACATCACAGCCCCAACACTTATTAACCATACAGTGCCTTTCATCCAGGAAGCTCAAAGAGAGAAAATCCTACCCCGCATCCAAATATAACGCGTGTCTTCAAATATATGTATTTTACCTGTGTTAGCAGTGGAATATCAATATACCTGGCTTGATTAGTCTCATTGTTATTTCTATTCAAACCTAAGGGAAATTATAATTTTACATTGCAATAAATGCTAAGGGATTTTTAAAAATAAACGCTCAACATAAGCTGAAGGAACATTGTCAAATGTTAATCTTGATTGCAAACTCAGTATTTTTAATTTTTACTCTGTTTTCAGTTTTTTCTGCTGGAGATCAGAGAACCTGGCACTGTTTAAAAACAATTTTGTGTTTCTACTTTCCAGGGCAATAGTCATTCTTTTTCATCGGATTTACCAATTACAGTAAAATATTGCATGATATCAAATCACAAATAGAGGGGCATTTTAAAAAGAAATATTTAACTTCTCAGAAACCCAAATGCTTTCATTTCTCTCAAAAATAGACTCAGAAAGCTGTGTCAGTATTTTATGGAAAATGAAGAACAGGAGTCTGTTAATTCCTAATTTATTTAGTGTTTAATCCCTGGATTTCTGCCTGGATGCTGTTTCCTGTGAAGCATCCTCATCTCCCCTCTCATTTGGTAGATATTTCAACGCAGAAGATGGGAAGTGGCACAGAGATTTCAATGCAAACAGGACTAGAAATGTGTGGTGGCATCTCTGCCTCCAAGTTATGAGGGTGTGTGCCTGTGTGTGTCCAAAAAATTGTGGGAGGGAAAATGAAAGAGGAGCATTTCTTTTGCACAAAGAATTTGACTTTCTCTCTGGAAAGCATTCTCACAAAAAGTATGAATTCTGTCAAGTAGCCAATGTTCTGTCGGAACAGTTTGGATCCCATGTATTTTAATTAGCCCTGGTGCTAATGAAAGTCCAGCTCTGTAATTGGTGTAACGTGAGACAAGGAACAACCCGAGTCCCAGCCTGAGAGTTTGTGACTCTGAGGGGACCTGGTTTCATTTTCTGAACCCAGAACATGAGTTCAATAAAGCTATTGACAAGAAGAAAACTGCTACTTATAAATGCTTGCAGATTGAAGCTTTAAATTTGAAAATTGAACAGTTTTGATCTGGAAATCATTTGGAAACAATAAGGCGCTATTTTTACAGCCATTTCCTAGAAATGATCAAGTCTCAACATTTAGAATTTTTAAAAATAATTTCTTATGACCATGCAGAAATGATTACTTGGGCTATGGTGATCTGGGAATGATTTTTTCCGGAGCTTAAGCCAGAGGCATTGGAAATGAAAGACTTGACAGTGCAGCCATACTCCATGGGCAGATTTTTTAGGACAGGATTTTCTGATTTTCTCAGGTTTAAGGTAAACCTTATATAGAAGCACCAAGAGACCCCTAAAATTCACCTCGGTAGCCGCCCATGTTGAGTCCTAATGTATTATTGCTCATTAATGAGTTATCCCCTCATTTATGGAGCAAGAAAGTAGGTAATTTCCTTCATTAACGACATTGGAGAAGATGTAACACGTTTTAAGTAATTTTGCTGAATTCACCCCACATCTTAAATCCACACTTTCAGAGCTTGCAGCTGACCTGGACATTAAGCTCTGCTAATATTTGTTCTTCCCACTGTGCCAGGGGAGGAGGGATTGAGGGCATGGAGATGAATACAGGGCAATCTATCTACTTTCAGTATTGCCACCAAGGCTTGGAGAGAGGCTTTGCAGATAAATTAATTGTGAAATGAAGCTTTATTTCCTCTGCTTTAGCCAAAAAGGTGGAGGGAAACCCCACACACTTCTGACAATCCCGGTTTGGTCCTTGCTAATGGTTATGTCTTCTTTTCTCCTTTATGAAATCCAAGCTTTATCAGCAGTAGGATCCTGGTTTTGTAAGCACGAGGTGCTATTTTAGGAAGCGTTGGTGAGTCTGCCTGATGTTCAAACAGCTGCTTAATGATTTAGCTTGTCGTCACACACCGAACAAACTCTAACGCTGAGCAAATCGTTGTTATCTGATTACCTTCATTGCTTATCTGCATGATAATTTGGGAATAATTTAAATATGGTAACCACTTAATCAACAACCATATATAACATGAATATGATGTTTCCTAATTTTGTTTTCATGTACAAGTCAGATGCAATGTCTCCTATAAATGTGAAGATTAATTATACATTAATTAATAGCTATTTATAACAAAGGTCATCAAATTAGTTTCTGTGACCTCATTACCATGTTGCATGCAATCTAATTAGCTGATCCAATGGTTGTTTCAAATGCCTATTAGAATCTTTAAGTGTCTGATTCTCTATATAGGTACGTCTAACATTTTCTAGGAAATGGAGGTAGATAAAGGGAATTTACTTCAAAAAACCCCACAATATTCTCCTTAGGTAACAGTAGAATCCTGCTATTGAGAATATTTCCCTGAAAAAAAATAAAATAAACCCCACTTTTTTTTTCTTTAGGAATTTAGAATGTGTCTACTTCTCCTTGATTTTTCCTAGGTAATAATGTATATAAGTACGAATGCATGAATAAAATAACAATGCATGAAAAAAAATCACAGCATGCAACTCACAGAAGAGTTGAAGTATGAAGTGGCACTGCTGAAAAATGGGGTTTGAAAGGAGAAAGGGTTACTTAAATGCAGACAGCACCCAGTGGAGTAATAACAGCTGGGCTCAATCCTGCTTCAGATAGGAAGTCTGTGATGGCTGCACTGCACAGATGATGCTGGCACCAGTTCTGCTGCAGGTGGGGGTTTTCTTCCTCATTTCATGTTCTTCTTGGCTTTTCTTCAGGGTTTTTTTTTTTGTTTGTTTGTTTTGTTTGTTTTTTTNTTTTTTTTGTTTTTTTTTTTTTTTTTTTTTTTTTTTTTTTGTCTTTTTGGGAAGTTGACATCTTAAAGTACTTGGAAAAGAGACAGCAAAAAAATCAGAGCATGGCTGAAAATATGGATGGGAGGAGGACTTTTTTTCATTCCAGCTCCTTACTTATCTGCATTTAGCCATAGCATATTAACATATTTATGTGAGGAAATTCATATTAATAGCGTTCAGCTTATCTGCCAGGAGCAAAAAGCAAATGGATGCAGAATATAAAGGAGCAACACTAGTTGCAGGATTCAGACCCATGTGCTTAAGAAGGCAACAACACAGCCTATTCTTATATCTGCTAGGGTTGGCATATCAATGAAAGGAGAATTTAGCCCTTGCAATTTAATTTTATAGCAAGCATTACACCTATCTTGGAAGGCACCTGTGTTAAATATTAAAAAAGTAGCCAAAAGGTTGTACAAAACTAGATTAAATGGCATTCTCATGCTCAAAAGTTTTAGAGTTTTTTAAATAAGGTAATTGGACTTGATTGCTTGATTATAGTTTTTATTAGAAGAATCTTCTTCCCTGATAAATAAAAATCAATACATAGCTGAGATATTTAATCTTCCTAAAAAAACCCCTTTCTGATAAAATCTCACTAGTTTGTCAATACTTTTAATGGTTTGCACGAAAAAAAAAAATAGAAGAGGTACTCTCACAGGAAGATCAACCCTCCAGGCCTCCATCCTGGGAATGAAAGAAGCACTCCCGTATGCTGATGCTGTGCTGTTTCACTGCAGATCAATACCCTGATCACAGCAGTGCTGGTAATTACAGAGCCTTTCCTCCGGGAGCTGAGGAGCCCCCGCTCCCATGGAATCAGCACAACTCAAAAGCCTGTGACATCTTCTGTCAGGGGGCTTTGGAACAGTGAAAAGCAGGGAGACAGACAAAAACCAGCCACTGTTTTATAGAGCTTCTCTTGTTTTCTCCTCTTACACACCTTTGCTAGAGCTGGAGTGCAGCATCATGGACACAGTCTCCTTCTCTGAAGCTAATCAATGCACAGACTTTGTAAAAATAACCTTTTTTTTCCCTTTCCCCCCCTTTTTTTCCCCTTTTTCCCTTTTTTTTTTTTTTTTAAATTGAAATCCATTTAGATTCCTGCATAATGCTTTTTAAAAGCAGGAAAAATAGCTCCCCTCACCTTTTTGAAGTGTTTTGAGAAAAGTGGATTTCTTTTCTTTCCTGAAAAATCCAAAGGTTTAATGTTTAGGAGGCATTTGGCCTTGCATGAAAAGCAAAGTGGCATTTTCATTTCAGTCTCTGTATTCAGAAACATAATTTTTTGCACTATAAAGAAAATAGTGGATGCCCATGGGGAACCACAATATTGGTATGGTGGCATTTGGAATGATTCTATTTTTCCAGGTTGTTTTTTATCATGATTCAGAATATTTTGAGTTGCTTGGTGTTTTTTTTGTTTGGGTTTGGTTTTTTTTTTTTTTTTTTTTTTTAAGAAAGTAGAAAAATTTTGATCAACTCTGTCACAAAAGAAATTATTCCATGTGGCAAATATCCCTATCACACTCTCAGGAGTCATGTAGTGGTCTATGGGATTTGTCATCCACCACAGAAACCTGTTTTCTCTCTATCTTCCATGCTTTGCATTCCAGGCACTCCAACGCTGGGGCTCTAATGCTGAATTTGTTCCGAGAAGTAGCCATGATCTCTTCTAGAGCTATAAAAATAAATCTGATATGGTACTCTTAACAACCTGTAACTCCAAATATTTAGTTGAATTTGGCAAGACTTTCTCTCCTAGGGGAAAAAATAGTTTGTTAAACTGGTAACTGCAGGAAGCAGTGAAGTATTCTGATGTGTAGAGCCAGTAATGAAATGAAAGCTATTGTAGATTATTTGTTTGTCACCCTTTTTGATCAAAAGGCGAAGCAAGTGTAGCAGAACCAACATTTTCAAACATTTTCAGAAACCTTATTAGTTGGGTTTGATGTAAAGGCAGAAAATATGAATTAAAGATACAGGATTTAAGCTTGTGTAAAGAATGTTTTCCAAAATCAGCAGGAGACAAATCTGAAATGTCTGAGAGGTTTCACTTTCTATGAGCTCCCAGAATTATCTGATGTTAATCACAACTCCCTTAAACCTGCTTAGTTTGGAATAGGACTGCATGTCCCAGATGCTTTGTCTTCCTCTTGAGTCTGAGCAGAAATAAACAGCCCAAGGACAGATCATACACAAATGTCTGAAGGTGTTTCTTTCTCTGAAAAATAGTACACAGAACTGTGTAACGAAATGGGGTAAACTGCTTCTTGACTGGAAGGTGGATGTCTCCTTCCCACTCCATCCCTGCACAACCCTGTACAGGGACCAGGCATTCCTCCCTAGGTTTGACAGAGATCTTTTACATTGAAGGGAAAGGGCCTTTTAAAAATTCACAGGGTGTGGAAATTTTTGGTTCCTCATTCTATTTTAAGGAAGAAAATATTTAGCTTTTTTTTTTTTTCTTAATACTAAAGATATCATCACTATTTAATGTCTTTCTGAGGGCTTCAACCCATTATTCTTTATGATTTTTTTACCACTAGCTACACTTAGGAGCACCTTGAAGAAGTCAGTGAGTGCTGTATTTCATGGGGAACATTGAAAAGTCAGTCATTCATGCTTTTTAAAACAAACCTGGGAAGTATTTTGGTTCCTTAAGGTGACCAAGGAACATAAGTGGAAGCCTACTTCCACTAACACTTAAGTTATTTGCAGGGAAAAAAGTTGGAATATTTTTCACGGCACTCATCTATTGGATCCTTTGCTTTTCTCTTCCCCTTTATGGCACAAGGCTGTTTTGGGCAAAATGAATAGTGAAGCTTAATAAACAAAACTCTCCATTGACTCTGCTTTGAGAAAGCGAGCTGGCAAGAATTAAAGTCCTTAATAAATATTTAATGGTGGATGAAATGAGCTTTCTCCTTATTAGCACAGTGGCTTTTCAGAAGCTGGTGGCTTTCTGTAAAATGCTCACCTGCCTCACCTCCCAGGCTGCTGTTGGAAACCCCAGGTCCCATGGATTAACTCAGATTCCCTCACTGAGCACTCTGACAGGAAAACTTCTTTCAGAAGAACCATAGGAATTGTCTTCCTGAGATTTGGGTGTAATTCACTGAGGTTATCACGTTCTCCCCTTTGATGTCTCTTTACAGGGAGTCTTTAATGCCCCCCCACTCCATTGCCACAAGTCAAGGGTTACAAAAAAGAGTTCTCAGTGTTCTTTGCATTTTCCTGCTCTGTCATTATGCTATACATGTGGTGCTAAATTTTTAGGGTGGCTATTCCCGAGAATAATGCAACTATGACATTTTTGGGTCCCCCCTTGACTTGAGGTGGAGATGAAGGAGGTCAGAACAGGACATAGAGTTCTTCTAAATTTCTGTGTTAATTGGGATTTCAGTGTTGTGGATTTTTGCAAGAAATGGAGGCACTGACTGACATATAAGGAAAAACCTTGGAGAAAGGAAGGTCTGAACCATTGAATGGTTTGGATTAGCAGGGACCATATAGATCCTCTAGTTCCAACCCCTCTGCCCTGGGCAGGGACACTTTCCAGCAGACAATATTGTTCAAAGCCTCATCAAACCTGGCCTTGAACACTTCCAGGAAATCTGCAAGATTGCTGTGACATATGGGGGGAATGAGCTCCTGCCGTGGAAATTCCTACTCATGTGTGCACATTTCCAAAGCAGTGGATGGCCAAGACCATCTCCAGCAGGTAGGGAAGAGGTGTCTGGGCTGTGGAACCAGCAGGACTTCATGGACCTGGATGCTGCTTCCAGCTCTGCTCTGCATTTTCTCTGCTTGTGCTCATTGCTGGACCAGGCACTCGACTTTCCATGGCTCACAGCTGTCCTGGCCAAGCCTGTCTATCAGCATCTACAGAGCTGCATCTCATCTGCATTTAAATACTTACAGGTTTTCTCCCTTGTTTGACAGAGGTAAAATAATATGAACTGCCACCAGTTTGGCATCTGCAGTGCAGGCTGACATAAAATATCTAAGTAGCAATTCATATAAAGTAAGGTAGCTAGAGATTAGTGTATGTGGTTGTATGAATGTAGTTGCAGGTCCTTATTTGAGGGTTTAAATACAAGATGTGAAAAATCATATGTTTGCCAGCATGGAAAATACCTTCTTATGCATTGTGGAAATCCAGGAGAAAGTTTTTAGCTCCAACTGCAGTAAACTGGAATTTTAGCCATGGGCTTCAGTCAATCTGGATTTTTCCTCAAATTTTTTCACTGGAGACAAAAAAATTGCAGATATATACATGATCTTGGGCAGTGGTGTGTGTTGCACTCTCAGCAGAAATAGTTATACCTATGGCATCATTCACAGTTGCAGCTTGGAGTCAGTGAGAGACTCTGAGTAAGTCTTGTGAAAGGAGCCAACAATTTTCTTCCTCTCAAACTGAAATTTCTGCAGCAGCCTTGGCGTAGGAATTACTAAATGATGCAAAAAGCAAAATATTTGTTAAACAAATTACCTAAGGAGAATATTGGAAATTTTCTGTCTCTCTCATTTTTAAGTGACAGCCCTGGCAGAGATACCCAACAGTTTCTCTCATTTTAGAAAGTAGCCTGGTTTATAAGTAATTGATCTGTGTTAACATGTAAAAGCAGGGGAGGAACTCAGGAAGGTGTTTGTTTGCCATCATCACCTGGATCCCAAGGCATAAAGACCTTTTCTTGCAGTGAGACAAAAAATATGTTGTGTTCCTTGTCTGCCTCCTTGTCTCCCTACACTTGCAGTACTGAGGCTGGAGCAGGCAGGGGCAAGGTCTGGTCACCCCACAGACAAAGCACAACTTTTGCTTAAAAAACACAGTATTTAATTATTTTGCTGAATACTAAGGATTTAATTTTTTTTTTTAACTCATCTCAGAATGGGCATTAATCTTATAAGTAGGACCATGGAGACATGAAGTGGCTATAAAGGCAGCAGAGGAGAGCAGGAATGGAGCTGGTGGGAAGCATGGGGGGATTCTTTCTCTGATGGATTATAGAAGACACTGGCTGGTGGGGTTGAAATGATCACATCAGCTCACAGACAGGGGACATGAGGGTCTCCCTTGAGTCCAAGAGTGACAAGAACGGGAACCTTTGAAGTGGATGGTAGTGTTGCCTGAGACTGTGGAAGAGCCAAGCACCCGGAGGGGCGGGGAAGAGCGAGTGCTGTTGGCTGTTGGTGGAAGGGATCTCAGTGGGAATTGGGCATCTTTGCAAAGTTTCCAGGGAAGTTACAGCAGCTGAGATGGGAGGTAAGGGGACAGTTGTAGAGGATTTCTATGGTTTGAGCAGAAGGAAAAGGCCAGGTATCAGGAAAAAGCTGAGAGGGGAAGCCACAGGTTTTGGGTAAGACATGCGCCCATAGCAGAAGGTGGCTTTGGTTTATTTACCTTGGAAAGGCTCGCAGCACTTGTCCCTACTGAGAGAGTTAAACACCAGGATTGTTGAGTACAGAGCTTCAGAAGGCACAGGAATTAACAGGATTGGCTAAGTTAAACCTTGGCTCTTCCCTTTTCTGAGGCTCATGTAGCTCTTCCCTCCCCACCCCATGTCTGCCTCTGCATTCCCTCTGCCAGAGGCAATGGAGGGCAAAATATTGTGAGTGTGAGGTCAAGGCAGGAGCTGCTCCATCCACCAAGCTGGGCACCCATCCATCCTCCAGCCTTCCCTGTGCCTCTCCATGGAGCTGCCAGGGGGTCACCTGTCCCTGGAGAATCCCCGCTGTGGCGATGGAGAGCAGATCCCACGCTGACACATCAAAGTCTGTTTGCTCATTTCAAAAGGCTTTGAGCTCAATGCGGAGCTATACAACACTTAGGTGTTGTCTGGCAACTTCCTCCTGCTGTGACAGGGTGACAGTGGGTTTGGACTTTCATCTCCGGGCCTTCCTTTGTCTCCTGGATCAATTGGAAGCTGACCTGAGACAACAGGAGAGCCTCCCATCAGGGTGATGCTCCAAGGCGCTGCATTCACATTCTCTCCACACTTTCTGTGAGGTGGGGCTGCATGCATAATTTCCCAGGATGTGTAATAGAGACGCTCAGTGCTTTCTCGTGTTCCTGATATAAATTTCCATTTCGCATATTCTGCTAAGCCACACTCTAGTGAAGTACTTTCTTTTAAAAAAAAAAAAAAAAAAGATATTGCTCAACAAATCATTTTGAACCTCTAAAAACAAGTAAAAACATCCCAGTTTTGACCTCTCAATCAGCACACATGAGAAGGGCATCCACCATGATTACAGGAATTCATAAATGACCTTATGAGACTGCTGGAGATAACTCCCTGAAATTATATTAATTTCTTCTTTAACACTGTTATTTTCTTCTGAGTCATATGAAAGATGATTAAATGAAGGTCGCCTAAGGTCAAAATATCTATCCAGCAGTTTTTAGCCCATTTCCACACACATGCTCTGTGAGCAGGGGTTATAAACATGACACTAGTTTGAATTATATATAGTGGTGCCTAAGAAATAATGAGCTGATTTATGAGGGCTGTACATTGGGCTGGAACACATTTATTCCATTGTGGACTCTTCAGTGCACTGTATACTTTGGAAATGTGCAGCATTTCAGGGTATCAGCAGTAATGCAGTATTATAATGTTAATATAACATCATTCCACTTTTGTGATGTCCTATTAATCAGTCCTTCCAGAGATGCAACTCTGCTTATTTATGAACAGGAGATCCACAGTTTGGGAAGAGCTCTCTGGTTTTTTGGAGGTTGTTTGCCACTTCCATTTGTGAAAACAACAGAACCAAAGAAGAATCAGCTTTTCTTTTGAATAAAAGAGGTATAATCTTTATTGATAATTCAGATAATGAGACTTATTTTAATATATATCCCTTGAAGAACAAACAATAGTGCTATTCAAATTACCTTCCAGTTTATGGAGGGCATATTTTCACCTTATATTAGTTGTCTTAGTTGCAGAGTTTTAATTTATCACAGCAGAGGACCTGCACAGATATTTCTGGATTCATAAAACAAAAACAGGCCCTGCAGCTGAAGTTTGAAAATATACTTTCTTCTAAGCTCTATAGAATTTTTATTGTGGGCAGAATATACAAAATATATCTCTTTTTAGATTTAAAATGCTGTGTTTTAAAAAAATTAAAAGGCATCAGAGAAAAAAAAAACAAAAAAAAAGGAGGGGTGAGAAAGGGAGTAATAGCCTAAAATTATATAGCAAATTTCAAGAATGCTTCAGGTATGAATGAGCCCATTAAAAGTGAGCCTCCACCAATCGAGGTGAAAAAAGGCTGCAATTCTGAGATAGAAAAAAACAAGCACAGAAAATGAGAACAGCTTCAAATAAATAATTGATAATAAATAAATGAATGGATAAATAAATAAGTCCTGAAATCTTAGCAGATTTATCCCGCTGAGATGCAATGTGTCATTTTGCCTTCAGCATTTCAGAATTTGCCTCGGTAATTATGTATTGCATTCAGTATTTAAACCCCTTATTTTAAAATACAAAAGAAAAAAAAAAATCCAGCAAATAATTTCATGATAAAGCAGTTGCCTATCTGAGAGTACGTAATTAGCCCCTTCCCTCAGCAACTGCTACCAGCTCCTGTCAGAGACAGGGGAGAGGAGAAGGTGCTTCAAAGGCTTGTTCTTATGCTTCATGGATTTTATAATAGAGTGAAAAAAAAATAGAAAATGATGATATTATTAATACCATCATGTTCCTGGAGAAAGGACTGAAATGCTCTGCCACCACTCCTCCTGTGCTGACAGCTTAAAACAGTCCTTGTAAGTATAATAATAATTAATAAAAATGACAAGAAAGCACCGCGTCTGAGCCTTCCCATTTGAAAGGGGAAGCATTTGTGTCCCAGTAGCTCTGTGTAGTGCTGTGGAGGTGTTGGGCACAGGAGGAAAGCCCAGAAAGTGTCCCTGTCACATCCCTCCCGATTCCCAGCGATGCTCCCACCGCGAATGCCCGCAGTAGATTCGGCTCGCTGGTTTCCACTTAGTGAAAGTCAGCAGCAATTATTGCCCAGGAAGACAAAGGGATGTTGATTAACAAAAAAAGAAAATTGTAAGTGTTTCCTCTGGTAATTTACTTTCAGAGATGGGATGTGAGGAGACCCTACAGAAATGGGCAGAGCTGGAGCTCCCTGCTCAGAGATCCGTTATGTTTGACACCTCTACCTTTTCCTGCTGGCTTCAGTAGTTTTTCCAAGTTCATCTACATTCAAAGCACTACTCTGGGTGAACAACTGCAATAAGAGAGAGGGCTAAGCTAGGAGAGATCATGCTGAGGCTCGGATTACTTGTTTCTCTTCCAGCAAGGATTTAATGCACACTTACAGCCCAAAACTGGGCTGTCCAAGAAAAAAACTAACACTGTTGCCATGGATTTAACACAGATTTTGGCAGAATACATACTAAACCAGTGTTTAATACTATTTTGCAAACTCTGCACTGAGTTGTTCATTACGCAGCTGTGATGTGCTTTCCCCTTCGAAATGTTTCACCAGTTGCTTCCCATTGCTCCCACCAGGGCTGGATTCCTGCTGGACAACAGGATCCCTCTTGGAGACAGGGATGCTGCAGTTCAGGTATCTAATTGCTGTTGATCAAGATGTATCTCACTAACCCCCCAAACCCCAACAAAACCCCCAAAAACCAAAAAAATCCAACCCCCACAAAATATCATCCCAAGACAGAGTTTTTATTCAGCCATGTGTCCTTGC
Source organism: Picathartes gymnocephalus (assembly GCA_013390045.1). Classification (NCBI taxonomy): domain Eukaryota; kingdom Metazoa; phylum Chordata; class Aves; order Passeriformes; family Picathartidae; genus Picathartes; species Picathartes gymnocephalus. The sequence goes on along the minus strand of WEKY01060615.1, from coordinate 26,155 downwards.
TCCCATCAAGCAATGCAATATAACACAGTATTTATACAATAAAATATTTAATATCCAGCATAATTATGCTTTTGTTGTGCTTCCTGCTTCAAAACAGTATTACTGAATGAACAAGGAAATCCAGTGGGCTGTCCTGGGAGCTGACTCAGGGGAAGAGAGGACTTCTGAGTTTTTCCAGTCAAAATACCATGTTCAGGTAACCCAGAATTGTAGTTTCATTTCTGACCTTAAGGCTGACATTTCACAAGTCTTGCCTCAAACCAAACACAGAGATGACCCAGAAAGTGTGACCCCGAATGTTTCTCCCTCTGTTTTCTGCCAGGCATACCTCAAAATTAAAATGTCAGTCTATTAGTAATCATGGGTGTGTTCTTGCCAGGAGGGAATAATATAATATATATATAATGGGAAAAGTGCATGGCATCTTCAGGGCTGCTGGACCCACTTAAGGAGGAGGATGTGGAGATGCACCCTCACCTCCTGACCTCACCGTGGTCATTCTGACTTGAGGGAAGCAAGAAGAAGCTGGGAAGTCTGATTCTGCCAGGTCCCTGCCCTCTCAGAGGCTCTCTGGTGCTGTTAAGACTTGGGCAGGGACGTGATTCAGGGTCAGTGGCTTCCCCACCCCTGCAGAGGGAAGGAGGTGTCTAAGCCCAACCCTGGATGCTCCCTGCTCCAGATGTCTCAGGAACTGCTTTTGCCCAGTTTTTCTATTTAAAAGACATTTCCAACAAGCTTAGCATTGCCAAGATGAAACTAGTTACAAGGTTTTTCTCCACTCACGCCCATGCAGGGATCTAACAGTGCTCGATGGGGTTTTTTTTCATGAATGTGGAACCAATCTGGTCTCAGTACTTACTTATGTGTTGCTGGGACATCTCATCATGTGGCACTGAGATAAGTTTGGCATCAGCAAAACCAGGGGATTTCTATTTTGTTGGAGAACCCATTTTCCTTTCTTCTTTTGTTTCCTGTAAAATCCTGTTAGGGCAGAGCCGAGTTCTTTAAGCAGGCTGCAAATTCATTGAATCAACACTGTTTGTGCTCCGCTTTTCTTCCTCACACTCCATGAAGAGGTGAAACACTTGCAGCAGAAAATCTGGCACATGGCAAGAGAGCAGAACATTGAGATTTTACAACCAAAACTAATCTGTGGACGTAACTCTTGATGATCTTTGAAATTTATTAAATGGGAGGCTGTATTGAAGCCAGCACAGAGCTGATACCAAAGCAAAAGGATTGTTTTGCACATATTCTCTTACTTGTGCCAAATAATTTAATTATAAAGAAATTTATATATAGATATACATAAAATAACTGTCTTATCCTTCAGTCTAATAGCAAATTAGCTATTACCTACAAGAGCCACAATATCCACTTTGAGGACCAAGCTGCATCACTGCACTGATGATGTGTGATCTCCAGTGATGTTTTACTGCATCTTCATGCAGAATTGACCAAATGCTCCAATCTTCCAAAAGAGATGCTGTTGTAGATTCAGCCAATTTTCTCAAAGAGTTTCTATCACAAAAAGAACTGTTCCAGCAGATTCACCCTATAAACAGCATGGCCTTGTTTCTCCATAATAATTTTTTTCCATGCAACCATCTTTATAAGCAACTTGGAAATACCTCCCATTAGTTACCAATAAAAACAACAATCCTTGGCAACTTTGACTGCTCAAGTAGTGTCTGACTGCTCCATCTGTACAAAAGATGTTGTCCAGATCTCCTGATGATGCACAGAGCTTGCCCTGATTGTAATAGCAAATCATTGGCTGTATGAAGGAGACAAAATAATTTTTTTTAAAAAAATCCAGTTCTATGAGAAAAAAAAAAAAAGAAAAAAGAGAGAGAGGGGTTTATATTTTTCTCTTTTTGCTCTCTGGTCTCTGAGGTGTCATCTGGCTTTCTCCTGACAATGGCTTGAGGGGATGCCCAGTCCTGCTGTGAGAGACTGTGGGCACAAAAGTCTCTACACGATGCATTCAGTATTTTCTCTTTTTTCCCTATTTTTACCACTTAATCTAAGGGCATGGTTTCACAGGACAACCCAGAGAATTCCCACCAAATTTACCATAGTCTCCAGAGTTTTTAAGAGGTGAAACAGAGTTTATTGCTTGAACCAGAGAAGTTATATGTCACTGTTATGCAACTGTATCAATCACCTCCTTTCAAAGACTCTCAAGAGAAAAATTGAAGCCATCATCCTCGTTAATGAGGTAAATGCCCTTGGGACAACTGATGGTTGAAACATGGTGTGTTATTTGTCCTGCCTCCTCTGGACATTAAGATGTGTTTCACTGTGCTCATGTGAATTGTAGATACAAATAAATACAATCAGAGGCAACCTCATACTGTAACTTCTCATACCTCTTAAAAATTAAAGCCCGCCCATTTGAGGAACGCTTTTAATTGATCTGGAGTCCATGTATCACTTGCTCCATCCACCAGTCCTGAGCTGTCACCCATTTTGAATTGCCTTGTCTATATGCTCTGGGACTTCATAAGAGAAAAAACTTTAAGTTTGCTATCATTACATAAGACTTTGACACAAGATTTTATGCCTGTTTTTCCCTCCTCATCATTTAAACCTTTACCTGAGAGCTGCCTCAGGTCTGTACTTTGTAAGTTTCGTAAGTCTTGAAACATGTTTACAGGAATAATAAATTCATGTGTCAAGTACAAATACCCAGGTTTAACAAGTTCAATCTCTCTAATATGAGGTAAAGGAGAAAAGGGGAGAAATGAAAACAGAACACCCAACCTGAGCATTTTCCTTGTGAGAGGCATCCACCACCAGTACTCAGGTGAAAAGGTAATAATCTCCACCTAACTCTGTGGTAGAATCTATCCCTCATATCAACATTTAAAAACCAGCAGTGAACAAATCTCTCCGCTTAATGACTCATATGCAATTAGAAATGGAAATAGAATAATATGTTTGAAGTCTGTATTATTCATTTAAATAGATTAAAGAGAGACTAAACAATTAGCGATAATATGTGTGCGCATTAATGCAGGAGAGAATCAAGTCTTTCAAGTCTTTTAGATTGCTGAGAGGCCTCCCTGGCTTAAAACTGGGAGGAGAGCTGCCTCACTAAAGGATTAAAATATATTATCCTACAGGATAAATTTATTATTCCTAATGCACCAGGATATTTTTAATCCTCATATGAAAGTTTTGCAGGCTGATATAAGTAGATTGTTTTGGATCTCTGAAGAATTAAATGAGGTTTATCCTCCAAGACAACAGAAAATGAAGCAGGGGGATGTCCTGGTTAACAGCAGAGGTAGTGTCTCACTCTAATACAGGCATTGGTGGTGGTATCAGAGATGGGGCAGGTGTCTCCAGGATGCTGGAGCTGCAGTGGCTCTGGAGCACAAAACTGGGATGTGTGGGATGGCTTTTTCCCACATTGAAGTGGTGGCAGGAACGGGCTTTGCCTGGCTTGCATCAGAGAAGTCCTGACTGAAGCAATATGGTAATTATTTACTGTACAGAGCTTTTTAGCAAGCGTTCTGCTATAAATGTTTAGTTGTAACACTGCAATTCTTTCCCTGGCTACAGTGCTGCAAACTGTAGTTAAATCTTTTGTTATCATATTTCCCCTCTCTTGAGAGCTGCCCAGAATAATTCAAAGCAAGTATTTCTGAAGAAATGCTTGTTCCACTACCTAGGAGGAATACCATAATGTTTATGATGAATGAATGAGGAAGCCAGGTTCTGAAAAATCAAGCTGTAGGTTGTAGGCATGGGAAAACACACACTTTTCAGCTTTGGGAAGTGAGTAAATTAAACTTGCAATGGCCTGATTCTTCTCAAACTGCAAAAAATGCACCAAAAGGACTCTCATTTCAAGAACTCTGAACTCCAGCTCAATATTTTTAAAATGTCTGCACACATACCTCAGTGAAATGACTCTGCAGAGTGTGCCAGAGGCAGATCCCTGGGGTGCACTAAGAGTTTAGCTGAGGAGATGTTGGTGCTGGAAAACTTGAAAGAGCCAGATTGTTTGGGAGGGTGGCTAAGCAACAGCTTGGTTTCTGGAGTTGTCGGTCATACAGCAAGTGGATTTTCCCTCCAGAAGATTTTTAGGTAGCGGTATCAGGCCATTTCTGGCTAACTGGTAATGTACACTGCGTCGAAACCCTGAGAAATATTTTCAAAAATAGGACGGGTTTCACAGGCTGAAGAAGCACAGCTGCTATAAAGAAGAAGGGCAAACACCCAAGGAAGGAGCCTCTCCCATGTGTTAATTTAAAACCCTTCGGTAAATGGACGATAATTTCTACATTAAATATACATGTACATACTGTTAATCTGTTTGATAAATAATTCAGTGCTGTAATGCTGTTGAAAAAAAACGGGGCAGTAAGCAGAGATTTGGTAGTGCGTTTTATATTGTATACACCTTCATCCCTCTGTGTACACCAAATGGTCTTTCTTTTCTATTTTTCACCTTTTAATTTTCTTCTTTTAATAAGGAAAACTGAAGCCAAGGCCAGGTTGGATGGGGCCTTGAGCATTCTGTCTAGTAGAAGGTGTCCCTGCCCACTGCAGGGGGGTTGCAATGAGATGATCTTTTAAGGCCCTTTTCAACACGAACCATTCTGGTGACAAGGGCAAAATTGAATTTCTCTGCCAGTGGTTTGGGGCAGGAGCAATCATGATGCAAATCAGGTTTTATGACAATAAACGTCCTTTTTATGGGAGAACTCATTCTGCTGAGGAAATAAATCACCACATGAGAGGATGAGGGCATTGTCAATATTAGTCTGGATTTTTAAGCCAAATTGAGCTACAATCCTCATTCAGTAGAGAGGTCTGTTGGAAACCACCTTTCTGACGACGGGGACTGCTGTTTATTGAAGTGTCGTGTTCTAAAGGAGGGTTACATAAAGCAGGGCAGGTTCCAGAAGACTTTTAAGGACATATGAGAGCTTTGCTTCCCCCTTGGCACAGAGAGATTTACCTCTTGTCCTAGACATGGCAAATTTAGAGTGGCGGCAGCCAGAAATGCTGTGCCAGAATTTGGTCAAGCCTGTAAACACCCAGCCTTCAAAGAACTGCCTGAAATGGATACTGTTGGACCAGGCTTGTTTTGACATCAGAGAGCTGACCCTGGGTGCTGTTTGCAGATGGAGGATGTTGACCTTTTGATGAACAGCTTTGATATTGAGTTCATGAAGAGTGACATCCCTTGCTTTCCACAGGCAGATCTGTCCCAAACACAGTGCTCGGCCTTACTTCTCACTGAACAAATCTGCACCCAAACGAGCAGGAAAAGGGCAAGGCTCTCCCATGAAGAGAACCTTGATTTATGATTACGTTCACAAATTAAAATTTCGAGTGATTCAGGCATGTTGCCATCTCTCTGTGAGGGCTCTAATCACGCGGGGTTTGTGAAACCTGAATGTTTCACGGATTGCACGATGAGTTATTATTATCAGTCCAACGGTTCTGATCAGAAATTGTAATTTATAATCAGAGCTCTCTGTTCCTTCTTCAGATGCTTCAATCACCCAGGTGGGACAGAAACCACACACGAGGTCAATGGCTAATCACAGAGCCACCTATGAGGCAGTCCTTTGTCGCTCGAGCATTATTCATCCAAACCGTTCTGAGCATATTTATTAAAGAATACATGCTACCATGATCAGCTCAGTAATGACTCCCTTCCAGCCTGGATAATTTTCAGAAGAAGGGGAAAGGACAGTGGAAGAATCATAATTGCAACATGATGAGAATACCTCCCGCCTTCCCCTCCCTCGCCACTACGGGAGCTCAAAGGGGTAATTGGATATTCATACAGGAATAGGCTGAGCAGCTAAATCAGTCTACACAGTAGCAAAATGCTCTGTCTTTTGTTCACAGCAAACTTGAGGTGACTGTTGCAAAGGCAATCATTTCCAAAATGGCTTTTTTCCTGAAAAGGCATCACAGTTGCTGAGATGCTTCAGAAACACAGAAAAGAAGGATTATTTGCACAGGATGTGCCAGTGCAAGGGATATTTGTCCATGCACAGCATTAGGAAAGCTAAGTTATATAGCAGAAACAGGTGACAAGGGACACATGGAACTGGAATTTACCTCTGGCATTACCATCAGTATCAACTATGGAGCCATTTTGTTGCCACAGGACTTAGCAGACACTCTCAAACACATAAGTTACTCAAAAGACTGAGCAATTACCCCAAAGATTTAGGTGGCTTTTCTCTCAGCCCTTTATTTGTGGATGCATTTTTTACTCAAAAAGTTGACTGTTTCCTTTGTAGAATGTCAAGTGTTTAAGTGGATCCCATTGTATGTGGTATTTTGAGAGTACTGCAAATATTTATTTCAGTAGTAAATTATAATTTCCTGTTTTTCCCCAGTGATTAAGGGAAAACGCACTTCAATTTTACAAAATTATTGTCATGGTACCGGGATGATTTTTGTTGTCTCTGCCTGCATTTCCTTTTTTTTGTAGTACAGGTTTTGTGTGGTCATTCCCAGAATTTTCCAACGTGACGATTTTTCTTCCTGGAAAGGAAGAAAAACCTCTACCTCAGTGCATTGAGTTGTATGACAATATCCTGAATTTAGGATCTGATCAGTAACAGAAACAAGTATTTTCTATGACCAGTAATAGGTAGCAATAATTTGCACTTAAATGCACCACAGAAAATTAACTGAAGCAACAAAGCTGGAGAGAAGAAAAGGGTATGTTGGACAAGATACTTGTTTCTGGGTGTCCCTCCTTTCCTTTTTATATTTGACAATCCTGAAAAATTTGTTTCTGCCTCTAAACACCAGCCAGGTACAGCCTGAGCAGAAACAGGATGAAATGTGCAGCACATGGCAACAATTCTGAATCTCGAGCTGAAATGAGAATTGCAAAAGAACCAGAAGGCAAGTGCAATTTCTTCAGGAGATTCCCTGTTATCCCTGTTAATGAATGTCCCCGTGGCACTGGGCAGGAGCAGAAGCTCCCAGGTCATTTGGGCAAGCCACGCCAGAGGTTATGAGGCTGTAAAATGCAATCCAGAACGGTATCAGCGGTGCTGGAAAACATTCAAGGAGGGTGGACAGAAAAAAAAACAAACAAACCCACAAAGGAAAAAAAAGAAAGATGTTGGAAGACAAGAGAAGAGAAAAGCCAAACCGCATAGCTGTAAGGTAACAAGAAACACGTGAAAATGTAAACCACCTCCATGTATGTCAATATTTGCCATCCCCAGCAGTATGACCCGCAGAACAAAGGCGACGGGTTCCCCGCTGCCTAGTGACAGAAAACAAACACTTCCTACAGCCCCAGCCCGGCTGCAGGGCCCGCCAGTAATCTCGTATTTATGTATTCGGCTGGGAGGATAACCTCGGCTCCAGAAACGCCTGGCATTTCGGCAGAACAAGCCCGTCTTTGGGAGGCTCACAATGGGCGGGCGGCAGGCGCGGGGCTCCCCGCCGCGGGCTGCAGGAAGGGCCGGCGGTCCCCTGCTCGCCTTCCCTGCCTTTGCAGGGGAATTGCTGCTCATTCATGGAAACAAAGGAAGGAACAGAGCGCATATGTTCCAACCATTTTTCTTCCCTGCCTCGGCGGATTGAGCGATTACCGTGAGATCCCACGGTGAGGGTCGGAGGAGGGGAGGGGGCGGGTATGACTTCTCGCCTTCATTCTCCTATAAAAAAATGCGCTTGCAGGATCATTCCTAGCCAATTAGTCAAATCAATGACGCAGTTGTCATTAGATGAGAACACAAAATCTCATTGCTTTGCACATTGCCTCCCCTCCCCAGCACAGACACCACAACTGCGTGGTTTGAGTAGTACAGGAAGGTGAGGCCTGGTGGTGAGGCCTGGAAGGTGAGGCTTCGCACCGACCCTCATCCCCCTCCCTACACCCCTCCCTTCCCTGCCTCATGAGCACTCATACCCCGGGCAGTCGGACACCACAAGACACCTGTGTCTTTCCTTGGAAAAGATCAGGGTTTGGCTCGTTTGGCTGCCTAACCTGGCCATGTGTGATGCAGGACCAAGGGGCAGAGGAGAGCAGCAGCGTCCCTGCCTCGCAAGCCGTGCAGCATGGCCTCGACCTGGTGGCAATGTGGGAGCGAGAGATGCTGGAAGAAAACCAGTGTCTGCCAACACTGTCCACAGGGTTAGAGAGGGCTTTAGCCTAACTTTGCATTTGGGATCAGCTCACACATTCCACATAGGTATTCTTGTCACCCAGTCATTTATTCCTCCAGCTGTCTGGGTGAGGGACAAGGGGCCACTGCTGTCCTGGGAGGACTGTGCTGTTGATCCTGTCTCCTTCCACTCCCATCGTCGAAGGGGAAGGGGGGCAGTTTGGGAAGATGGATTCATTTGCAAATATAAATACTGGCTGTCAGAGAGGGCAAGGGATTAGCTTTACATAAGAAGAGGGAGGTGGCACTGCATGCTGTCAGGCTCATTAGGGACGCAGGAACCGTGTAGCTGGGCCATTTGGTAATGATCTACCCACTCTAGCCTTCCTTTGTCTCTTTAACAACCCCTCCAGCTCAGGCCAGGCTCCCTGGGCTTCCACAATTTCCCTTTAAAATACTATAGGCCTGAAACATTTTAGGGCAGGTCAAGAAATCTAATGCATGTGCAAAAAGTTGTCTGTACAATCTGTATTATTTTTACAGTAAACCTACATCGTTGTCAAGCCACTTAAACACAGAAAGGAAAATACAATTGGGAATGATTCTTACCATGCACATGCCACAGCCAGCATCCACCAAGAGTCATCCAGTGGTGGTTGCACTGACACATGGATTAGATTTAGATTGGATATTAGGAAATTTTTCTTCTGAGAGAGGATTGTCTGGCATTGGAAGAGGCTGCCTGGAGAAGTGTTGGAGTCACCATCCCTAGAGGAATTTAAAAGGCACCTAGCGACATGGTCCAGCATGGCAGAGGTGGACTTGGTGATCTTGGAGGTCTTTTCCAACCTAAATGGTTCCATGATTGTAAAATCCCTCACCGAGGTCCAAGCCCTCATGCAAAGCGATCCAGAAGCAGATGAGGGAGCCCTAGAGGCAGCTTCATAGCTCTAGAAATCAGAGGTTGCTGCTGCTGGAAGAGGCCCTCCCACTCTCCTCTCTAGCCCTGGCTGTACCTGTCCATCCCCAGCCTTGTCTCAGTGCATGATCATGTGACAAACCGGATCAGCTCACAGACCCAGCCAAAAGCCAGGCCTGCAGGAGAAGAGTGGCTTTTAGCAGGATCAGCACACTGAGTGCACTCAGTGCACAGCCACCTGATGGAACAGAAAATTCCCAGTGTGGAGGTGCAGCTGGAGGTGGGAGAGTGCAGCTGGGGAAGAAGGGAGAGTCTGAGGTCAGCAAAAGCTAAATTCCCTTGACAGGAACTCAGACTGTACTACCCATTTTGGGCCCAACAGGTGCTTCAGGCCAGAACAGATGTGCTGCAGAAATACACCTGGGAATTTCACCATCCAGCTCCTGAATCAAGCCCATAACTTTTGCTGAAACCCGGTATTTTTAAAAAACATCTTATGTATTACCACTAGAACTGTGGATCACTAGCTTATGGAAGGATCCCCTTACCTTTTTCACATTGAACCCTCTTACTTCTCCACAGGCATTTATACCCATGTAAAAGCAAAATTCACTTTAAGACTTCTGTAAAAACTAGCTGGAAATGGGTTTTAAAGCTTTTAGGAGGGGTTTTTCTATGCAGAGAAGTAGGTGCTGGATGGATTTCTGTTCTTCCTTCCCTACTTAATGGGAGAAAAGTGCATTCCACATTTCTCTTTTCACAGGGACTAAGCTTGTTGAAGTGTGAAGGTGGGGAGGAGAATGAAAATATTTTTCCAGTCCTTCAATAGATGCATGTGGAAGAATTTCTATTAAAAGTCCCTTTTCACATTCACACAATGGAATTTGCATTTACATGTTTCCATGCTCAGGGAGCTTGTGGCTTCATCACCTTGTCTTCCTGACTGACCTGAGGTCATGATGCCCAGGTTTAACTAAACAGAGTTTCTCATCCTCTAGGAGATAGGGTTTTGTAATTTTTGGTAACAGCTGCACATTTGCTTGCAAATGCCACATTCAGGTGCAAAGAATAGCATGTAGAAGAATATAAATTTTCTATAACAAGTCATGCAAACAAGACATCATTCACATCACAGCTCACACTGGAATACATTAAAATACATGCAAAGCAGCCAAATGAGCTGTAGATTGTTATATTGATGGGTTTATTTTATTTATTATTCCTTCAGCTCTGGCTTTGAGCTAATAAAGCTTTATTATACACCTCTCTGCACTGAGAAAGAAAATAATTATATTTACTTGGAGAGAAAGGTACTCTAATATATCCCAGACCACCTAAGACATTTTCCTCGTTCTAGGAGTTCTATAAAAGCACTTTATATCACCTCAAAACTACATTAATTCAAACATGGATAAAAATTATTCTCTTGCTTGTAGCAGATAACTTGCCAAAAAAACAAACAAACAAAAAAATCTGGATGCACTATCTGTGTTCTCTGAAGACTGCTAAGAGTCTGGATAGTGCTATTGTTTTTTGAGAGGAGACTCGCAGTAAAAAGGTCGGAACAGCGTGAAAAGAAGAGAGTACAAAATAAGCAGAAAGCATAGCAGTTCAAGGTTTAAAGTAATTTTCATTTAGTTTCTCTTAGAAATGATATGAGCTTCAAAATACAACGGATTTTTGCCCAAGACTTGAATTCTTGTAATATTGTAAAATTTATGATTATGTGGTCTTAATGCAATGACTTTTTGCTTTTATACTCTTCTGTTCTTCTGGTCCCTGGTGTTCAGCATGCTCTATTACCACTGAGGAAATGCAGAAGCAGGACATATGAGAAAACTAATTAAATTGCAAATCTTCTTAGAAATCTGTGCAATCTACTCTTGCAAGCTAAATGTTGTTCAAAATTGTGTTGATCATTTTTTGGATCCATATCTGAAATGGACACCACTATTTTCTTCCCTTTAATCATCAACTGGCTTTTTTTCTCCCTTTTCCAATCTTCCTTTCCTGGAAGAGGATCTAGGCTCTTCATTAGGGAACAAGTTGATTTTTTTGGCTGGTAAAGTGCAGCCTAGGTTTGGTTTCATTTTGCTTTTTCTGAGAAAGTGTTTTACTCAATTGAAGAGAGAGTGAGAATTCTTCCAAAATCTTTCCTCTTAAAGTGCATAACCTCAGCTAAGAGATAAGTTACTGTGGGTGAGCCCTATTTCCTGGAAAATTAAGCACCATTTTGTTTTGGTTTGGTTGAGTTTGCTTTTGCAAGTGGTCACCTTGCTGAGTTTTTCCTGTCTCCCACATCCCATTCCCAAGCCATTGCCACTATTTTAGCTCTCCCCACAGAGGTATGTAAAAGCAAGGCATAGTTTTCAAGCTTTGAACTTTAATTAAATAGGTGTGGGATACATAGTGTAAATATTTCCTTTCACCCAGGAAAGTGCAAGGCGACACCAGGTGTTACTTGTGCTCTCCTTCCTCTACCCCTCATCCCGCTCACTTTCTGCTATCCCTAGCCACGGTTCAATATAATTCTTCAAGACTAAAGAGGGAACCATTTGCTCTGGGAAGGTTGGCAGACTTGATAGATAAACAAACTGGTTTGGTGAAATTAATGGTTGCTAAATATCGTATTGCTGTAAGGCTGTATGATCTTGAAATCTTAATAAAAGCATGGATTACTGTCCATAAGCATAGAATCGTGGAATCATTATCCTGGAAAAGACCTCCAAGACCATCAAGTTCAACCTTTGATAGAAAAGCACCTTTTCAACTAAACCAGAGCACTAAATGCCATGTCCAGTCATTTCCTGTTGATAGGCATCCAAAGCCAAAAATGATCAGATTTAATTGTGACATGGCTTATTAGACTTACATTTCACATTAATTTCCCTGAAGAAAATAAACATGCTTCCATGGAGGATATCTGAGCTAGCACAGTATATCCTGGTAAAATCCACATTGTTAATACATGGCTTTTCATCTCCATTTGAGGCAAAGAGACATCTTGGCACGTACCTGACCTTGCCCAGGTACAAACCCAGGCTAGTTTTGTTTAGGTTTTACACCTCAGTAAAACTAGCCTGCAGGTCTCTGCTGCCACCAGTCAAACTCCGTGCCAGACCCTCAAGACTCAGTGCCAGACCCTCAAGAGGAATAGATATTTCAACAGGAATTAAGTTTCTGCACCTCTTTAATAAGAACCCCTTTTCTATTCTTATACCTTCCTGCTCTTACAGTTTTAAAGGGTGCCTAGGGGCAGGAAGATGTTTTTTGATGTTAAACAATGGCAAACTTTCTAATTTTTTAAATTTATGGTAATGGCAGATAGCAAAAGAGAGAGAATTGTACGTATCTGCTAATACATGAGGATTATGTCACTGTGCATTGAAAAGATGCAGGTTCCTTCATACAAATACTCTGAAAGGAACTGTAGAAGAATCATAGTTTTGTGTTGTAAGGGGTCTTAAAGACCATCTAGTTCCACCCTCCCTGCCATGGGCAGGGAAGAACAAATTCTACTTGAATTAAAAGCAAAATACTTAGATAAGAGTGGGGATCCGAGACCATTCAGGGTTTCTTAAAAGCCCTAGTATTGATTAAAAAACCCCATTTTAAAAATTTGTTTGGCTTCGCAAGAAAGAAGTTTCCTTATTCACCAGTTTTCAAAAGAAAGTTACTTTAAATATATTCCTTGTTAACTAAAAGTTAATCCTACACAAACAATAAAGACGGCTGTCAAAGTGGGTTTCGCCCTGCTTATAAGGCTCCTGGGAGGAAAAACGCAATATAAATGCATCAAAAACCCAACTCAAGAGTCTAAGTCTGCAAATACCTGCACCTGCACTTATATGTGGAAAGTAAGATCCCAGCGCAACAAAAATCAGTGGGATTTCTGCCCTCAGCTCCAAGAAGGTCACTGTTTCTCCCTGTGAACAGTCAGATTAAATGCGAAGGACTGTGCTTAATCAGCTACTCTGCAAATACAGCTACTTGCAAAGGATCGTGGCTGTGTTTTTAATTCCCTCCTAAATTAAAGAGTAATTATTTCCAAGTGTCAATTTTATTATCTTGGTAATTTGTTCATGCATGAATCACTGTGCCAGCTGGGCAGGCAAAAATGTGAGCAACACTGATTTTAAAAAAGGGGTTCAACCAAGCAAAATGCTGAACATCCTTTGCAGACATTCTGTTCTTTGGAAGGAGAAGAGCAGGCGCTGCATGGCTGTGGATCCCCAGCTGCTGCCAGCACAGAGCAGAACGAGCAATCCGCTGCTGGTGTGAAATTCTGAGCAAGCTTCTGGTTTGCAACATTAAGAGAAAAAGGAAGAGGATACCGTGAAGGTTTTTCCAGTTAACACTGGAAAAGGAATTTTTAATGAGCAGGTAATAAATAGTTTTCAGAGTCAAGAGTGAAAATCACAAGCCGTCTGCTTTCTTTGCGTGAAGTCCAAGTTACATTTCCACCCATATCTTTATCGTTACACACCATGTCAGGAAATAAGAGTGGTTATTGACTTAAGCACATGCAGCATTAAAAGCCAGAACTGGAAACCAGTGCCATCCAGTTGTGCTTTGCTGGAAACTGCCAGAAATGTAAAGCCTTCAGCTTCAGATGAGCTGTGAAATGTGAACCTAAAGAGGCTTTATGGGAACTATCACCATTCCTGTTTGTGGCAGAAGCGCTGAGCAGACTGGCAAAGTGAACCTTAATTTAGACAGATGGATCCATCTTGGCTTTAAGAAGCAGAAAAACTAGATTCATGACAGATTATTTATTTTAAGCCATTGCCAGGCCACATCTCAGAATTTTCCTTAAACCTTTTATATCAGATGACGTGTCATGTGTTGCACTTCACCAGCAGCTGCAGCTTCCCTGTAAATATTTTATGTGGCTTTGATTAAACATCTGTTTAGCTGGCACACGGCAGCCCGTGCTTGACCTTGACTCCTGTCAGGATAACTCACACCTCAGGGCATGTCAGTGTCTGGAAGTGCCCTTGAATCCATCCCCAGCTTCAATAAACTGGGACACCTCACCATCGTGTGTCCATGTGAAATGGATCTTCTCCAGGCAGAACAGTCTGGAGGAGCAAGGCTTCCCCTCACACGTTCTCCTGCTCAGCTCCAGCAAACATGTGCAGCACAGACGATGGCAATATGCAGGAACAGAAGGTGTCCATCTTCTGCAAGAAGCAAGGCCTGAGTGGGAGCTGACTGCTGCAGGTTTCTTCCAAAGAAAATCAAAACAAGGACCAGAATGTGAGAGCTTCAGAAATAGCATCATTCTGCTGCTCAGCAGGGAGTGAAGTTATTCACTGTCCCAATGAAAATTACCTTGCACTCTCACTGTAATGGTTTTGATATCTCTGTGCCCAGGTGAAGATAAAATTGATTTTTTTTTTTCCTTCCTGGGTTTGATTTAATGCAAGACAATATATTTCATAGGGGCAATACTCGTGCTGTTTGTATCCAAATACAAAGAGAGGAAGAAGCTACAAGCTCTATTACAGGGCAGCAAAAAAGATAATGATAGGAGAAGTGGGAGAATAAAGAGAAATAAATAAGATGCAGACCTTTTTTGCTGCACTACGTGAATCAAGCTGCCTTTGGAACAGTTCAAGGCCAGGCTGGATGGGGCTTTGAGCAACCTGCTCTTTTGGAAGGTGTTCCTGCTCATGCAGGGGGTTGAAATGAGATAGTCTTAAGGTTCCTTCCAATCCAAACCATTCTATGATTCTCTACAGCATTAATTATGTATTATTTTTTCATATTTTCATTTTTAAATTTCTCATATTTTTCAGACTTGAGTTTTTCCAAGAACTCAAAATAAGGGTCTGGATTTTTATTTCAGGATTCAGCACTTCCTTATCTGAACAAAATACTCTACTAGTTCAGCAGAGAAGATGGAGAATGTCCGTCAAGGAGCAGAGGTGGCCCTGCATATGTCCCAGAAGTGCCCGGCACAACAGACACACTTAAAGAGCTGGTTTCACACAGCATCAGCAGACAAGTTGCAAAGAATTAGGTGTCAAGAGCTGAAAATCTGTAAACTTCAGGAGATAATCACATGCCGAACAGCAATCCTAAACATACTTAAAAACAGCTGTTTCTGTGACCTGGAAGCTGCTGAGCACCTACAGCTTCTGTCACTCGGAACCTTCCAAAAGCATTTCCAATTAAAGCTGCTGTTAGCAGCAGTGCAGGACAAGCTCTGGCTTTCTGTGAAAATGGGCCAAAGATACTAGTCTGCAGCTTGTCAGCCTTCTCAACCTGTACCTCTCCTTTTTTTTGTGGGTTAAGGAAAAGAGGTTGTGCATCTCATTGCCTCTCTGGTAATGGGTGCAACCCTTGTCAAGTCTCCCCCAAATCCTCGGGCAATTACAGGACACAGCCTTCTGCTTTCAAATTGCAGGTTTGAAATTTTTCAGGTGCTATCGTTCCTGCTTGCTATAATTTTGAAAGGTATAAGGTCATGAACAGACAAGCATTTCCACATTGAGTCCTCAGCACTTGTTGCAGCTTCAAATCCACCACAACAGCAGGGGCTTTATGAGCAAAACAGCTATCAGGGTTTCAGGTGGTGAAAGGAGAGATGTGTGTGCTTGCCCCTCGTGTTATATGGCTGTGCACACTCTTGCTAAGAAACCTGGATCTATGCTGGACCTGTTAGCAGATTTATGGCTTGCTTTGCAGAGCTGTAGGTGACTCAGAGAACAGCACAGTAGCTTCCTGTGCTGGTATTTTAAAGCAGGTTTTCTGTTACCGTCGATCACAGGAGCCGTCTGTAAGCTGAGATCTTTCCACGGCTTAATTCTTGATGTGAGGGCTCAGAGGGACCCCTGCTTTCAAGGGGGAGTGGAGGTAAAAATAAAGTCAGCATAGGCTGTTTGTCCTTGAGCACTGCAACAGTTTCAATTTCCTGGCAGGAAACTTTGTCCAGGACAGAAACAACAATTGCCCTACAATTCAGTGAGAAAATGGTCCCTGTATGCTTCCAGTAAGATTTGAGTGCCTGAGCCCTACGTTCTTGCAGGGTGCAATATTCCACTTTAGGGTGGGTGGCTGCAAGTACAGGTGCTTTCACCTGGCGTCTTGGAAAACATAATTTAGATGTGAAATATAGACTCAGTTTATATACTAGAAATGCATCTGTGCCTTCAAATGTATCTGCCTGGGGAGGTGGTTGGGTCACCATCCCTGGGTGTGTTTAAAGAAAGATTGGATGTGGCACTCAGTGCCATGGTCTAACTGTGGTGTTGGGGCATCGGTTGGACTCGATGACCTTAGAGGTCTCTTCCAACCCAGTCTTTCTGTGATTCTGTGATTCTTCATAGAAAAAAAAGAGATAGAGATTGAGAATGAAGCTTAATATAAAACTTTGCTGAATATTTTCCGGTCCTCATAAACTCTTTTAGAAACACATAAATCAATGGTAGAAAGAACTATGAAGGCGTGGGAATTTCTGTGGCTAAGTGTTTGTCCCCATTGGTTTTTTTGGTGACAGAGCCTACATTTCCAAGGTAGGAAATTAAGTCTTTCCTCAAGGCTGGTTGGGTATAGGCCCAAATGTTTCTAAGCCAGCGAATCCAAAATCAGTTCATCACCTGCCTCTGTCCTTCGCTTAAGACAAGACAAACAGTTGTTCTCAGTTCCTACACGTCCCATTTTATAAGGGATTATTATGGGAAAAGCTTATTAATCTTGTCAAGTTGTTCAGAACAGTGCTTGGAGGATTATTTAACAGCAGGTTCTCTCTTTTTTTACCCCCTCTTATCCATTTTCTGCCTTTTCTGTTTGCTCAGCAGTTTATAACCTTAGTCTTGGTACATTGCCTCTCCCATAGAAATGACAGTGCTTTCAGTGACAGGCATTTGACATGCTACAAGGAGCAAACATAGGAAAAGGTAGGGCTAACAAAGTACCAGGCAAGAACAGGGACAGCTTTGCTTTTCTTCACATGCTGGAAAAGTGGAATTTTAATTAGCTAAAGGGAATTTTAATTACCCAAAGTTTTTTTGCCAACAGGGTTAGTTCGGGGCAGTTTTATTAAGGTGAGCATTTTTCTTTTTCTTTTTCTTTTTTTTCTTTGTAATCTGTACATGCGTCTCTTTCTTCAGGTTTCTGTTCTTTCCCTACTCTTTGGCTGTCCCATGTGCCTTAACAGTAATTCATTTTTCCTCTTTCAAAAACATTCTCCATCTGGACCTTCTCTCAAACTACTTCTGGTCTGTCATGGGAATTGTGTCCAATAATTTCTCACCGTTATAATACGCTGCTTTGGGAGAGTTCATTTATCGTAAAGCTGGTTTCAACAAGAAAAAAAAGAAAGAGATGGCAGGTTCACATATCCAAAAGGAAACAACACTGGAAGTGATAGACCTGAGATATATTAAAAACAACTGGAGTCTGTAGCCACACTCAGTTATGATCGATGAGGATCCAGAATAATTTTTAGCAGCAATAAAACATATGTCCTCTAGATGAGCTGCATGAAAGTCAGACATAGTTGAATGTCTGAGTGTTAATTTCACTGTTTTATTAATTAAAGACTAACTGCTGTCACCCTGTGTTCAGAAAGTTGCTTTGATCTAATTGAATGTCTGGGATATAAAAGTGAAATGATAAATGGCATTTAACACATCTGGTAGAAATGTTTTACAGAGAAAGACTACAAAACGATTACAGTAATAATTTGTTTGTCTTTTCTGGGCTGTTCTGAAATATCTTTTATCTTGGGAGCTGTGCTGTGATGGAGTAAGAATAAGGACAACAGAACCATAGAAGAGCCTAGGAAAGGACTTTAGAGATCACTTCATTCCAAGCCGCTGCCATGGGCAGGGACATGTCCCACTAGACCAGATTGCTCCGAGTCCCATCCAACCTGGCCTTGAACACTTCCAGGGCTGGGGCAGCCAACCTGGGCCAGGGTCTCACCACCCTCCTAGGGAGGAATTTCTTCTTAATGATTGATCTATGCCTGCCCTCTTTTAGTTTCTTTTGGTCATTCACCCTACTTTTGTCAGGCAAGTTCCTCTGATACCACCCCACTGCCTCCAAGCCAGAACTGCCTGAAGCTCCCCAAACCACTGAACTTAAGTGTAGGGAGAAAATAAATCCCAACTTGACAAGACACTGAGTTTCTGATCACTGAGAGCAATTTTTCCTACATCTCCTCTATGGAACGGAAAGAACAGAAAAGGGTTGCAGATTGTTTTGGACTCAAGAAATAAATCTGGTGCTTAATAGATTTTCATGAGGTCTCGCGTTGTTCTGTTTTTGCAAATCGCTTTCTGCTTTCTCCGGAGCTACACATACATTTTTCCCTTAAGATAACCAGCTTTTTCTTTAGTGGAACTAAGAGGTCATACCTCTAGCTCTGTGGCAAAGAAGCAGACAAGTATCTGAAGTTCCCTGATTAATATACATATATCCCCAAGTTTCAGGCCAGAGAGAGTGTTATTCAAAATTACAAGCCTGCAGCTTAAAGAATAGCTAACAGAAATGCTGACAGAAACTAAAGCTGCTCTAGCAGCCAGCGTCTGCAAACAACTGAACGTTTTTATGCCCTTGAACTATTAATTATTCTGCCTTGGAAGGATTAGAAAGGACTTCTGACTGACCAAGTTCTGCTTTGAAAACAGAGAGGGAGAAATACAGAATTCCCTGAGTCCCTGACTAGTTTAAGAACTTATTTTTTAAATTTAAGGCCTGCCAGACCCAAGCTATTATTTTCTAGCTGCTTTGTATCCAGCAGCTTCTTATAAGAAGTGACTTATGGAACATTTCAGGGTTTTTATACCAGCAACAATAACCAGCATAAAACTTGTGGGATAGGATATTAGACTGAAATATTCGCAGCATTTATTCATGTACAACATTTTGTATAACAGCAGAAAACCTATGAAAGGTTTCAGTATAATTAGCAATGCCATTAAAAATCATGGAATGCCATTAAATTTGATAGACATGCTGTGTATAAAAATAACCTAATTTAGCTTCCTTTATAAAGTCAAGTATTATTTAAAGAACTCGCGTGAACTTTCCTGGTAACACATGGTCTGGGTGTAAAGAGTTCAGCATCAATTTTAGACTCCTCTTCATCTTTAAAACAGTTGAAATATTTAAAATTTTAGCTCATTTTGTTTAGGACAAATCTAGCTTTTAATCTCAACCTAGTTTGCCTTTGACTTTGAACAGAAATGTAGCAATTTCCACTCAGGAAAAATAGTAATAATAATTGATATGAATCGATTCGTCATCACAAGTGAAAATAGGTCTAAACCTGAGCCTTCTGGTTTTTTATATCCTGGCACTTTGATGCAAGATTTCTGAGATTTCAAAGGAGCCAGTCCCAAGCCTTATCCAGAAAAAGTGATTTTGTTTTTATTTACTGCTGCACAGGAGCGACTTTTTGGGAACGAACACGGATTTTTACAAATATTTAGTCCAGGCAAACATTTGATGACAATTAGTAAGAAAGAAATGTTTTCTCAGAAATAATTTTCCCTCTCCAGGGGAGGAAAGAAAGGAGTTTTATTTTTGTGAGAAGTCGTTGGAATGTGAGGCAAAAGTGTTTTGCAAAGCTGTCAGAAATGTGGTGTTTTATAGCTTTTGGTGGTGTTTCCCAGCTCCATGTCTCATGTTTCAGCACATGCAACCTTACACAACGTGATATGCATGCATCTTCAGTGTCTTAGGTAAGGTGAAATTGCCAAGAAAAAGGATGGGATGACTCAGGCACATGAGCTGCAGCTGCATGGATGGGCAGGAGGAGAGAAGCTCTTCTACTCCGAAGCATGGTGCACTGTCACACTCCTCGTGACCAGTGAGGGACAAAGCCCAGGAGATGGGCAGTGGCTTCTGCTCTCCATGAAACTCCCTTCTTCTGGAATTTCTGAGGAGAATGGCACCGCTCTTGGAGTTTCCAGTGGCAACTGCTGAGCTGAGCCATCAGCCCTGACCGCTCATCTCTGCAGCAGCCAAGGCTCCAACGACAATTCCCATATCCCACTTATTTATGGATTGGCCATAACCTTTCCCTTCTTGCCCCATGGCTATCTCCAGCTGGAGAGGACTTTTCTATATTTTGCTTCAGCCTGCCAACTACAGAGCAATGTCGGAGGATGTGGTGGAAATGGGGCCTGCTCTGTTTTCTTTGTCATTGGCGTTCCAGTTCCAGCACAGAATCGGACTTGTTAAGGTTGATTTTCATAAAACATTTGTTAATGATTTCTGTTCCTTCCTCAGTATTAATTTTAAAGGGCTGAGAGAGGTTTGGACCATTACATTAAATATATTAACATTTAGTTTTGAGAGTATTTCTGGACATGCATGCTAAATTTGAAAATTCAATGTACTCACAAAATTGCAAAGATAAATCAAATAACAGCCAAAGCATTTCCTCAGACCAATGGGTTTAAGTGCTCTCAACAGCTGGAAAAAGTGCAGACACTTTGCTATGCAAAATTGGCATGTATGGGTTTGGAGCACAGACAGAGCTTTGCTAAACTACAGCAATCTGTCATGTTTAAATGTGTTTGTTGCTAGCAGAGCACAGGCAAAATTCCATTACTGTGGTGTGCTGAGAAAAGGGAAACTACGCTCATATTGGGAAAAGCAGGAAAAGAAAGCTTTTTGGAGCCAGCGTGAGGTAGAAGGGGGAGTTGTAGTTGCATCTCTATAGCATTTTTCTTTTGACTTTTTAGAGGGTTTTTTTTTTAGCAAGAAATGGAAAATAAATTACCAGAACACAAGAATTAATCACAGTACATGACCGTCAGAGTCAAATTTAGGACTGTAACACATGAAATCTCATCTTTTAGAATTATGTATATAGTCCATGAAGACTCTTAGCAGTTAAAAACACCTCCTTAGGTTTTCAACATAAATTCTGCTGCTCTGTGGTCCAACAGAACAACCAAAAACCAAAGAGTGAGCAGTTGTGTTCTTTTCTTTATGCTGATGGTGTTTCTAAAATTCCTTAACTTCGACCAGCATTCATTAAGCTTGGGGAAATAAAAGAAAAAGAAAAATGAGATAGCATTCAGAATCCAAGTAGTATCTTCATTTTCTAATAAATTTTCTTTCCTCTGAACACTGTCAGTCCTTTGTTTGCCTTTCCAAGATGTAGTTGTAAACCAGTTTATCAGATACAAATAAAATTTTCTTAAATTCAGCAGCAGAGAATAATGATTTGGTTTTATGGGCCCATAAAGCAACCCAAGTCTGTGGGCATTTTGAAATAATGCTATCAATTAGGATCTGTAATGTATTCTGGGAGGTATCATAAGAAAAGTGGCAGCAAACTCGTTTTTTCCCTTTCAAAATGATCACCTGCAATATGCAATAAAATGCAAGGATGTACTCATAAAAGAGCCATTGCTGTATCCTCCTTAATATATATGCAAATATTTCATCACTTTGTAACTTTGAGGCACATGAGAAAGCTGCTGGAAATTGACATCAGCTTCCAGTTCCAATATAAATCAGAGCAACAGCTCTTCCCTGAATAAAGTACCTGCTTAGGGGGAGTAAGCTGCTTTGATTAAATGGTGATGGGAATTGGCCCTGCTCGGCCAATCAGAGGCAGAGCCTGGCTCTCCTCCTTCCTTGCAAATTCCAGGATGGCTGCTGGAACACCTTGTGTTGTTCTCCTCTTGTCACCATCACCTTTGCAAGGGGACAATTTCTACAGTTTAAAACACATTTTGATCTTTGGTTGCTGCATCAAACTGATTACATGTAATTTTTTGGGGGGAATCCCAGATGTTGATAAGGCATGAAAATACCCTGGTTAGGGATGGGTGAAAGCAACCTGGTTGAATGCCTGGAAAATACTCAGGTTTTCATCTGAAAACCTCCTCTGAAATCATTGGCAGATGTGTGTCTCTGGTTTTGTACCAAAAAAGCACAATAATTTGGCAGGAGACTTCACCCTTCTTAACAGCAAGAGCCAGCGGGATGCTTACCCTTACTGATGCATTTCTGGAAGAAAGCAGCCTGAAGGAGGTGATTAACATTCTCCCAAAGTTTGGAAAAAATACGTATTGCTCTCTGGGACTGAATGGTCACAACAAAATAATTGCAGAGGGGATGGAGCAGAAAGTCGGGAAGGTCTCATTGCATTGGTGCCCACAGCGAGGCTGCAATGGGCAGGGCCCACCCAGGAGCAATAGCTGCTCAAGCAGCAGCAATCTTTTAAGGTTCATAAAGTATTCTTGTCCTCAGTAGATGTAGAAAAAGATCATTTAATCTCTTAAGGAAGACAGTAGAGGAGAAATGGTTTGCTCTCGATCGATGTGGAGGCGCAGAGAAATGGGACATTTCTTTTAATGGACAGCAAGGCCCAACAAATAGAGATAGCGCATCAAAGTCATTTTCACTTGTCCTCCTGTGTATGCACACATTTCTGTCCAAAATGAGCCTTTTAATCCGTCCTTGCCAGAGGAACACTGGAAACAAAATGTGGTGCTCAGAGCTCTGAACTCAAGCAACTCAAGGCAGCTAATTAACCAAGTGGTTCTCTACTACTTGCAACAAGTGGTGCATTACTACTTGCAACAAGTGGTGCATTACTACTTGCAACAAAGTGTATTATTCTCTTTCTAGACTAACTCTGAGTGTGTCGAGTAACAACGCTCTGGTGGAAGTTTATTTCACAGTACGATTGATTTCTGTGTCAGAAACAGAGCTGAGAAAATAATTCACAGCAAATAATGCATTCAATGAATAAAGTTTCTTCACTTTCCCATGCTCATCCTCCAGATAAGGAGTCCCTTGACTGCAGTCTGCCCTTGGAATGTTTGGAACACTGGCTTGCCAGCAGGCAGACAGCCACTCTTTGCAGGTGTGTTCTTCCAGGGCTGTTTTGGCTGCTAATTCACAACATTTCCTTGCTGGATGCAAAAATCCTATTCAGAAATAGAAGTTTCACATCTTTTGTTTTTCTTCCCTTTTGTTAGACAGATATCAACCATTCAGTGAAAGATTTTTGAGTAGGCTGGCCTTGTTTTGCACACCAGGGCTTGTGCTAGCACAACACATTAAGTAAAAGAAAGAAGAAATGGATTCCTTCCATGGCTTTTTCTCATTCTAACAGTTCCCAGACTTTCACGATATTTTAAATGCTGGTGCTAGTAAAAGACACCACTTTGGATGACAAAATCACTCCTTTCCCTGCACGTAAAGGCCACTAAGTTCTTGACAGGACAAGATACGGAATCCCAGTGCAACATTACTGCTCTTCATGGATGTTGTTGAGGTGGTTGTGCTAGAGCTGGAGCTCAGTAGCAACCCCCAAAGGATCTATGAGTGTGGGGTTTTGTGTCTGTGCCCTTCTGCAACCTGCCCAGGCAAAATCCCTGCCTTTGAAGACCTGCTGTGTTTAAAATCCACTCGTAGCTCTGTCTGTCAGTGAGAACATTGTGCTATGCACCAGGCAGCCAACACATTTCCAGGGGTAATTAAACTGGTTATCTCACCTGGTGGGATGGCTGAACCAAGGGAGTTTAAAGGGTATGTTTGGAGAAGCACATAGAGCTTAACCCAGCTCCTGTGCAAGAAATTGCACTTCTAGTCTTGCTGAAAGAAATTTTCCAGCTCCTTCAGACTGGTCACGTTTTTGTTAAGAATACATTTTTGTCCAAAAACCCTCTAAACAAAATACAGTTGCTAATGTTTCCAGCAAGTCTAAATCAAGCTCAACTTCTGGAAATTACTAGAGCTGTAGTTTGGCTTTAACCACTTCACTGGTGATCAGTAAAATCTGACTTAATACATAGAATTCTTCAATGTTACCTGCTGTGCTTGCTGCTCCTGCCCTACCTTGATGATGAAATCCTCTTTCCATTGTGGTGGATCTAAACAATCAAGGCCATGGGTAGAAGCTGTCTGTTAATGTGGTACCCATGACATTAAAAATAAACAAGTGCCTGAAAAAAAAAAAATCAAAAGATGGAAAAAATAATATTTTTTAATTTCAGGAAGCACACTGGTGATGGAAATAACCCTAGGAGAGGCATAAAGGCATATCAGTTTTAGAGACATGGAATCTGCCACATGATTTGGGATTTTTTGTTTGAATGGTGCTGAGCAACCCTTCTTTTTAGCTGATGCCTAGGAATACAAATTGTCTACTAAATATCTGCAGCTGCAGTCTGCTCTGCTATTGAAGGGTCTGCCGAATGTCACTGCTGTTTGCTTTGTACAGCACAGCGAAGGGGGAAGGGTTCAGAGGAAGACAAAAGCCACAGGAGCAGTGCTCAGACCTGTGCATTAAGCCTGTGGTTTTTAATGTTTCCCCCTTTCAGTTCCTCCTTGTTCTCGTGGTTTGGTTGGTAAGAGGCAGAGAAGTGGCAGCACGAGGATAACCGAGCAGCCTGGGCTTGGCGAGCCCCGTGTTCTCTCTGAAATAGTTATTATTTACTACTTGGAACACTGTAGGATCTGATCTGGGAGCCCTGGCCATGGCCCAAGATCTTTTTCAAGGGACAAAGGCAGACTAAGGGGAATGTCAGCTTGTAAAGGGCTGAGACTTTATTGATTTGGTTAAGAATGTCTGTTGTATGCAAAGTGTATTCCACAGCGCAGCAGATCCCGTTATAAATAACACAAAAATGGCCCTGGCAGCCAGGCTGAATGCAGAGCACAGCTTCAGCATCAGCTAGAAAAGAGTCACAGCCTGCAAAAAGATCACACTGAGCCTCGAGATACAGAACTCATGTGACCCCCTGGGGTTTGGTAGGATGTGCGTCTTTCACCTTCAAATTTCAGTGATTAGCAACAGCAGGAGAAGAAGCCACAGGAAGGTTATATCCCATCACATTCCCAAAGTCAGAGCTTTCTTTCAAGTCTGTCTTATCTCTAATTCATGACTGCTGAGAAGCAAAAATCACTTTTCTTTTGGTTTTTTAATTCTTTTTTTCTTTTTTAAAAAGAGTGCATCTATTGTAATACAGTGCTAGACGACAAGACAAAGATCAAACGGTCATATTTTAAACATTTCAATAAAGCAATTTAAAATAAAATCTCCATGTTGGGTCACGCAGAGGAATGCTCTGATTCTGTGATACGTGTATGTGGAAACCTCAAAATTCAGGATGATCCCCTTCAACTCTGAATTCCTTCATTTAATGTCACATAATATCCCCACTGTTCAGCCATGAAGTACTTCAAGAGATAGAGACAGACATACAGTACTTTAAATAATTTTGGCTACCTGTATTTATCAGAAAATACCCCCTAAATAACAAACTTACTTAAGTTGTAGTTAACAAAAATCTCTCAAATTCAAGGTGTTCCTTAGTCGTGCTTTAAATTCCAGATATTATACTATTCAGACACATTTGGGATGATCTTGATTGTGTTTTGAGTGGCTAATCAACTAAAAGATGATACTTGAATCTTATAAATTAAACTCAGATTCTCCAGCAAATATGCCCTACTTGCATCATGCATGTGTGACACTTCAAGTTGGGGATTTTATGATTAATCTCAGATCTGAAAGAGGATTTCCTTTATTTCTCATAGTAAATATATAATTGAAATGTGGTTACTCAAAGCTGTGCAACATATGCTGCATGTAGTAGCATGAGTACAGATTTTTGTGACAAAATATGACAGCTGAGGTGCTAATGAGAGACAGAAATGTGCTCTTCCATGAAAATGTCTGAGTTATTTCAGACTCTTACACTTCCCAACAGGAGAGAAATGGGAGTGAATGAACCATGTACAGTAACACACTGAAATGAAACCCTATTTTCTGGAGAATTTTCAGGTTTGGGTGAGTATTTGTGGGTGTATTAGAACCCGTCACAGCCATGGGTGACCTGCTTTCTGAGAACAGTTACTGGAGTGCTGTGCTAATCAGGGTGCTGTGTATATGGATATGTCTGAAAACCATCTTCCGCCGCCCAAAATTCAGATGTGCAGCTATAGACACATCTGTGAGACTTTTTTGCAATCAAGTGAAGGAGGCAGACACCTCCAAAGGCCAACAATGTGTATAAAATATGCCCATAAATGATAGGTCCAAAGTGCTTATCTCTGTCCATGATCCCAGAGAAAGCTGGGACACTGGTGACAGAGAGCCCAGACAGATGACTTGGATTAAATGTTTATTTTTTCA
>WEKY01060614.1:193367-217115 GCA_013390045.1 Picathartes gymnocephalus | reverse complement strand
ACCTCCTCCTCCCCCCTCGGTTGCAGGGAGAGTCTGTATAAACCTGGCTTCTGTGAGCTGTGCTCTCCCCCCACCCCAAACTCAGCAGAGGATGATCCTCTGCGCAGCTGGTGGCTTTGGCCTTTCAGTGGATGCACACCTTTCCCTCTGCCTGAGACGACTGAACAATGGGTTTCCCTTTATCTCATCAGCAGTTTGACTTTCAGTCCAAAGTCCCAGTCAGGGATCTTCAGGGAGGCTTCTTTGGTTGTAGCTTCTTTATACAGTTTTTGTTAAAATGAGCAAAGCTTTATATCAATGTTTGAGGCATGAACTGTTTCAGTCTCTGACAGCTATCTTCTTTATTCCATGATGGGTTGGTTTCTTTAGGAAGAGTTAATGGGGTAACTTTGTAAATTCCTCCTTGAAAAATCCAAGCTGACTGTATCAGTGGGGGGGGTGGGGGGGTGGATTTCCATGAACTTGTTGATTCCTTCATAGAAATGAAACAGGTTTTCCATATAGGAAGCACACATTGACCCTTATTGTCATTTATCTTATTTGATCTTTTAGCTCATTCTTAGATATTATGGATTTTGCAGGCTGTTCTCATTCTTTTCCAATTTTATCTAATATGTTTTTAGAATTATTTACTGACATTTCTGCTCATTTCAATTTTTCCTCAAATATGACTTTTTTCTACTGCCCCAGCATACTGACTTTTGGGCTGTTTATCAGTACTGTGACTCTTCTGCAGTATCCCTAAATAGTCTGCAAGCTGCTTTGAAATATTCAACCATCCCTTTTAGCTTCTTGAAATCTTCATAAGATTTTGCAGTTTATTTTTCTGCTGTAGCAGAGGTAGGTGGAAGGATGGACAAGTGCAACTTATCTTCTTTCTATTTCAGAACAATATTATGATACTAGATTATTGAGTTGGGTTATGCATAGAAGTTTCTTCTTTTCTTCTTTAGATGCTCCCTGAAGAAGCCAATTGTGGCAGCAAAAAAATCAATCTTTGCATCATGACCTGATGTGATTGTTACTGCATGGGAGTAGTTGAAAACACTCCCCTGTTGCTGCATTTTCTCTCTCTGCAGTCCATCTACTTTTTCTCCGATGCTCCAGACCCTCTCAGTACGTGGGTGGGTCACTGGCAGGGCAGGTCTAGTACTGGGCTGCTCCTGTTTGGACTTGGAGTTTCTATTCATAGAGAATGTCTCTTATTTGTTGACATAATTTATTTATCTGATCTCTCTTCTTCCTGTCCAGACATGTGGGGGTGGCATAGAGCATAAATGCCTGAGGGCACTTTCTTAGGCTATAGAAATAGGAATGGAGGAGCAAAGCCTGAAGTCCTAACCTAGAGACAATTTCGCCACAACAGCTGTGTACAAATGACCAGGCTGCCCACTGAAAGCGTGAGAAAGGAGTAGGATTTGCATGAAAACGTATGCATCTGAAAGCATGCCAGATTTGAACCTGATTCATACTAAGGTAGTTTACTGTTGCTGAGAAGGGCCTGAATTGCTTCTGAAGGTTGTGTCATCTGCTAGAAATTAAAAAAAAAAAAAAAGTAACAGTGTGATATGTCACTTGTTAACCAATCTGTCTGCCCAGACTCAGATAGATTTCTGGCCTCTGTATACTCTCCTGGAGAGAAAAGTGATGACTGTCTGATGTCTGAAAGTGGTACTGTGTCATCTTCTTGAATTATGCCATTTCTGGGCCTGGCATGACCCTGTGTCAGTGAAATAGACACACAGCTCAGCTGAGAACTAAAATTTAGACTTTTGAATGAGCTCCTACAGTAGAAAGACTCTGTGGAACTGCATTGTGTAACTGAAAGTTTTTACTTCTACCCCGATTTCAGTTATCTTCACATTTTTCAAAGGTATTCAACTCTGATCACTCTCATTTGTAGTTCAGTACAGTGCACATATTTTCTACCACCTTACTATCTGCTCTTTTATACTCTGTGATCTTTCTTGAAAAATAGGACTTCCTTTTGCTTTCAGTTAAGCCACCCAGGTCTGTAACACCCATCTACCTTCATTAAGATCAAGCCAACTGCATCCTAATTCAGCCATAAAAGCCATTCTTCTGTGTGTCTAAGTTGTGGAGTAGCAGTCTGCTCAAGAGCCCCTCTAGGGATCTCTACTAATATCTCTTGCCAACTTTCCTCTGAATGTTTTTCTTGTTTGAATAAAGCTGCTATGTTGGTTTTGTCTGCTGTTATATGATGTTCTGGAAGCCATAATTCTGTTGCTACACATTTCTGTCTTCTCAGAAACAGTAATTTACTCATGTAATAGAAATTATATGAGTCAGATATATTAAATAATTCATAGAATTGTAGAATGGCCTGGGTCTGAAGGGACTTTAAAGATCATCTAGTTCCCTGCCATGGGCAGGAACACCTTTCAGTAGACCAGGTTGCTTAGAGCCCCATCCAACCTCACCTTGAACACATCCAGGATGGGGCATCCACAGCTTTTCTGAGCATCCTTTGCCAGTGTCTCACCACCCTCACAGTGGTGGAAGACATTTAAGTGGAAGAATTTATTTCTGTCATCTGATCTAAATCTACCCTGTTTAGTTTGAAGCCATTCCCACTTGTCTTGTCACTACAGGCTCTTGTTAAAAGTCCTCTCCAGCTTTCTTGTAGCCCTCTTTATGTACTGGAAGTCTGCTCTAAGGTCTCGCAGGATCTTTCTTTTATCCAGGTTGAAAAACTCCAGGTTTCTCAGCCTGTCTTTGTAGGAGAGGTGCTCCATCTCTGTGATTGTCTTTGTGGCCGTTCAGTGGACTTACTCCAGCAGGTCCATGTCTTTCTTATGCTGGAGCCGCCGAGTTGAACACAGTACTCTAGGTGCAGTCTCACAAGAAGGGATTGAATTTGTCCCTGTGTCCACCATTCAAAGACAAAATAAACCCATTCACTCTCACAGTCCTCATAAGACAAAGACACATAGATACTGTCTAGTCATATGGACCTTTCTCCCAACTCTTTCACTTTGGGTGCTCAGAGTTGCTGGCTGTTGGAAAGAAAATATTGTTCACTTAACTCTGTTTTGCAGAGAGTATTTGGCATTCTCTAGCGGACAGTGACATTCTGCACTATTTTCCCAGTCAATGCAATTTTAGGAAAGCTGATGAGAAAAAATAGTAGACAGGAGAGATGAGATCATATGGCGACATTGTGTGATACAGCTCTTTTGAAACCATGAACCACCCAGAGGTCATAGAAGTTGGGCAGCAGGTATTTGCAAGCCATGGATTTGATCACTGTGCTATATTTCTATCAGCAGCATAAGGGAGGACAGTCACTCTAACCCCTACACAGTACTTCAGATCAGTCTGTGTTTGTATTTCCAGGAGACAGACATACTTAAGTAAGAAATGAATCACAGAGGGCAGCCATAGAACTACCAAAACTTTGACTCTGTTAGCCTGGTGACAAGCATGGAAAGAATCATGATATGCACTGAAACTAACCCAGTGAGTCAATAGCCCAAGCAGCAGTGTGAAGATGCTCCTTTAAGGTAAGAAATCCACACTGAGTAGTAACTATCCATGTGTCTGTTTACCAGAGTCATTTGGTGTTATCTGCCTTTGTATATTATTAACTTGGTCTAATTTGTTTAGGATAGGTTTTTTCAGTATTAGCATATTTTTCTACCTGTGCAAAAGGCAGCTCTTAGTTCTCCACTGTTCTTTTCAGATGAAACATTTCAACAGGCTTGTGCAATAGCAACAGTTCTCAACAGCATTCTTAAAGTAAAAAGGAAATAAAATGGCTGGAGAAAATAGAAAACATCTGTGTTGCACTATCTAGTACTGCACTCTGTGTCATGACAGAGAAAGGATAGCTCCATGTTTTATACCTGAAGTGTAAGCTGCAGTTGTACCAGGTTAATACACTAGCAGTTGGAATCAAGTAACCCTTATGGTTTTATTCTCTTTGACCAACTTCCAAATCCAGTGGGATTTGTCCTTGTTGGCAATAATAATCGTAAAGTCATCTAGGTTGGAAAGACCTTTAAGATCATTGAGTCCAACTGTATAAGTAGTGATCATAATGAAGGAAAGACAGCTAATATTCAAACATGTCTTAGTTGTCTCTGAAACAAAGGCTTTCTCTAGCACTGATTGCATTGATATTTTTTTTTAAAATATATTTTCAGTAAGAGGAAACCAGTTCTCCAGGCTTTCAAGAAAGGTTTTCAGTGCCTAATTATTTAAAGGCCTGCTGATAGCTGTGATGGCCTATGTTTGAGCACCATGCAAATAATCTGTTTAAAGATCAATCAGAATTCTCACCCCAGTGAAATGTAGCAGGAGTCCATTTATCAGCATGGGAATGCAATCACTGGTGAAAACCCTTTAAAAATACACCCTACTTTCAAATATGAGAGTACTCAGATGATTTCTCACTCAGAGCAGGAATCAGATGCTTGTAGTCAGGCCTCTGGTTATTTCATCTGACTACCTATCAATTTATAAGCTAACCCACATGAATTGACAGCTTTCCAATTTTTTTTTTCTCAGTAATGAAAATTCCCCTCTTATCTGTGTAAGCACATGGTTCTGGATTATTTCAAGGGAGTTGTGGTGATAGTAGCTGAAGACCTAACAGTCTGCAGGCAAAGGGAAGTTGCAGTTGGCTTTAGCTTTTGTACTTCATGTGTTTCACAAGGAGAAGTGAAAAATCTAAAATTCCATTACTTGTTGGGCCATGAATTCAAATGTCCATTTAATATATTCACACTGAAGACAAAGATAAAATACTGTTTAATCCAAAGAGGCATTACTTCCCAAGTTCCCATGAATCTCCCAAGGAATGCATATTAAGGAATGATTACACAAGGCTTGGTGAAACTCGCTTTATTTATTTCACTTGTGTTGTTGCTGCTGTTGTATAAGAAAGAGCAAAATAACAAAAAGAACAAAGTAAAATAAAGTAACAGCTGATCCAAACATTTTTAACATGTTGAAATCCTGTTCCAAATGCAAAGACTCTTTCTTTCTGCCATTTCTTTGCATTGATTTGCACAAGCGTTTTCTCTGTGAGCCAAATACATCTCTGGTATAACTTCACTGAAGTCACTGGACTTACACCAGAGGTGTTTTTGGTCCTCTGTCCTGGGTAAATACAGTAGGAATAAATTGGTCACGCAGGCAGAGTGTCTGGCAATAAGTGCACTGAGTGGTCCTGGCAAACCAATAGGAAAAATCTAAAATAAAAAGCCCAAGTAAGTCTTTTTCTTAATATAGGGCCTAAAAATCTACTGGGAGCTGCTGAATATTGCCCACTAACTGTACAAAGTATAGGTAGCATGCCTTCCAAATATCAAAATACCAGACGGAATGCCGTGAAAATAAATAACTTCTAATATAAACAAATGAGAACATATCAAACTGTTACCTCTTTAAACATAACGTAAATAAAAAAAATACCAGTCCTTCTACACAATAAATATTAAGAAACCATTGACATAGTTGAAATGTACTCATATAAATTAACAACTTTAATTACATTAGCCAAACAGACATTGGTTAAAGCACTGCATGTAGTATGCAAAATAATAATAATAATAACAATAATAATAATATCAACAACAAAACACAAAATGATAAAAACAAAATAGGTTTCATAATATCTTGGCTTTCATAATTTATATATATGTATATACATATATATATAGTTGTGTGTTTATATATATATATACTGTAGAAATATATATAATATGTATATGTATAAAATATAATATAATGTAATGTACTACAATATAATATATGTTATATTACATTATATTAAGTTTTATATATACATATTATTATGAAGATATATATACATATATATATAGATGAGATATATATGTGTATATATGTCTTCAACCCATTGTCATTGTATTGGTTTTGAAAGTATTTAAATACAAAGAAACCCATCGAGAATTAACAGATTCATTATATCTCAAAAATAAATAGCTATAAAATCCAGAAGTGCTGCTTGTTTCCGCCCATGAAAACCTTGCTTCTAGCTGTTCACACAAGATCAAATTATGATTTTATTTACTCCTGCTGAAAACAGTTTACTCCGCCTGTAATGCAGTGAGAGCATATAGGGGAGTAAAGTTTTTTTCAGTGCAAGGAAAGGGATTAGCATCTGGTTCTCATACTGATGCACACTATTGACATGAGGTTTAACTTAAAGATCTTAATAATTTCCATCATATCTACCTACACTTCAGAAATAGATTTTGCTCCGTTTATTGATACTGACTGGTAACTTTCTAGGGAAGGAGACCAACCCTCTGAAAATCAATGCCATTCCTTACAAAGTAAGGCACAATTCCACATGAGTAACTATAGTCCATCAATTTTTAATTTTGCACATAGACTTTACAGATGCCTGAACTTCTCTAACTAAGAGATATTCTGCTAGCCTCTACATGGTCCTGTGGTGTCACTGTTAAATGAACTTGACGGCTTAGTTCTCAACTAAATAAAAAAAAGAGGCGGTATACATAATGGAGCCCTGCTTTGCAGTGATTTGGTAGGAGACTGTTTCTGTTGAAGTCAATGACAAAACTCCCATTCTATAGTTTTGGGCAAGAGACTACGTGAGTGCACAATAATTACAAGCATCTGTAAGCATTTCCTTTTGCTAACTCTAAAAAATGCAAATACATTCAGCTCTCCCAAAGAAACATCCTAGCATGCACTTATGCCAGTTTCTTAGGCTTTGTGTCCAGTGAGCATCTGACATGGAGATGGGGAAAGACAACCAGATGTAGTCAACTCTCAAGCAAGATGATTATGGAGGTATTAAACACATACATTTCTGTGATTAAATATATACTGAGAATGTATTTTCAATATAAACTGTAAGTAGGTTATATGGAAAGGAATGTGTTAGTAGTTAAGAGCCTTCCTTTTTTTTTTTTTTTTTTTTTTTTGTACAGTCATACCTGAAAGGAGAAGTAACTTTTAAGGCTGCATGCACTAGAACAACTGCTTAAATATGGTAACAATTTCTAATGCTATTTTAAGTACATGCAGATTTAATTAAATCAAATTATCAGGGATGGGGTATTTCACTGGAATCAGTTTGTCTTGATTAACATCCCAATTTCTTATTTTACTTTATCATACAGTTTTTCATTTCCCTCTGCTTTAAATAACTCCGACCACAAATCAAAACCCCATGCCTGATTCTAGAGAATGGAAGGAGAAATCTTTAAAATCTGTGACCAGTATACACACACAAGTGAAAGCTAAAAGGTAGGGCTTGGAAACAGTTACTTCTTGATTTGAAAACTTTCTTCTGTTTTTGGTGTAGCTATCATGGAACATGCTTACAATATCTAAAATCCTATTTTCTTTCCTGACTGGGAAGTTGTCTCAGGCTAGTTTCATGTTTTTCAGGCCAGTCTCTATTCACCCCATTAAATCTGGTATCAAATTCAGGATCAGAATTATTTTTTAAAGGCTTGTTTCTCCTTTAGCCAGAAAAACAATGAGTCTAAACCTACTTTAGCTAGCAGCCAGTGGGAGTTTTGCCATTGTCTTCTAGGGGAAGTTTCTGGGATTTCAGGTCTCCAATACTCTCTAACTAATCACTGTTGAGAATAATTTTTATCAATGTGAGCCATCTCACCTGTTTCCCTTACCACTGTGTTCAGAGATCCACCATAATGCAAACACCCTCATTTAAATAATTGGATTAAACAGTGTTGGTTGTGGTGCCATTCATTCAGAATCCTTCCTCTCCCTGGACAATGTCCACAGCAGAAGTAACCTGTAATTTGCCCTGGCACACCTTTACTCATGTAAGTAGTTTTATGATCTTGTAAGGAGACCAGTTGACATCAAAGGGCCTATTGATATGAGTAACCATTCTGGGACATCTGATGATATGAATAAGGGTTCTGGAGCATCCAGTTTTAAGGCCAAGTACAAGGACCAGTGAACTAAACGGTACTCTCCTCAACAACTCTCACAGACAACAACTCTCGCAGACTGCTCCTGCTACTCCAAAGGCTGGCTCTGCATCTAAAATAATCAACATAAGTTCTGCCACATGCTGAAAATAAGCAGGGCCAGGAACTTCATTTAAGTTTTAAAGATAAATTAGTTGTGCATCCTTTTTTTTTTTTCTGATAATTTTCCTACTAGCATTTGGTATCCCTCCCTTTCCCGAGGAAGAAAACACGAAACCCCAACAAACTTCTGCAAATAATTTAAGTCAGAAAGCCTTGATATTTTACAGAACACTTTAGTGACAAATTTAGTGTTTAACCAATTATATTTTTTAACTTTTTTTTTTGCAAATTGCAAACAAATCTGTAAAAAAATACGTTGTATAAAAAGTACATAAATGTATAACCCATTAGCTGTACTATGCAATCTAAATATTGTGGAATAAATTAGATAGAAAACTTAGCTATATGCATGTATGTTGATATCTATTCAACAAAGGAAAGGGCATTTCTTTCTTTCTCTTTCTTTCTTTCTTTCTTTCTTTCTTTCTTTCTTTCTTTCTTTTTTTTTCTCTTTTTTCCCTTTTCTTTTTTATCCCTATAAATACATACAAATACAGATCTGCGCCCTTGCACACATACATATGCACATGCAGAGAACACACACGCACACATGCACACACAAACAGTTTTGGCTGACAAAAAATGAAGGCCCTGATTACACTGTTTACACATGGTTCTCGCCATGAAGGTGCTAACACACTATCCCTAGCCAGCGTGACTGGGTTATATTGTGCTATCTTTTTTCTTTTTTTTTTTTCTTTTTTTTTTTTCTTTTTTTAACAGACTGTGTTTTCAACAAGACAGGGAGCCATGTTGGTGCTTCTTTCCAGGAGAGGAATTTAGAAGCCTGTCCCATCAGAAGGCAGCTAACTGGGGCTTGGTTCAGTAAACTTATGAGAGTCTGAAGCTTCAGGTTCAGGGTTATCAAACTCAGTGTAAACAGGGCCTAAAGGTTTCTTCCATTCCCTCTTATCATCTCCCCCTACCCAAAGACAAATGTAAGTGTAACATTCTTTTAAATATGACAGCAAAAAATTATAAAAAAGACTATCTACCTATGCCCTACGGGTTGGACCCTTCAGGTTAGGTGTTGACACTGAAAATAAGGTCTTACAGTTAACACGCAAACCCATTAAGGGTTGTCATTCTAGAGGGTGGTGGTTGAGAAAGCCAGTATTTCAGCAAAGATTGTATTCCAAACAGAAATCCAACTGCCATTTTCTGTATATTTGCAGGAGCAGTGGTGAACAGGGCCCAAGGCTGCTTGCAATTTTACATCAACACTTTGTAAGTGTATATTAGCACTTTAGGTTTCTCTTGAACAAATAACCATTTTGAACATGTACCCTCCCACTTGGCAGTAAGAAACAAAAAATGTTTTAACATGCTGTGCTTTGCACACTTTCATTGTTTTAAGAACAGTAAAATGAAGCCAGAAGTGCTTACACTTTGTGTATACATACATATATGCATACAGAAATATATACATGTATATGTATATCCCTTGACCAAAGTTGTTTCCCTACAATGCACGTTTGCTGTGCATCAGGGCCACATTTAGCAGTACGATTATGCTCAGATGGAACTCAGATCCAAGCACTTTGGATCCAGATCCCAGGAGTTTCCTGGGCTTACTTCAAATGGCAATTTTCTGTTGAGGGCACTATTTGAATTTAACTGGTTAACAGATATTCTAGCCTGAATGTAATCAACCCACTGACTTAATTCAAACCCTAACTCAGTACAGGTGAATGGTACCAACCACAAACAGACTTTTTAGAGGCTTCCACAAATGTCTTTGGTGTATGTGTCTATTCATTTTAAGGTACAAAATAATAATAATTATTATAATAATAAAAATAGCTATTTTGTGTGCTGTAGCAGTCCTCGTATAGCTCACAATAAGTGCAGCTCTCAACCCCTCCCACACCCAACCACCCTCCCTTGCAAATATTTGTTAAATAAGGATTAGACAGGTCAGACACCATTGTAGTGCAAATAGTAAACAATTAAAAAATTTTTTTACAAAATATAGAAATGTTTGACTCCAGTAACTGGACAAACATGTTCCTTTCAAGTATCTCTCACTGAAGATTTTTTTTTTAATACAAGTTACTTCCATTTAAAAAAAAAAGTCTCTCTTTTTTTTTCTTTCTCTCGCAGGTAAACAGTTTCAAACCATCTAGGTTGCATAGTTCTAACATCATAAGCACCTTTTACAGAATGTAACTTTTATTATTTCAATAATTTTTTGTTCTGTTTTTTCTTCATTTTTCTTTTTTCCTTTTTTCTTTCTTTTTTTTTTTTTTGTAAATGTAGTGCAGAAGATGAAGGTGTACACACCTGCACACTATTGTCCCTTGATCAACGTTAAGTATATGTGTGTGTATCGTGTCTGTATGTATAGAGCTATGTATATAAATACATGGCCATATATATACAAACACAAACACTACACACCTACTCAGTTGCTCTGTAAATGTGGGGGGAAAGCGCCAGTGACTGTAGTGATCATACACATGGCCTTTCATTGACCTTTTGGACTTTGTCCAAATTTCTGCAAGTTGGATGAGCTGCTACTATGGCTTGACCTGATGGGTAACTAAGGGAGGGAACAGAACTTCCTTCCCCTAGTAGTAACAAATGTTTAGTATACTATGTAACAAGACAAGGAGCATACTGAAAGGAAGGGGAAATCCCCAACCCATAACACCATTCAGACCTATCTTATTCAAGCCCAGCTTCATGACGTTTTCTTCCTTTTTTATAGCTGTAGTCTTTTCTCATCCTCCATAAGTCTTTTTTTCTTTCTTTTTCTCTCTCTGCTTTTTCTTGCTCTCTTCTGTTTTTGCGTATATTTCTGATTATTGTTTCACTCAAAAAAGATTATACTATGTCTGGTCTTTCCTCTTCTTGGGCTTTTGATACATTTTCTTCTCAACAAGAAGGGTCTTGCACACACCAACATCTACGAACAGCCACACTCCTCCACAATCATATTCTGTATGTCTTTCTTAATGATGTTCTGGCCATCATCGTAGTAGAGCATGGACATAGGCCGGAGCTTGGTGGGCACACAACATGATTTGAGGTTGGCAAAGGGGCTATGGCCCCGCATGCGGTAGTGGTTGATGACAGTGGAGTGGAAAGATAATGATGAACCAGATGTGCCTGCTATATGGCTGGGACACTCTCCTTCGCAGTAGTTGGCATGATAACCTGTAGGTGCAATGATCCAGTCACTCCATCCTATGTCCTTGAAGCTGACAAAGAACTGCTTCTTGCAGCAGATGTTGACTTTGCCATCACACTCCAGGCCTCGCCTCCGCCGCCTGTGCTGGCGATCCTCTGAGTGCCGGGCAAGCATCATCAAGAAGGGCCGATGTGATTGCTCCTTCTCCTCTTCTCCTGTGAATTCTCCAGCTTCCTTTTCTTTCCCTTCCCCATCATCTTCCTTTTTCTTCTTCTTGCCCAGTAGCACCAGGTTGGCTCCTGTCTCTTGACACAGGTCACAGGCAATCCGCACATCCAAAGAGCTCTTGCCTTGGTCCAGGAGTCTCTGGACACTGCTGGAGACAGGGAAGATGTGCCAAGTACTCTTACGGGTGTCCACTGCCTTTTCTGAAATCAAAGTCTCACTCTTTTCATCTTTCAGCCCCCCATCCTCTGTATCTTCTGCTCTTTCAGAATTACCTTTTGGCTGCCGCTGCTGTTGAAACAGACGGATGGTGACTTTTGTCCTGCTCCGGTTGGCCTTGGAGACCTTCAGGAAAAGCCACACTTCAGCATGCTCCACCACCGATAATTCACTGCCTTCCTTGGAAATCTCAAAGTGCAACATTTTCTTGGCTGTGCCTGATTTGGTAAATGGAAATAGACAGGAAGAACTTGTTAGTATGCCTGCTTGCGTTCTGTTAAAGAGACTTCTTTTAGTTTTTCCACAGGCATGAAGTGCCCTTGGTTTCCTATTTGATTCTTTAAATTTTTATGGATCTTCTGTTCTAACCTTCCTTCGCCCCCTCCTCAGTTTGTATTTTGTGAAAATTCTCTTTTTAGAAAAGTATATATTTGCCTGTTTTCCTGCATATTTTAACCAGAGCATTTTTCATAGTAACAGTATAGTCATTAATGTAAAGCATCTTATGGCAAATAAGCATGAGTGGTTGCCAAGAGTTCATTTGCTTAAGCTGTCTGTGTGATCACTGTTAGCTGAAAGGCAAAAATGCTTTATGATGGCAGTCCATATGTACCATATGCATAGAAATCTATACCTAATAGCTGGTTAGGGAATGAGGTCCAGTGCTGCCTATTCTTTAGCAATACTTTGAAAATTAGGTGGGAAAGAGGTTCACCCTTTCTCCCTCTGTAAAAATACATCCTTTATTTGCATCTTAAAATGAGTTTTAAATATCTATTGTTTCCAAAACAAACACATGCTAAAATGTGAACCTCAGCTTTAAGAAGTTTGCAGAGTTATATTGTAAAGAATTGAAGAATGGCAGCAGGC
This sequence comes from Picathartes gymnocephalus, assembly GCA_013390045.1. Taxonomy (NCBI): domain Eukaryota; kingdom Metazoa; phylum Chordata; class Aves; order Passeriformes; family Picathartidae; genus Picathartes; species Picathartes gymnocephalus. The sequence goes on along the minus strand of WEKY01060614.1, from coordinate 204,581 downwards.
AGACTTTTCATCTGTTAGATGTTAGCTGTAGATCCTGTTCCTAATTTAACACACTGTACTTGCTATGATTATAGTAATGGTGAATACACTGAGAAATGAGCTAAAGAACTGTATAATTATGGGGATGGTTCTCTGGCATAATTGTATCAACTTGCTGAGATGTCATTATGATGATTGTGATGGTGAGGAGGTGTTTCTCGGATACAGAGCTCATATCCCTGGCAGAAGTTGGAATGAATAATAAAGGCTGTTTAATGATTTGATCACTAGAGCATGAAGAAGTTAAGAGAGAATGAATTAGCTGGGCGGTGGTGGTGATATTTTTTCAAGAGAGGTACTTTTCTATTTTCTTGACAAAGGAAAAAGCCCTGATGATGTCTTTTGTTCTTTCTCAGCATGGGAGGCCAGGATGGACTGGGCTCACAGATTTGCAATGTACAGGTATCTGGCCTTAGTGAGAAAGAAACAGTATTCATAATTATCAATTTGTCATTAATATTATTCATGAGCTACCCATAGCTGTTTACCTAATTTTCTCTGCAGCAATTCTGCTTGTCAGTGAACCAGAACTTTTCACCCTAAAAACAGCAAGTGGTGATCAAAACAGAAGTAGTTGGACACATACACGAAAAATTACCCCCATTGTAGCAAGGCTGTTCTCCTTGCTTCCCACTGCAACTGAATTCACAAGTACGGGCTCCCTGACTATTCCCCTGTTCACCCATTCGCAGGTGAGACAGGAGTGGAGCAAAATCACAAGAGACATCTACCTTGTCTTCATTTGCAAATTCAAGAGTTACTGATTTCTGAAGTTTGTAGGCAGGCTGTGCTGTCCCTTGAGCTACCTGTTGCTTTTCTTCTCTGTGAAGTACTGGCACTGGCACATACAGCTTTCCCTTGTGGCATTCCCAGGTCAAAGAGAGGGATATTTCTGAATTACAGTGTCCAAAGGGCACAGTGTTTTGTTTTTGTTTTCCCTCTGAGAGTGTGAAATTGTAGACTTTAACTGTCACTGAGATATGGAAGCACATGGTTTGTGTTAACTGCTTCTCACAGACGGCTGATGCCACTCCAGAGTGAGTTACATTAATTTCTCAGGGAGCTACATGAACCAGCAGGACTGTGCTTTAGGAAAGGAAGTAGCTTATAAAAAAGACAGAGCAAACAGACCAGTACTGTGAGGTATGATGAAATTACTCTTCTTTTATTGCTTTTTAATTGATTCATTCAATAGTGACTGAATGGCTAATACAGGGGTTTTTTTCCACTCTGGTAATCAAACTATGTCAAAGCTCCCACCTGTATTGGAGCAGAGGTCAGGTGATAAACACTAATCTCACTCCTAAATCAGTTTCAGAGCATGAGAAGTTGTACAATGACGTTCCTCCAGCCCAAAGGAAGTCTTGTCCAGAAGGCTGGTTGCCTTGTACGCAGGGATATTAGAGAGTGTTCTCTACGAGAATGGATACTTCTAAGGCCTATGAGAACCAGCCAGCCTGTGGCTTTATGCCCCCTGACTCTCTCTTCTAAAGCAAGCTTCTAACTTTAGGTTATCCCTTTCCAGTCCTGACAAATCCTTTCTGAGGGGGACCAGGGCTTCAAGGGAACCTGAGGACAGGTGATGTGCCAAGGGTGTGTTGCTGCCAACCAAGACCCTCCACCGAACCCATTCTACTTGTTGCCTCTACCTAGGCAAACCTTGGTGGAAAAAATGGTGGTTTAGATCAAGTTGCAGAAGGTATTCTGGCACCAGCAGCCTCTTCCCAGCTGTTCTTTTTCCCCAGAGCTCACAGACTGGTGTGTGGAATAAACAAGTATTGCTGGGAATTGCCATACTTATTTTGTATTCTTGAGAAACCAAGCTGGGCACGGACAGGGTCCTGTGCTTAAGGAAGTCAACTGTGCTGGACGTGGACAAAAAGCCTGGTCTGGTCATCTGCGCTGGAGAAAGCAGGCAGGGTGTGCAGACCTGGCTCAACAGTGGAAGAAGCTGTATGACCCATCTAATCTGAAAAGCCAGGCAGCCCTGCATTACAGGATAACCTAATGCTGTTAAGTGCTAGTGCATGGTATTTCACATTCTGCTATTTCCATGCTAGTGGGAGTTGAAAATAGTTACAAAGTGATGTATCTGCAACAGCAAATACTCATATCACGTTTTGCACTGGCCAGAAGCGTAGTGATGGAAACAGTCTTTTTGACAAATTTTACATGAAAGAAACAGGACCTCAAGAACCCTCTTATATAGCTTTTCAAATGCTCCTCTATGTGTGAAAGTAGAATTCTTCCTCATTACTAAAAATATTTGAGCAGTATGGTGAAAGTACATGAGTACTTGCTTTTTCTTTACTTAAGGGAAGTGAGCTTGAACAAGGTAGCCTAAGACATGTCCTTACACAGGGATAACAGCCTCCTTGTAGGATGTTGGCAACAATAACAGCCTCTCTGGATGTGGTTAGCTACATTTTCAGAAACAAATGGTGGATTAAGATTCTAAAGAAAAAAAGATGCAGGAAACTTATCTGAGCCTAATATTTCTGAATGAAACAAAATCCTGAAACCTGCATAGCTAATAAAAGGTTTTACAGCAATTAAAAAACACTTTCCCTTTCATAGGTCTTTTTAGAAGGAGACTGGGAATGGTGCAAGGTTGAGGATAAAAAGCATGCTTTCACATTAGGAAAAAACGAAGCTTTTCTGAATTCTTTCCACATTCACAACTAGTTTGTTACAATCACACAGCACAAGTGGTATGAATCCTGCAGTTTTTAAGAGGTCACTGTTCTCAGACAAACTCATTTTGAAATCAGAGTTTGGCCTGTGCCAAAACTGAATTGAGACCCTAGGATCTGGCTTATTATGGTTACACATTCACTTTATAACAGGATCTTTGTTTCCAAAAGGTTCAGTGGAACAATAAAATAAATTCTTCAAGTGTTCTGAGAGAAGAAAAAAAAAAAATCTATATTTAATTTTCTCCAGATATTTCTTAGGGATTTAGCAGTCTTTCCTTTTAGGTCTGAATTAATGGTCAGCGTCAAAGCTTTGGAAATACATACTGTTCATCAAACTGAAGGTAAAAGGGAGAGTCCTGAAATTTGGGAGTGGCATCACTTCCATAATTACATTTTGTTTACTCTTTTGTCCTGCCTTTACATTTGCCACAGCTGATTTGCTGTGGGGTCTTTTTGCATTTCTAATCATCCTGCTCCTCCTGCCTGACTACTGAGGAAAGACCCACAGCCCAATAGTGATAACGGCTTCATGGCTTCCACGCTCATATAAACAGGAATATCAACAGCCTGGATTGTTATCATAGCAGAAGGTAGCTGAAAAAGAATACAAGGGATTACTTTGGGCTCCTTTTGATTGCTTTTCCGCATTTCCCTTTCCCAAAACTTTGGAGAGGCCACCTCTCTGCTTCACTGCTGAGCAAAGTCCCTTCCAGAAGGAGGGCTGTGATGCCAAAGGAGCAGTCTAGCAGGGCGAGTGACACCAGCAAATGATGTGAGAAGTGGTTAAAAATACAAGCTCTAAGAAGTAGTGCATATATGGTAAAAGGCTTAATGGAAGGAGTTACTGAATGGAAAGAAAGTGTAGCAGTACATATAGCATGGGAGTTTGCTCATATCTGTTTTTCTCTTCACTGGTGCTCGTGCACCTTTTTAGGAGAGAAACCTGAACATGCAAGCAGAGGGGAGCCTGCACAGGTACCCTCCTCTCCACCTCTGGAAGTGCTTGCCAGGGTTCACACAGGACTCTGCGGTCAGCACCTGCTACCAGGCAGCACTTGGGTGACAGGCACGGCATAGGAGCCCATGAAGAGATTGGCAGAACCCTGGAGAGCACAGGCACGGGGGGACTGAAGGGGCAGCCCTGCATGACGTAGCTCATGCTGAGCTCCAGCAGGAATCTGCAGGTCCAGTGTACTCTTCCTCTGAGGCTAAGGATCCTTCCTTCAGTATAGTTGGCTTTAACTATGCAGCTGAAGTTCCGTTATTTGCAATTTGCAGCAAGATTCAAGATCAAGCCCTGTTAATTCAAGCTACATACATATACTAGGTGGGGTCAAAGCTATGCAAATGAGAATATCTTCTTTTGAGTAAAATGCTAAGATATTTAAATTTTTTTAACCATATGCTATTAAATTATTAAGGATTTTTTTTCATAATGAACATGATTATCCTTTGTGACATTATAATGTGGCTTATTCTTAATTTCTCTTAATACACAGGATTTAATGTCCTTTGAAAAATGCTGTGTGTAAGAAGGTGATGTCACTTTAAATTTCCATGCTTCACCGGTGCTTAATTTTGAAATGTTTTTACATTATACTGTAATGAACTGTTTTTCCATACAAAGCAAGCTTTTTTTTCCTTTTTTAGTTGCTAACTTTACTACTGCCTATGTTTAGATTTGGGGGAATTTGTACTGCGTGCCAATCTGTAATTACATTCAAAAGCATCCTTCCCTTCACTTCTCATTTCCGTTCCCCAGGAGACAGAAAAAAAATAGGTTACTAGAAAGGTTCCTCTAAAGAGAGTGAAGAGAAGAGCATGGTCATTGAGAGATAATTGCTCAAAATGTTTACTAATGAGTGACCACTGGAGTTAGATGAATTCTTTGCAGCATAGAATTTATTCAGAGAATTTAGTGTTATCATCTGGTAATTACCCCTTAGGCAGACTGGTGATTACAAATGTCCTATTGCCACAGTTAGACAGTGGTCATTTCTGTGAATGCATTTCAGCCTATGGATCACTGGCAAATGATTTATTCTGATTATTCATTGTCTGGCATATGTGACCGGTCATCCAGGTTGCATACTTTCATTCCTGCTCCCTTAGTGTTGCCTCTTAGAGTGGGAGGAGAAATTATGGCACAATTAATACCTTATCTTTATGCTTACCTACTATTAGCTGCTAGAAAAGGGGGATTTTGTTGTAAGAGAAAAATAAACCGAAAAAGAAAATCAGGAAAAAGAACTATTCCCCAGGAGTTCATGGGGGGAAAAAAGCAGCAGCGACTTTATTTAAGTACCTTTTTGTGAAAAGTTAACCCAAAGAGGCATTGACAGGGTCATTCAGAATGTGAAATAATTCAGTTCTGGTGAACCTTGACTCTCCTCTGCTATTTTGTTAGGAGGGAAGCACTTTACATCCACAGCTTTGAGTTCTTTCCAAATTGAAAGCCCTTCCCCCTCATGGCTTGAAATATTTAGAAACAAAAAAGGTGTTTGTCTGGTTGAAGTTGGTTTTTTGGGTTTTTTTACTTGATTTCTTCATTTACGTCTAAAATAGCTCAAGTAAAGTTTAGGGTCATTTGCACCAGTAAAATATCCCTAGGTGAAAACAATACCAAGTCTTTGTCTTTTTTTGAGAGGGCAATTTTTTTCTGCATACTTGTAATAATTTGCTGTAAATTCTAAAATTAAGTCGATCAGAGGCTGCCAGTCTGTTTTCATTAAGTTATTTAATTTCTTTGCACTAAGGCCCAAATCCCAAGCCCACTGAAATGAGTAACAGAACTTCCAATTGCCTCCAGTAAACTAAGCTTCAATCCTAAATCAACGATGCAAAGCTCTGTTGCATTAAATGAGATTGCCTTCTCATAGGCTTGTCTCTATATATAGATACAGATATAAGAACTCCTCAGCATGAATCACTTATGTGTATGCAAGGTAGTTATATCCTACATGGAGGAAAACACAGGAATGCACATTCTTGTCTGCAGGAATGGTATGGGTACCGGCACAGGTATACAAGCATGTCTGCCCTGGCACACCTGTATGGTAAGGACATGCATGTGCTTATATGCATGTATAGGCACGTACTGGCAAATAGAAATTCAGATATTCCCTACTATACTTGCACACAAAACTGTGGGCCTGGCTACACAGAGATGGACAGATACAGTACTTTCTGTCTCTCAGGTATGTTTTTTTAAACTGGTTCCCACCTTCCTAGATTCATCTGTGATTTCTCAGGTTGTTCTTTAAACCAGCCAACACCCCTGAATTCTCACATTTTTACATAATGAAACATATCAATACAGAATGGCTTTCCTCTTCTGGAAATAACTTGCTTTCATTTGCTAAACGTGAAATTTTGATTTGGTATACCAAGGGGAAAAAAAAACCCAAAAACCAAAAAACAAAACAAAACAAAAAAAAGACCCCCAAAAAAACTCCCCCAAAAAACAAACACCAAGGGAAAATAGGCTTGTTTTCTAAAAGCCGAGGAGACTGCATTAAAAAAAAGATGTGAGCAAATCATCCCAGATGATGATTCATGGTCACATTTCTCAGTATCTTGTAAAAAAATAATATTTATAATTTCTGATCTCTCTAGATATCCAGCACTTCTAGCATCCATCAATTTATCTTTTACCCCTCTACCTGTTTCCTTCCTGCATTCTTTTCCCTGCAGCCTTTCACTCCAGTGAATCCCTGACTTTTAAATAAACTAGATGAGATAAACGAGCCCTACTCAGAGCAGCTACAGATAAGCATAAAGATCTCTGGGATTCAGAATCCAGTTAGGTAAAATAAGTTTGCAGGAAGGTTGACCAAAAGCCTTTGGAGTGTGCCCTCTCGTGGCCGTTCTTTATTCAGCATGAATACCTGTACCCTTAAATACAGTTCTTTTCAAAAGAAAATTGTTGAAATTATTCAAAATACATAAGCGATACATCCTTTGGTATTTTTCTCCTGAACTTCCAGCTTGGTTATATAGGGTAGGTATCTTCTGGGAAAAGACATGAATATGTACATCTGCACATGAAAGTAGGCATCACATGATCAAGTCAGTTCACCTTGAATTCTGTATGAAGTGGTACAAAACAGTAGAAGAGGCCTAAATAGCTGGCATACTTCTGGGGTTTTTTTCCCGCTGGAATTTCTCCTGATGATAAACCTTTAGATTTCAGTATTTCCATCCAATAATTCTTATCACCTTCTCAGGGGCTGATGTTAGCGACCCATTTCATTTGTAGTTTAGTTGCCAGGATCAAATTCAGTTGATAAAATCCCAGATCTGCCTAATAAGCTGTCTACTTAAAATAATGAACGAGTTAGTAGCCAATCATGTTTATAAGTATTGAGTATCTGTTACTGAACATGTTGGATTTGCTTGTCACAAAATTATATGATCCCTCTCCTCAAAAAACTATTTTTAAGACTTTGAAGTAACACACAGAACTCTGGCACAGCTACCCTTACAGCAGAACTAATTGAGGTTAGTAATCTTAGTTTGATATGCAAGTAGAAAATAATTTTCATGTTTTACTTGTAAGAGTGCCAAAGGACAGTAGGGTGCATTTGTGACTTTTGCCCAATACTTACAGTCATTAGTTTTTCAGAGATCTGTCTGGATTTGTTAGCTGTGAAAACTACCTGCCAACTATTTTGCTGATTTCCTGGACATAACTACACCTGTGCTTCAGACAAGTTTACTGCATTTATTTCCCCTCTAATTGTCTGAAGTCTGTGCTTGCTTGAATGTTGGTCTATTTTAGAAAAAAAGCAGTCTCAAGCCAGAGCCGCATGCACAGGGCACTGTTTGTTCATTCACTCCATTTCTTTGTATGTTTGAGAATATGGCTGATGAAAGATGGAAATACTACTTCTTTATAAAGGCAAGTAGTAAATGTGGCTTCTGAAAGGCATGGGGAAAGGCTGGTTTATGTCAAGCCATACCCAAAGGAACAAGAAGCCCAAAGTCTTATTTTGCTTTTTATAGACATTTATTTGATACAATATGAGATGTTTTCATTCACTTTCATTGATTTCTTATTGCCCTCTATCGAGGCAGAGTGAGTTTTGACATTAAAAGCAGGAAACACATGGCTGTGAGCGGAACACGTTTGTTCTCCTGCTTGGTGTTTAAACTTCTTCATGTTATTCCCAGCTCCCACAGAATGAAAAGTGGAGACTGTCCCTGTGGCTATATTCTATTCCCGTCTTTTGAACTCATACTTCCTATATGACATGTCACTTGCCTTTCTTTTTTTGCCTTACTTTTCCTTTACAGGAAAAACATACCAATTTAATATTTGACAGGCAAAACTGCCAGTGCATAAGAGGACAGGATCTCAAGTAGAGTTTACTTAAGTTGTTGCAGCACTGGCACCAGTAAGACATGGTAGATCCTCTGATGTTAGCAAGTCACCAGGTATGAATGGTTGTAAATGAAGAATATGCTTCAGTAACCTGAGGTTATTCCACAGGGTGGATTTATCATTTCCACTATAAACCCAAACCAGAGATCGATTTTTAGGTCGTTAATTGTCCCTCCCTTGTCCCAAATCAAAGACAGAGCAGCCCTCCTGCCTGGGCTTCCAGGATCATCTTAATATGGAGGAGAGCTGTGACAGGGAGGAGAAGGCATGAGAACACAGTGGATGCCCCTATTCTGCAGCTCCATAGCATAAATCTTGTTCAAGTAATTTGTCTAGCAGCAGTAGGACAACGCTATGTAAATCAAGCTGAGTGACGTGTCAGTGTTGGTCGCTGGTGGCGGGGGATCGGTGGCAGGGTAATTGGCCAGTCTGTGGGCAATGGCATGATTTTTGCTGCTCACGTGACCCCAAGAGCCAATGGCTTCGGGAGCTGCTGTTGGAGGGTGTTGCACAGAGTAGGCATATATCAAATTCCAAATTCCTTTGTGTCAGAGCTCAGGAGAGACAATAATGTGTTTACAAATGATTGCGACTTGCACAGTGAAGAGAAACCACTGTTCATGCCATATGTGTTCCACTGTGTTCAGAGTGAGCTGCTGAAAACCAGGTGGGGAATCCGATTCACAGATAGCTTAGAGGTTTCCTTACTGTTATAAATTCACTTCTAAACTAATGTTGAGCTACTCCTGCTTCTAATGACCTCTGGCATTGACACCTTCTCCCTGCTTTCTGAAGTGCTGGTGATGGAAAAACTGAAAAGCCTGAGCTCTCATGCTGAAAGAACTGATAATGTGTATACCGACAAGGACTCCAAAGGCAAGGGCTCCTTGTACAGTTTGAAATCAGACAGCCAGCAGGAATGTCTGCACTTAAAAGCATGCACAGTTCTTGTGCATGGCTTCCCTGCAATCAGAACATCTGAGTCAACAGGTTTTCAGGACTGGAAACTCTGAGTGTTGTCTTAATTGTTTATACTGCTGCAGCAAACTTTTAAACAAAAATGCTTGGAGTTCCTTTGCATACTTTGCCTACCATATGCTGTACCAAACAAAACAATGACATTCTTTTAAAACGGTCTTGGCAACAGGAAAAATGCTTTGGCTAGACAGCATCATAAAAAGTTGCTGTTAGTTAGATGAAAGACTTATTGCAAATAACTGCTATTGATGCATTCATTAACATACTCACGTACACTAACAGATATATATACAGATTCATATACGTTGCATTAAAATGGGTTCTGATCCTATTCATGTAGGAACAAGACAGCAAAGTACAACTTTAGAGCTGTTTCCTATGGGCAGCTTATGTGAGCCTTAGGACTTTACTTAGTAAATATATATATTCTGAGCTCTCACTGCCTAAGAGTTAGGGGAAAAAGAGCTGTGAAAGGGTTCAAAATACACCCTACCATGGTTGCATTTTTTGGCAGGAGTGTTTTAGGGGCAGAATCTTTTTTCCAGTAAGCAGAAGTCTGCATTACAAATTGGATCAGCTACAGCAACTTGTCCAGTTCTATTGAAGTCATCTGACAGTCCCTGCAACTCTTTATTGCCGAAGATGCTGTGTTAAATTAAAAAAAAAAAAAAAGACAAAAAAGAAGGAAAGAACCCACCAAAAAGCCCTCTCACTTCTAAAACTTAAAGCTGCTTCATCTGATTTTATAACTTCCACTGTAATTTTTACATGAAAGGGTTGTTTCTGAAGTAGTTTGCAGTTCACTTTCTGTCTTGATAAACTCCCCAAAAGGCTACAGCCTTTTTTCTTTCACCATCAACTCTGCAATCCAGCCCTTTACTGCAAATACTCTGGATTTACAGGCAGAGTTTGGAGGACCCTGCTGCAGCCTGACTTTATGTTCAAGATTGGTTAGAGAGCTTCCTCCCTGTGTGACTGACTGTGCTTAGCAAGTGTAATCTGCAGCCAAGACTAAGTCAGAAAAATCAAATTCCTTCAGAGTCCTAACCCCCCATCCCATTCCTCATTCTCCCTTCCCCCAAGTCTCATCCTACAACCTTTCAAGAAAACATTATTGCTGAGGAGAGGAAAATAAGTTAATTGCAGTTTTGGCACAAACGATATTTTTTCAGTTTGGGCACAAAGTACATTTTTACAGTTTTGGTTTTCAAGCACTCACCCGATTCTGCAAAAGTGATGATTTCTGAGGTTTGCTCCACAACTTCATTCATTTCAACTCTTCTTCCAACATCATCCTCTATTTCCACGTAACCATCCTCTCCCACCTTTCCCACGTGGAGTTTTTTGATGGCATTTAAAAGTGCTGCCTTGGGCACTGGCTGGGTGATATTAGGTCTGTCCCTCAAGTGCAACATGTTCAGTATGTGCTTCTTTACTGCTTCCACCATCTCAGGCTGTGAGCTGGGCACATCCTTTGAGAGCGTGGCAAGGGCACATGATGGACAGTCAGTGACTGAACTGTGCCCCTCGGATCCAGGGGTTGGGGAACTCCTCACTATAATCCAGCAAAGCACCAACAGAAATCCTCTCTTCCAAAGCAAAGGCATCCTGGCAGCAAAAGTTGTTGTGATTCCCTTTTTAAAAGGCCCTGCTTTTCCTCCCCCTTCACGAACAGTTTTTGGGGGGGCTGGTTTAGTTTGTTTGTTTGTTTGTTTGTTTTTCCTTCTCTTCAGCAAATTCTCTGGAATAAGAACCAAAAGTTTTCTGTGAAGTTTTGTTTGCAGGTTCCCTCTCTGAATGCAATAAGTGCTGTAGATGTTTGTGGCTGTCAGGGAGAAGAGTTCTGACTCTGTCTCAGAGTAGGAGAGAGACACAGAGAGAGGGAGAGAGAGAGAGAGGACGGATTGGCCTAAAGTGAGTGAGTGAATGAGAGAGGGAGGGAGTTTTGTCTGTGAGTAAAGGCTATGATTAGGAAGGGGGAGGAACAGGCAGGCTGGCTTCCTTATGCTCATTGCTCCCCTAACACACACCTCTCTTCAAATATCACTACTCGTGGTTCCTTCCCTGCCCCCTTTCTAAAATACCTTCTCATTCCTGTAAATTTACTCTTTTTTTTTT
>WEKY01060614.1:2650-193354 GCA_013390045.1 Picathartes gymnocephalus | reverse complement strand
CAACTGTCATTCCCCCCTTTTTTTTCCCTTTGTTTTGTTTTGTTTGTTTTATTCCTTCAACAGTATCACTGGCTTAACTAAACAGAGGAAACATGAATGAATGAAAAGAGTGAAATCTTTAACGAGCACCTTGCTCTTGGTCCTGCCTGGTATTGTTAGGGTTAGCAGGAGGTGTTAAATAGCTTGTGAATGAGATGGGAATGAGGGCAAGGGCTCTGAATATTTTGGACAGAACATTATTCTGCTTGGAGTAGAAATAAAAAATCTTTTCTGCTCACTTATAAATGCCAGGGGTTATCAACATTAGCAAGAGGTCTGACAGGGACAAAATAGCACTGTTGTTTGGAGGGCTCTATAATACATGATACATTCCCCAGCTGCAATATGCAGTCAGGCACTGAAAGCCTAAGCAGGAGTTGGTACAGCACATATATGTGACATGCCATGGTAGTGCCATGTAATATCCCTCCTTCTATGCTAGTCTGTGCCTGGAAGTTCTTGGGTAGATATATTTAGGTTTGGGATTAATCAAGCAATGCCTGAGAAATGCTTTGAAGGTGAAAAGTGTTATATGTCATCTGGCCAAATCATGCTTGCTTCTGACTCAGGCAAATCCCTCATCAATGCCAATAATAATTCTGTCTGAGTGAAGGCTGAGTAATATCTACATTTGGCCCATTGTTATTAGAAGGCACTTATTACTTCATTCATTTAAATCACACAGAGCAATCATAATATTAGAATAAGACATTGGAAATTAAAAGAAATCTAAAGCACTACTAGAAGCAGGAGTTTCAACCAGTGTTGGTAGCCCCTTGTCGGTTTATGCCCAGGAGGGCTTTGCTCTGCAGTGAAAAGGCATTCCCTGTGCCACTGCCATGGCTTCAGATTGCTTTTACATTCTGTATCCTCTCCATTCTGTTCCTTACCAAGCAAAGTTGAAGTTTGTAAACTTGCTTACATTTGAATTTGGTAATGGAAAAATGACAGCTATAACTATAACTTTAGAGATTCTTTCCTTTCAGGCATTACCTTTTACAGATTTTCTTAAAGCAGCTTCTTCTTTTTTAGTTTTTCCCTCTTTCTTTTCATTCCTTTCATTCTCTCACACACCTCTGTCTTCTCAGATGGGCTTACCTCCTAACCAGCAAATATTCCACCGTCAGTATATTACTGTCAAACATTGTATTTCACACTGGAAAGGAGTAATTTATAAATATAAGCATTGAAAAGTCTCTAATTTCCCCGAGATTACTACAGGCACATGGGCAAAGACACAGACAAGGAATTATAGGTAGAGTAAATGAAACATACAGAAGTAGTTGTACAATCAGCCAAAGTCTTACAAATGTTATATATTGCAAGTCTTTTTCAATTAAGATCTTTTATAAGTATTTTACTGTTATAAGGCATCCACAGTACCCCCTCATCTGTGTTTTACTGACCTCAGTTGCTATACTGTTATATACAGTTACACTTACAGGTCTGTCAGCATTATAAACCCTGCAGCCATTCTTATAAACACATCTTTGTAACACAGACCTCACTATAATACATCGAATTTTCTTGGATCTTGTGAACAGCCCAAAGTCTGTTGTAATTATACAAAGTCTGAAAGTCAGCTTGAAATAGAACTAAAAGTTTAATTGGATGAAAAAATAATTTCAGATGAAAATATGCATTCATGATTAGATGTACTAACAGATGACACAGTTAAAGGAGTTATATATAGTTCTAATATAGCACCTATCCTAACAGTGTCTGATGAACAGTAAGGGATAGGCATAAATCAAAACAAAATACAGATAAGTATGTCTGGGTTCTTGCTGTGGGGTGTATGTTGCTTGCCATATACTACAGGTACATCTATCGCATGCAATCTCATTACATAGAGGTATGGCATATTTTACTTGCATGCCATGATGATGACAGATTTAATGTTAAAGCGTAACTTTCTAAAAACCACTGCTTTCTAAAAGCGAGTCTTCCAATACCGCTGATACATAGTTAATTTGTGCTTACATGTATATACATATATGTACAAAAATACCTACAGAAATGTGTGAATACATACAGAAATAGTGGTTCAGACTCCTACAAATTACCTGAGCTGCAAAGCTCTGTACATGCATTCATTCAATATAACCCTAACAGTATGCAACAGCATGCACGGGAATTAAAAGTTTCAGTTTTAAAGGAAAAAAGCTGATTGAAAGTTTTACCTCTCTAGTCCTGACTCTCAGAAGGAGACTGCTGTATTGTGCTTTAAGAACTGCTGAAGTTCCTCTTTGTGGTACTCATAATGCGAAGCTTTATACCATCACTTCTTGTGTTTAGACTCACATGTAACGTCTGACAAAAGTGGGCTGGATCACTGTGCTGGATTGGTTACATGAGAAACTGACTGTTTTTCCTGTATGAGACATACTTCTGGTTAATCGTGGATCAACTTGTAGTGGTGATTTCTGTATCCATTTAAAGAATAGAGTTTAAAAATCAGACAAAGCAAACATTATGAGTCAGTAAGACAGACTCTAACTTGTTGTATTGCATAGCTAGATATAGATATTATAAGATGTAGATAACACTGATTTAGTTCAAATACAGTATTTGCCAGATACTTAATTACTACTTTGCAAATTGTTTTCTTGTTCTTACATACTTAAGGATATACCAGATAATCTTTCTGCAAATTTGGATTCTTTTCAAATTCAGGAAAATGCATTTGAGTAAGAATCCTTTTGCTTTGGATGATTTTTTTAAATTAAATCTCTGCATAAATATGTCCTTCTGTTTAAATTAGGGATCCCTTTAAAGCTCTTTAAAAAATGAATCATGGTGCTCCTGTCCAAGTCTCCTGGCTCCTTGACGTGCAGATTGCATCACACTATTAAAAACTGTTTAGACATCTAAAAATAAATTACAATGAATGACAGATCAGATGAATTCCAAGTGTGGTATTAACACTTGTGGAATAAAATAAAAAGCAATTTTCATTTCAATTTACATTATTGAAAATCAGAACTAACTATGCCAATTAGGCAGTACAGAAGTAATACATAAAAGGTCAAAAGTAAATCCAAAATCCATGTCCTTTCTTAAACACATATAATAACTGGCTTTATGCGGTACCGTTTATGACAAATGCCATGATCATGCAGTCTTTACTCATTCATAACACCCACTGATTACCAGAAAATCCCCATCCCTCAGAATTTTTTTTTTGACCTGAATCGTACTTATAACTGTATTTTTATGTCCTGTTGGTAATGTAAGTTTAATCTGTCTTAGAATATGGCAGATCTGGATAAAATAAAGATTTCAAACTTTCAATTTACAGTGATGCCAGGGAGTCCTTATAGCACTGTTCATCCCAACTGGTGTGTGTGCTGTATTCACACAACAGCTTTGGTAGAATGAGAAAAAATCAGAAGTTAATGGGAAACATATGACCAGATAGGTCATTTTGTTTCCCATTTTTAATATGCAAATAATAAGTGAAACAGGTTGCAGTAGCTCTTCTGCAATCTGAGTTTGATGGTTCCAGTTGTTACAAAGAACAGCGGGTTTTTTGGTGGTTTGTTTGTTTGTTTGTTTTGTTTTGTTTTGTGTTTGTTGTTGTTGCTGTTTCTTTTTTTTCCCCCCTCCTTTTTTTTTCTTCTGGGACAGTGAGACATTTGCTTCAAGAAACAGATAATGAGCATGTATATACCTAGTTAGTCGCAGGACCCTATTTTAAATGGGAATTCTAAACCCAGGTTTTGCCCAATGACTTTTCCACCTTGCAATCCTGTTTTTCTCAGGACCAGGCTGAGTTTGGTTTTAACTGACATCCTAAAACTCTTTGAAATTAGTTGCGTACTGGTAGTGCAGTGCCTGTTGCAATTTGGCAGCAGACATATTCTCAGCAAGAGACATTGCATTGGTTTTATGGACAATAGAAAACTTGCCCTGGGAGTAACAGAGCTATCTCCTCCTTGGAGTCAGAGCGGTGCGGTGCCAGCCGTGACTGTCATAGCCCTCCTGGGGCAGCACCCAGCCCGGACCGAGCTTCTCCCACTGCGGCGGCAGGGCAGAGGATTCCCAGTGAGAAAGTGTGTGGTCTGTGACAAAACGAGAAAGCTACCGAGTGAAGCACAGCAAGCATGTGTGTGATTTATAGCGCAGGATAACTTCTGAAAGGAGTTTAGGAGAAGTGAAAAGCATTATTCATTTCAGAACATGCTCCTTATTGCCTCAGGGAGTTTGTGTATAGCTTTACCAAAGGCCTAATGAAAGCTTTACTTGGTGACTAATTTTTTTTTCACACCTATTTCTCTCTTTATAAATAGTTTTCTTCCCATCCCCCAGCACTCCTTTTCATTTTGTTGAACACAGCAACACCTGCTGGCAGTGGTCCGGGAGTACTGCTGGAAAGACCCACTGATCTAACTCTTCAGACCAGCTGCCATTAAGCACTGCCAAGCCATATTAATGAGCTGCCTCTGCCTCTATTTTTACCCCTTCCTGCCAGAAAGGGCAATTGCTCGTGGGAGAGACTGTAGCTGGGTTTGGTCTTTTTCCCTTTTTTTTTTTTTTTTTTTTTTTTTTTTTTTTCTGTGGTGGTGCTGGTGGTGGTGTTGTTTGGGATTTTTTTTCCTGTCAGGTTCAGAGTCCAGATAATCATTGTTCATTTAGTGAAGCTGGGGTTTCTAATTTAAATTCTGATACCACCAACTGAGACCACGCAAAACATTGGAGTGATGCTGAGCCTACTTTGCTGGCTTACAGGAATATTTTAGTTCCCTGCTGGATCAGAAATAACTAAAGGAATGGGTCTGAGAAAGAAAGGTTAGTACTCCAGCAACCTGTCTCTATTTTTTTTATTCTTTCCCTAATTGTGGATTTTATCTTACAAACCATTAAAAGAATGGCCCAATGCCACTTCATTATTCACCCACTGAATATTGTGTGATTTACTGACTGCTTTGGAATCCTGAATTGCATACAACAGTATCTGCCCATCCCCATCCCTGCTTTGAAGAGCAGCCACTAGAAAACACACTGGCACAGATTTCCATGCAAATCAGCTGGAATTTCACTCTGTTTCACCTTATTTTCCTGTAATAATAAGAAAAAATATGCCAGAAACTTATATTTAGGAGTTTTATGTTTCTACTTTTATATAAGTGGACCAATTAAGGCTGGTCTTGCTGTTGCTGCTAACTCAAATGCTTATGTGCTGTTTAGAGGGGTCAGTGATTTCAATAATAATTAGTGAGCTGGTCAAAAAATAAAGTTCATCTGAGGATAAGAACTTGGCCTAGAGGGTAGCGTAAAAAAGATCTTTCTTGCCTTTTTTTTAAATATTGATGGATGACACTTTCTACAGGGGGCAGGATAAATATAAGCTGTTTTACAACCTTATATAAAGTCAATATGACAAAGAGAAGCAAGTGTGTTAATTTCTTTCTAAACTATACCTATGTCTCCTGACATGTCACTCACTGATATTTTTTCTTGCCAGCTCATGGAACAGTGAGCTTTAACAAAGATATTTAATGTCGGTGTTATTTTAGCATATGTGTTGTCTTCCTACATTTAAAAATAAAAGCCAAGACATGTGAACATGTAAACCAAGTGATACAGGTGATGTTAATAGTGTGATGCAATATGACACATATATGTGTTATAAACACGGCTTGTTCCAAACTTTTCATTCGGGAAAAACCTATTTACAAAGAGAATTTTCTTGAATTTATAGAGACAGTATGACGTTAAGTTGTAACTGGAGAGAGTAGTCCACAGAACTAAAGTTGTTCACACAGCTTGTTCATTTGACAGGTGAATTTCCAGTACATTACTACAAAAGTAATCTTTTTTCTTGAGAAACAGTTCTGTAATGTGTAAAATATCTTGAGTGATGCTGTCTTCATCACTGATATTTTGAGATTATGATTAGAGTCACATCAATGATTTAAACCCCAAAAGGAAGGACCACCAGGTTACAGATCCCATTTGTCTCCAAGTAGGGTGAAAAAAAGATGGCTAAAGTTGGAGCAGCATTTAACATTTCTAGGTGAATTAAAGCTATTATTGAAAGTCCACTAAAAACAATCTGCATGCTGTTGAAAACTTTGACTGCTGCTCAAAGCATACATCAAAATAATTTCTTATGTGATTGTACTTCAGTCAGTGGAGTTTTATCAAGGATATCTTTGGACCAACTTCAGAATAATGGGAAATGGTCTTATTTCTCTGACAAGCCCTGAATTCTCTGTTCTGGGTTCTTTTTACTACAGTTACTCAAATCACAGCACGCACAACTGTTTAAGTTACAGACTCCTTTTAGCTTTTAGGGCCAGCTCTTGATGCCACTGAAGTTAGTGCTGACTGTGGAAGCAGAAGTCAGTTGAATCAAGCTTTGACTCTGAGGATAAGTATAAACCATTGATGGACAGAAAGAGAAACAAAAAGTTGTATCACAGATAAAAGCTGGTCAGATGATAATTCACTAATGTACTTCCAAAGTAATATTAGTGGATTTTAGAAAGATTTACAACTGTGTTTGCAAGAGGAATGTTGGACCCTTAGTTAATATGAGTTGGGATAACTCTTCTGACTTCAGAGCTTCAGTTACATCAGTAGAAGGTCTGATGTAAAGTCTGTTTGCTTAATTTAATTTCTACATATTAATGTTTAGGGTTTGGGTTTTCCTTTTAAAAAGAGATCCCAGTTTTTGTCTTGTTTGAAAGGTCCAATTTCATCTTGGTTTAGCTCCCACCATGATGGAGATACATTTTGCATATTAAGTTTTGATTACTTATAAATCTGCTGATGTATGGGAGGGATTTGAATGAAGCTCATAAGCTTTCCCCTTTCATTGAGCTGAACTCAACAAAAGATTACAGTGGCAAGTCTTCCAAGGTAGTCATCATGTACAGGCCATTGAGAAAAGTTGCAGTGTCACACATCAGCAGAGAACAGACATAGGTGACATACTGAGGACATCAACAAGTTAATTTAAAAAGTATATATTGATCTTCTGCATGGTTGCTGCTTTGTAACCATTAGTCCCCTGTGGAGCAAATCACTGTGGATGAAGTAAATACATTCTGCAGTGAAAATTTTAAGAGGAAGCCTGTCAGCTTACTGAATAGAGTGTTAGATGGGGACCGAGGAAATCTGGATTCTTTGGCTGTACCATCAACAGCTGAGGACAAGTACCTCATGTCCCCATCTATAAAGTTGAAAGAATCAGTATCTCTTCTGAGATCTCTGGGTCAAAAATGACAAACAAGCCCTTGCTGCTGTTTTGTTTCTCATGGTCACTGGTTTTCAGGTGGGTTATTTAAAATAATGTTTGGACTCATTTCCAAGACAGACCCAGGTTAAATCTGAGGGATGGGTTGGGCTTCAATTATTGTTTTCAGGGAAACACAAGAAATTACAGAGAGCATTTCACATGTGAGGAAGTGAGTGGAGTACAATGAACAGTCATCATTTATTGATATAATGAAGCTGCTCCCCTTCTTTGTGCATAAACCCCTGCTACAACACTGTTTTAACAAGCACTGGAGATTACCCTGAGATTCCAGGTTCAAATGTAAACCTACCTATGTTTTGAGAATTTATCTCAGATTTTTCCTCAAATCTGAGGTTATAGCACTTAAGATTTAACTTGGTAGCATGAAGTTGAACTTTTGGAATGGGTATGAGATCCTCAAGTCTGGTTTTAATTTCAGTTCTGTTAAACTTTCTCATGTGACTTCACATTTTATGGTTAAAATTTTATACTTGTAGTTCAGTGCAGGTGGGACATGTAACATGTAGACAGTTAAATACCTACTTGCCTGCTGTCTGCTTACAGACTACAGTGTGCAGGAACAACTAGGCTTAAGCCTGTTTATCAGTAAGGACAAAATAGTACCTGCCAAGCTCATAGGTCTTGAAGAAGTTCTTTTAAAATGAGCTTTATAATACCCAGTAACAGTTGGGGGAACAGAGGGTTGATAGGCAGCAGTGATGGCCAGTTGCCTAGAATATCAGTTCCTCTTCAATAACTTTTGTATGCCAACTATGAACTTATAAACAGTTATTTTCTTTATTCATTGTCTGCTTATTGGTGTCATGCCCTCATGATGACTCCTCTAAAAGGGGTGACATAAGGTAGCTCAGAATAAAGTTTTTGTGTGCAAACAGGGCTCAACTGTGTGTCTGTGCACACATTTTTTAATTGCTCCTTTGAAGCTGCCCATTCAGGGACAGTAACCAAGCATCTAGGAAGTATAAAAACAACAAAGAAGTGTTCAGATGTTTCTCATAAAGCAGATTCTTTTTTGAGAGGGTTAGTTCTGGTTCTTTTTTTGCCCCTTAAACTGAATTTATCTCACGTGATCAGAGTCAAATTGACAGCTTTGAACAATAATTTAATCTGCTCATTCACAGAAGAGAACAGTAGGGACAGCCACAGGACAATCTTCCTCACCCACATTCTTGGGTACATAGAGACTTGCTCGTGCCCTTGGTTCAACAAGTTCTGGAGACATTCAGCAGAGCTGCCTGCTGTAGTGTCTTGCTTTGAGTGGAAGATGAGCTGAAGGAAGTGAATCCTTTCATACAATTCAGCAAATAGCCAATGTAGAAGTGACATTCAGGTAAGTATTCATGAGGGTATCTGCAGACTAGGGAGAGATGAGTCTTGGATGTATCATTTAGAGGTCTCCAAACTTAAAAATGTAATGTGCAGTGACAGTTCAAAAAGCCAACAAAAAATTGGATCTTGTTAGGAATAGTATAAGAGCAAGACAGAGGGCACCATGTTGCCTCTATATATATGGTGCATCCACAATATGGATGTTGTCTGCAGTTCTGGTCTCCACATCTCAAGCAAGACATAGGAGAGCTAGAGAAAACTATTAAAATATTAAAATAATATTAAAACTATTAAGATTTTGGAGCAGCTCCTTAATCAAAAAACTGAAAGGCAGCTTGGAGAAGGGAAGGCTGAAAGAATATGTACTTGAGGATTAGAAAACCATGAAGATGGTAGATAAGGTGAGTGCCAAACTGTTATCCACGAAATCCTGCAGTATTAGGGGAATGCGTTGAAACTAGTAGGAGAAGATTTAAAACAGATACAGTGCTTACACAAGCAGAGAGACAGATTCTGGGATTTGTTGCCACAGGAGGCTGTGGAGGCAGACAGTATCAGAAGACTCAAGAAGGTCCATTAAAAACTACCAGAGGGAATAGGCAGGGACATATCCTTTAACTTCCTTAATACAACAATTGCAGATGCTGGGAATTTTGAAGGATAGGCCTGTGGGGAGTGGCCAGGCTCACATTCTCTCTCCAAATAGCATCTACTGTTGCCAATGTTGGAATGAGAAAAAGGGGTTAGATGGGCCACCAGTGGGACTACTCAGGAAATGTCCTTAGGTGGTAGTAAGGCACTCCTGTCTCTATGCTGTGGAAAGAACAAGAAAGCTCCTGAAGGTGATTCAGAGCAAGATGTAACTGTTCCTGCCCTGAGTCACCTTCAGAAAAGCCCATGTCTTGCTACCAATTTCAAAGGAAATCTATCCTAGACAAAAGGAAGTCTTGTGAATAACCATGTTTAATCACAGCTGACACAGGTTGGGTTTGAACTGCTGCTCTAGAACAGAGAAAAGTGTCATATATAAAACCTTAATCCAGACACCTCACAGTCATTTTGGTGTGAGTGCTTTTAAGAGCAAAAACACTGTATCAGATTATTGGTTAACTTTGATCACGGGCAATTGGAAACATTTCCTCAGCCAGTGATGTTGAAGTATCACATCAAGCTCTGGTTAAGATGAAAAGTTAAGAAAACATCTTCTGTATACATTAGACTGTTCTCTCATAGTCTCGAAGCTGAATCACTGGGTAAGACTGCTTCTGCTGTCTAGTTACAAAGCTGGTTTGAATTGCCCAGGTATGGCTGGATGTCCTAACATTTATGGGAAGTCTGCTGCATGTCAGCATTTGGAAACAGAAACAGGCTGTTAGGCTGGAATTGCAGGACATCTGACTCAGAAAGAGAAGTGAGAGTCAGGAGGTGACTCTTTTATGTAAAAGCTACCCCAGTAGATTCATTTCAGCTCTCCAGCTCACAGACATGAAATAACTGCTTAAGGGACAGTTAGGTACCTCAATACCTGATCTCTACATACAGTGAGCTATTTGGACATGCAGATATATACATATTTGGACATAAATTACCAGAGTTACAGATGTAAGACATTTTTAGGCATATGCTGAAAATCTGGGCATCCCAGAAGAAAAAGTTGGTTGTTCCCAAGCATATTCTGAGATTAAGTAATAGGCTAACATGCAGTATGAGCTGCACAGAATCTAAAATTGTCTTTTAAATGTGTTCTAACTGAAAAGTGAAGCTAAGTATAAGGGATAAAAATTACTGATCTGTAGTAGCACGAATACTTGGTATATATATATATTTTTAAGACATCAGCTGAATAATCATTAATCATATGAAATAGGTATGTCGGTTTTTAAACTTTGAAGATATGAGGTGGGAGTTTGCTCTTCAGGCCTTCCAAAGAAGTCCGCAGTCAGGACGAAAATGGGAACCTACAGTGGTTCTCAAACCTTTCTTCCTACTTGCTAAAATATGTTGCTACCTACTCGTGAACTGTAAAAACACACCAAGATGCACAAAACCTCAGACAGAAAATGTTTAGAATACAGTTAACTGGTCTGTGATTGACCATTTCAATATCTGTAGTACTTCTCAGCTCATCTCCTGCATGAGTTTCCAGATACTACTTCTGAGTAGTATTTCTAAACTGCGTCAGTATTCACTGATTCAGTTTAGAAAATTCTGTTTGTTTCCCTCTCAAGTGGTCTTTGTGAAAATGAGAAGTACAACATTTACCAACAGTCATGGCTCTCTGGTGAGGTTCCAGATGACTGGAAGCTGGCCAATGTGATGCCCATTCACAAAAATGAAAGGAAGGAAGATCCTGGTAATTATAGGCCAGTTAGCCTGACCTCAGTACCTGGTAAGGTAATGGAGCAGTTCATATTGAGTGTCATCACGCAGCACTTGCAGGATGGCCAGGGTATCAGATCCAGCCAGCATGGGTTTAGGAGGGGTAGGTTGTGTTTGACCAACCTGGTCTCCTTTTATGACCGAGTGACCCGCCTGGTGGATGCAGGAAAGGCTGTGGATGTTGTCTATTTGGACTTCAGCAAGGCCTTTGACACAGTCTCCCACAGCATACTCCTGGAAAAGCTGGCAGCCCACGACTTGGACAGGAGCACTCTTTGCTGGGTTAAGAACTGGCTGGATGGCTGGGCCCAGAGAGTGGTGGTGAACGGTGCTGCATCCAGCTGGTGGCCAGTGACTAGTGGTGTCCCTTGGGGGTCTGTGCTGGGGCCAGTTCTGTTTAATATCTTCATTGACAACATGGATGAAGATGCTGAGTCCTTCATTAGTAAATTTGCAGACGACACTAAGCTGGGAGTGTGTGTTGGAAGGTAGGAGGGCTCTGCAGAGAGACCCAGAACAGTTGGATAGATGGGCGGAGTCCAATGGGATGAAATTTAATAAGTCCAAGTGCTGAGTCCTGCACTTTGGCCACAAAAACCCCCTGCAACATTATAGGCTGGGAACAGTGTGGCTGGAGAGCACCAGAAAGGAACCTGGGGGTACTGGTTGACAGCTGACTGAACATGAGCCAGCAGTGTGCCCAGGTGGCCAAGAAGACCAACAGCATCCTGGCCTGGATCAGGAGCAGTGTGGCCAGCAGGACCAGAGAGGTCATTCTTCCCCTGTACTTGGCACTGGTGAGGCTGCAGTCCACTGAGGCTGCTTGAGTGCTGTGTCCAGTTCTGGGCCCCTCAGTTCAGGAAGGACGTTGAGACGCTTGAGCGCGTCCAGAGGAGGCAACAAGGCTGGTGAGGGGCTTGGAGCACAAGCCCTGTGAGGAACGACTGAGGGAGCTGGGGTTGTTTAGCCTGGAGAAAAGGAGACTCAGAGGTGGCCTTATCACTGTCTACAACTTCCTGAAAGGTGGCTGTAGTCAGGTGGGGGTTGGTCTCTTTCTCCAGGCAGCAACTGACAGAACCAGAGGACACAGTGTCAAGCTGCACCAAGGGAAATTTAGGTTGGATATTAGAAAAAAGTTTCTCACGGAACGAATAATAAAGTACTGGAATGATGTGCCCGGGGAGGTGGTTGGGTCACCATCCCTGGATGTGTTTAAAGGAAGGTTGGATGTGGCACTCAGTGCCATGGTCTAATTGAGGTGTTGGGGCATTGGTTGGACTTGATGATCTTAGAGGTCTCTTCCAACCTAGTCTTTCTGTGATTCTGTGATTATTAGTTTTTGGACAAGAAAATGGTTAGCTTTCACACTTTATCTTTTGTTTAATAATGTTCAGAAAAAGCATTTGAATTGTCCTAGCTTGGGGAAGACTTCAGTAATATAATCTCCAGCCTCTGCAGCTCCTCCATGGAACTGTTGTCTTAGTGCCTGTGGGACAGAGAAGTTGAAAGTAACCCTTTATATTATCAGTGCAAAATCTGTACACCTCAAACAAAAAGGTTAGTTTGAGGGAAAGAGCTCAGAGTATCTGACCTTCTCTCAGAGCACCCTGTAGTTATATCCTGGGCTGCACAATGTAAGTGCTGTTACTCCATAGGGGTAAGAATTCAATTTACACTGGAATTCTTTTCACATGAGCATTTCAGTTCAGTTGGTAAATCTCCCACAGATGTACCAGAGGCTCAGCATTCTCTATAATATGTCTAAATTTTGTGTTGTTGCTGGTAAAATCCATCCACCAAAGATGTATAAGCTGCTTTTGTAAAGATGTTCTGTAATTTGCAATGAAGAAAAAAGTTAAGTAGATGAGGCAGAAAATGTGGATCATGCAGCTTTATGTTGGAAAGACAATTGGGATCACTTTTGACTGGTTTTGAGTCTGTGAGTTTGAGTTTTGAGTCTGTCTGTGCATTGAATTAATAGAGAAAGGGAAGAACTTGCTGCAGGCCAAAAGAAACATCTTGCAACCATAAAATGAAGAAGAATAGTTAAAATGGTGGCTCCTATTCAGAAGTTCCACCAGAAGTGTCCTTCGTTTCAAGGGCCCTTTGTGCTGTCAGACACTATTAGCCCCTTGTTAGTCACTGCTAGAGAAAAAACCCCTCAGCAACACACAACAAAGTTTGGTCAGTTTGCTCAGCTGCTGTTGATGTCACCCCTTGCCCACTAAGGGTAAGTTACTGTAATAATCCTCCCCTTTTATTAATCATAACTTTATAGAAAGCAAGAACAGAGTGACATCATTGTTGAAGAAGACTGACTAAATCATGCTCAGCTTTAGTCACCTTTGCTATAACATGTCTTGTGTGCCACATGAAAATAATTACCAGCTCTCATTTTCCATGTCTGACCAATCATCCCCTTTTACCCCTTTATAAGGCTACAAGTCTCTGCCTATTTCAAACACCTGCTGAAGGTGTAATCTATTCAGAGATGAAAGAAAATATCTTTAACTGGAAGTTGGGACATTCCAGGGGATCCATATAAGATGAAGTCCCTTGCCATATAAAACATTAGTGATATTTGTTACAGTAAAACATCATCATCCATAGTATAATATTTTAAAGTGTTTCAGATACAGGTTATCTCATACTCTTCATGTGATTTCAGCATTGTGAAGTTCCAGCATACATTTTCTGCTTGTTTTTGTTTTGGATAACATAAAATATTTGTCTGCTTGTACATCTGTCTATATAAAAAATAAGCTAAATCTCAAGGAGATTTTTTGCAGACCTATTGCCTAAGACCAAGGAAAAGAATATTCTACCTTTCACTTTTGCCTCCATATTTCAGTCATTTTCAAGCCAAAAATACCTTCAAGAGAAGTGCAGTTGAGAAAAGGAATTTAGACTGTGAGCAAGGGTTATTTCATTAGGGCCAGTGATACTTTCACACCAGAGAAGGAAACACACCGGGACTTAGTTTGACAGCATGTCATGTTTGTCTGCTAGTTAGAGATATTTTTATTATCTGATGCCTTCTCTTACTGTAGAGACTTGGAAAACATCATAAAGTTACATACTAACATTCTCTTTGAATCATTTGAGTTAATCATTTGAGCTTCATATGTTTTTCGCCAGTGAAGAGTCCCCTAGGTTAAATTATTCTTGTATTTTTCCTGAAACCTTTATGAGTCTGTGTTCCTGCTTGAAAACCTTCCAAAAAAAAACCCCAAAACCCAAAAAACAACAACCTTCCTTCTCCCAACAATCTAACAAGCAAACAAAAAAAAAAAGGATGATTTGATAGAGAGAAAAAGCACCAGTTTCTTAGTCCTTTGCAATACAATACAAAGAGTTTTGTTCATTTTTTTAATTAATGTGACCTCTTAGTTTTTTCCCCTGGGGCAAAATGCCACATAATTTGAGCGTGACAGGTATTCTCTGTTGAAAGGTGTGACATGTTGGTCTCCATACTGCTAAGACACCTGTAATGCACTTTAGCAGAACTTACAAAGTTCAGCCAGCAATTAAGACAGGTCACTTATACCAGATCATTGTCAATTCGGCACTCTACTTAAGTGATCTATATTATTACTATTACTGCTATGACAATAAACTTTCACTGCCTTTAGCAGTTACCAGTAATGATTAATAATTATACTCCATGTAATGTATTCAGATTGTAATACTGAGACACTGGAAGGTTTGATGGAACTAAAATTATTTGCACTGTTCTAAGCAGTTCCCAGCATGCAATATATTCTTATCTTCTGTACCTGTTTTAAACTTAGGAAAGGTTGTTTGGTATAACTGAATCTTTAGGAATCAGAGAGAGAGTGTAACAAAACTGAGTTTTATCTAATTATCTGAATTTTCTCTTTAATTTATAAATACTAAAAACCAGCACTTGAGTGATAACAGAGCACTGAAGTCAGCTTCTTTAAAATGTTTGAAAAAACACATTTGACCTGGGTTTTGTTAACATAAGTACATTATGGGAAACAACATCTGTAGTTATTCCTAAACTTGAAAGTAATCCATTACAAAGCATGTGTGCAGTCTCCCATTTTCTTTTTTACAGAAAAAGTACAGAACAGAAGTAGTTACAATGCATGTTTGCTCTTTTTCTTTCATTATTGCTGACATACAAATTCAAATAGAATTTGACCTGATGTTCCTGGTGTTCCTTTTATACCTGATTTATAAGCTAATTGGGACAAGAAGTACTTATTTCTGCAATTAACAGCTACTGATCATGGTATTTCATTAATACTTTTTGTTTCCCTTACCAATTATTTGCGCTCCTCTGCATCTAATTTATATTCATTGAAATAGCATGCTGTTCAATATTTCAGCAGAATCTCAACCTTTAATAGGTACTAAAGGCTTTAGGAAAAATGGAAAATCATATCACCGAAGAACACCCATAAAATAAGATAATTTGGAGAAATACATATTACTATAGATAAGGGCCACTTAACCTCATGTCAACTGATCATGCTTAATCTTCCAGTCCACTTAGTTTAACCATAAGTTGCCATAATGTTTAAACTATCCATCTTTCTCAAAGGTATTTGATTTATATTTAACATCATAATATTTGTCATATATACCATTTTGCCTGATTCACTCCAGTCTGTCTTGAAAAGATTGTGAGTCTGTGAAATATGCTATAACCCTCAAAAAGCAATTGCCCGTGTTTGAACAGTGTTACTGGATGAATGAAGAGAACTTGCACTGCTTCTGCTTGTAACATGGTATGTTCTGGGCATAAAGGGGATTTTGGTCTCCAGGCCACTAATCTGGCATCTTTCATGAACATAAAATTCACAGCCAAAAAGGTTTAGCCTGGGAAGGAAAGAATTCTGTATCCGTTTCAAATCTCAAGGAAAATATAGGCAGTTGGAAGAGAATTACCCAGTTTGTAATTTGGCTGGAGTTACTTCATGTGCTTATTCATAAAATTCAGTGTGCCTAGATTTGATAAGTTGCTCCATATGACCTCACTTCAGTATTTGCATTTTCACATTATAATATACTTGAAAATACATTAGCATCATGCTGCAAAACATAATGCATTACTCAGCAACATTATAAGTTATAAGAAATTTTATGTTCTCTAGTATTTGTTTCATTCAGTTTCTGTATGTTCATTTATGAGTGCATCTACATACATACATGTATATATATATATAAAAAAATCAATAGGTGAGTATGATTTTTTTGTGTGTGTGAATCCAAATGCTTCACTAACCAATTGTTAGGAAGTAACAGAAAGGAGGTGAACTTTTAAAGCATGTCTGTATGGATTGTCCTGTCAGGTTATACTGTTTAGGCAGAATTTCTTTGTCCTGTATATGCACCACAGATATCATATCTCATTCCCTCTGACCAATCAGCAGGGGCAAATTTAGGGAGATAGCACTCTGCATCTTCCTAATGGTTGTGATAGTACAGCAAAGCAGTGAGAAACATTGCGTTGTAGCATTCAAGTAGATGAGGCTCACTGTTGATGTCTTAACTTCCTTTAGCTATCTTACAGAATTAATAGGTGACTGAGGCTGACTTTTTTCGCATTAAGGTGCACCAGGACAGTGTAGCAGCCCTCAGCTCATGTTGTGTCTTGCTAAATGTTTTCTTGTGAAAGCTTCCTTGTCAAGGACTTTGCATCTTATTTTGATTTCAGACTGATGTTCATTTATTATTTTTGAGCCCTTGTGGAGTCATCTCTCCAGAGATTCTTGTTTGAAAACAGGTTTCTGCTCTTCTTGAAATTACTCTCTCTGCTTGTGCTACAAGGCAAATTGCACAGTAGGAACATTGTGCTTCTTAGAGCTCACAGGGTGACCCAGGCTGTAACAACTCCAGAGACCTTAGGGAGAAAAGTGCACAGACCACTGGGAAGACTGGATGCTGGTCACCATCCCTCATGCCAGTCAACAAGGGGTCAAGGGACTACTGAGTTTGTCAGAAGCATTGACACTATCACCATCGGTCTGTGAGATCCACCAGTTGTGGTCACGTTTCAGTGTGAATCTCCATTTCAGTGATTGTTTGCTCAGTGCCGTCAGACCTGGCATGTTTGGTACTGTGCAATAGATATATAACTCCTCCACCTGTTAAGCTTATCCTTCAGGACAGAGTTTTTTAACTCTGGTGCATTTGTAATATTTGCCAAGCTGGGTATCGCTCCTGATTGGCATCTTTGTTCTTGGATATTTCTTCTTTGTATTCAGGGTTTAAAGTCTCTTCTGATGATAGCTTAGATTGCCAGTAATATAAATATCATTGCAACCATCATCTCCGGCCTTTGTCTTTCAAAGCTTTTTTTCTAAAAGTCATGTTAGTCCTAACTAATCACAGGTCCCATTGTCAACCGTGACTACATTATAATCTCTTGGAGTTCCTGAAGACTTTAATTAAAATATCCAGATATTGTTCCTGAGAAAACCACTGGGAAAGAAGTCCTACTCACCATAGAGGAGAAGGTTTGAAAATATTCAAAGTTCTCCATACTCTGTTCTGGGACATGACTGAGCTCTAAAGTATGATTCCTCTTAAAGTTTCTAATAAGTTCTGTTGTGGCATCATAACAAATGTTTTTTTGAATGCAAACTGTCTTACTTTTCTAGGAAATTCTGTCAAAATCAAAGAAAGATTTGTGAATGTTCTGTCACACAGTACCTCTGAAGAAACTCTGTTCACTTTTTATTACTCAGCTGCATGTAGCTGGATGCCCTCAATTACTCTTTCCTTTAAAGTCCTCATGAGATCATTCAAA
This sequence comes from Picathartes gymnocephalus, assembly GCA_013390045.1. Classification (NCBI taxonomy): domain Eukaryota; kingdom Metazoa; phylum Chordata; class Aves; order Passeriformes; family Picathartidae; genus Picathartes; species Picathartes gymnocephalus. The sequence continues at coordinate 175,559 of WEKY01060614.1, read as the reverse complement.
TGTCCTTTTTTTGTCTGGATCACACTCCCCCCTGTTATCTCTGGCAGCCACATTCAAACTTTGCCTGTAATTCAGTGCTCCCACAGCCTGACAGATTGATTAACAGATTGTTACCAGGCTTACTGTTTAACAGGCCAATTTTTAAAAAAAGTAAGAATTGGAGTGGCAATTACCTTGTGATTTGAGCATGCTTATCTGTTTCAGTTGTAGTTTTGCTTTAGAGGTGTCCATTGCAGAATCCCATTTGCATTCACTCTATAACCTTGCCCTTCAGGCTCAACATCTGCATCTTTGCTTGAAAACTGAAGCAACCATTCAGATCACTGTTGAAGCCATGTCTTGAATCCTGTCTCACCCTTTCTCCACAGCAGTATTTCTTGTTATTTTATTATTTGTATTGAACAAAGGACCTTTTGCTGTTTTCTTCAAAAAGAGTCAGGAAAGTCATGAAGTCTGTGTGACTCAATATAACTTCACACTTCTTTATCTCCAAAAGGCAGTCTTATTCATGCATACATTGTTCCTTCTTTGTAAAATCTTTTCTACATAATCCTAGTTTTCTTCTTATATCCTTGTCTGCCCAGCTCGATCTGGAGCCTTTTTCAAATTACTCTTTGTCTTTTATGGAATAAAAGTCCCTGGTAAAAGAAAAGTATTGTTTGGGTCTATGGAAGTCCTCAGGACTGGCAGAAGATAATAAGGCATGAACGTTTCTAGAATATTTTAAATTTTCCCCAGCTGCAACTGAATAAAAAAAATCTAAATCTAAGATAAGAAAAAAACCTGCAAACCTGGATAAAATATTCATGAAGTATTTATGAAATTTTCTATTACTTCAACTATTTTTATTTTTTTTAAATGTTCATACTATCATTATGAATGTAATTTGAAAAGTCTTTTCAAACCCCATTTGTCAATTTCTGAATGACTGGCACTTGTATTGGGACAGAAATTGCAGGTACTTTTTCTGTCTTTATTTCCTAGGGAAGATATAAAGAAAAACCGTCCTTTTCTACTAAACTTCAGCACAGTCAAGTCAACATTTTTTCTGGAAAAAGACTTGCATATGATCAAACATTTTCCATCCAAGTAATTTCAATTGAATTTTATTTTCCAGAACTGCATTATAATGCAGTGTCATATTAAGCCACAGCCTTCTGTCACTTGGCTGTCCCTTTCATTTGACAAGATGCAAGTTCATTATATGCTGTAGGATTCTGATTCAGAGAGATTTAATCATACAAGCTAAACTACCAAAAGTGTACCAATTTTCCTTCTGGCAGTGCCACCATTCTTTACTTCATCCAGTTAAAGTGATATGGATGGGTCAGCATTAGATGAAACGTATCTCTGTGAATGGGGGAGACTGATGGAAAAGAGGTTCTTTCTCTTGACAGAACATGTACTAGTATGTCAGAAGCTGAAATGATTAATACTGGGATAGGTATAATGCCTTTGGGAGAACAAGCAAGGCTAAATTTCTGCCCAGTTGCAGTCATTATGGTTTCCAGCCTAGGCATACTTGCAACAAACTATTTTCTTCAGTCGTGTCTCTTGGATCAGTTCTCACTTGACAGTTACATCCTGCTGATGTAACTTTCCATCACAGTCCTACCTGCATGGTATTCTTCCATGTTTTTCAATAACGTTCAGAATAATTTTCTCCATAAATTTACCAGGCACTGAAGTGAGACTAACAGGCCTGTAAGTTACCAGGATCATCCCTCTTGGTCTTCTTGAAAATTGGGGCACATAGCAGCTTCCAGTTGACCGACACTTTTCCAGATTGCCAAGACCACCGAGAAACCATTGAGAGAGGTTTTGTGGTGACATCAGCCAGCTCTTTGAGTACCCTGGGATGAATACCATCAGGCCAGGTAAAGGATCAGGTTAGTGAAGTGCATAATGCTGGGTTTCATTTGTGATTGTAGAAGGATCAGACAGCTTCAAAACTGTCTTAGTAAACTTCCACAAATTTGAATCAAATTCTATGACTTATATGCTTAGTTTTACCTTTTGCTCTGTAGACAAAAAGTGAAACTTAAGTGAAATTTAAAATGTGTCCATTCTTTGCATGTTCCACAGATGAGTGAGCAATTCAATGCAAAAGTTCTAATATAGTGTGGAGTCAATATAATTAGGTTCTTCTTTTCCAGACCTTCTCAATCAGAGCTGGAAGTCTCCTGAGAACAGTGGCATAGCAGATACAGTATCCTTTTTTTACCACAGTTCAACTCCAAATAAAATTCATTTATAGCTCTTGCTTCCTAACAGACAGTAATTTGTATCTTGAAACCCGACCACTAATTGTAATTTGCAGAAATTGGCCATTTCTGGTCAGGAAGTCTCAGGTGTGAACTCACACAGAGGCTGAATTATCTCTGGCCTCACAAGAAATAGTCCCTCAGGTCATGGCTGAGATCATTATTAGAGTGTTTTCTAAAGGCTTGTCAGTGTTCTTGGGAGACTTAACCCTGCAAAGTGCTGAGCACTTCTGATAGATACTGAGCACCACCAGCTTTCCTTTGGATTAAGATAAAACTGAGGACACTCAATCTGTCTTGCAAATGTTTAGTGTTTCGTAAGATTGAACCTTGACCCTTTTTTTTTTTTTCACTTTACAGTCCCTAAAGAATCTTAAATTTAATTACAAAAATTCTGTTGAAGCTCAGGCAGAATGGACACTAGTACATGCCAATGGTATTTAAAACTGTCTGTCAATGGAGTATTGAATTGCTCTGTCTGGGTTTTAATAGCTTTTTCTAAAAGAGTACAAAAATACTGTTTAAATCCCATGTAACGTAAAAGTAATTAAAATGTACTTTTAATGCAAGAGAGTATTTGTAGAAATTGTTGGATATCTCTCCTGGACTTAGAGGGGAAAAGAGACATTAGGCTTTGGAGCACTTTTTAAAAATCTAGTGAAGGCTTAACATTTTCTATTCATTCCTTGAAATCACAGATAAGCAAATGATAAGTGGATAGCTTGCTTTTTTTTTTTTTTTTTTTTTATTTNATATCTTGGTTTTTTTTTTTTTTTTTTTTTTAATTTAGTGAAGCCCTCCCAGTGTATATTCCTGGTGGAGGTGATGAATAGCTACTTTGGGACACTGTAAGCTCCATTCAATGTATTTATGGAATATCTTCTATTTACACAGACCAGATTTTTCTTGATGGGTCCATAAGGATGAGGGGAGAGAAAAAGAAGCTCTAGACTGCTTTTTCTCTTTTTTTTTTTCAAGTTCTCGTCACTTGTTTAAAGCTCTGTTTTATGATTGTGGCAAACTGAAGCTGCCAGGATTCAGTCTGGCCTTGACCCTAGAAGATACCCTCCCAAACCCAAAAGCTATCCAGTTAAAGAATCCATTTGCCATTACTTTTTCTTTTTAGATGGAGAAGTCATACTCTCTGAAGAAGACTTACTGGGAATGAAAGTGAAGAAAGAACATTTTTCAGCCCAGCCCACAAAACAGCAACATATTTGATGCACTGTCTTTAAGCTATACCTTTAACACAGCCTCAAATACTTTTTATATTTCCCTTACAATGCCACTGGCAGCAGATCAGTGCATTCCAACAACACCCTTAGATCTTTGTAGTACAGGTGCTGGTCAGGTGAGTTGGCCCAGTGTTGCACTTCTAGTGCACGGGCGTCTCTAGCTTTTACGGACACTCCTGATGGCTAAAATACTGTAGTACTATTGATGGGGGAAATGAAAAGGAGATTAATTACAGACAATAACACATACATCCATCATGAACTCCTCTCCTGTAAGTGAGTGGGAGGTGAATCTGATTCACAGACTCCAAGCTAAATGGATTGCAGAGTTTTGAAGTAAAGAAAAAATATTCTTCTGGGTCAGTGTAGTGGATGCTGGGATTTTTTTGGGTTTCCCTTCTTACAGCAAAATTCATGCTTTATCTCTCAAAACTGTTTTATCCTAAAATGATGATAGCTCCCAGGAGTTAGATGCTGATGATGCTTGATGCTGTATTCTTTCTATGGCACATTATAGTTCTGGATGCTCATTATTATTCATCATCTTTCCTAATTGTGTTACATAGGAACTGTTTCATAGCCTGTGACATGTGGAGTAGATGTTCTATGCACTGTTTGTAATTAAACATCTAATTCATAGTAGCCTACAGTGCAGGGAACAGTTCACAGATGGTTCCAGATGGTCCTTTCCAGTTCTGTGTTCTCACATTTTTATTACAGTTAAAGGGTAGCAGCAGCAAAAGGTAACTGACAATCTCCTTAACAGAGATTCTCTGGATTTACAATGCTCTTTGAACTCCATTTCCTTTGAAAGAAAGAAGGAAAAATATGTTACTTGAAATCAAATGCAGAAATGAAGAGTGAAATACAAGGTTAAAAAGTAATAGTATGAGAAATTATTTTGTCACACTTGCTTGGAAGGTTTTCACAACTATATTTTATTAATTTTGAATTGAATAGCAGTGCTTTGCTCCAGCTACCAAACCAAGCACTCACCAACTGTTTTTAACCCCCAAGTACCATCTAAGAATAATGCCTTGCCTCTTCTCTGGTATTAGTAGATTTAAAATGCATTATCCCCTGCATAGGAAAGTGTCAACGTATTCCAGAACTATACAGATGCTTATCTATAACTATGTCTTTATCTGTATCGATATCTTGCTAATAACTTGCATATGAAGCACTCTGTATCTTGCAAAACAGACATATGACACTTTTGCTGCTGTGTAAAGACTCCACACTAATGTTCCCACATGCTTTATGTAACACACACATGCACCCTGACGCAGAGGAATGAAGCAATTCAGTAGGGGAAGCCTCAAACTAAAGGGGTTCACTGAAGTGCAGAAGTGGGAGGACAAGAGATCTGCCACAGAAAAGGTCCCAGATCTTCTCTACAATAAGTAACTCATGCAGAATTACCCCAGTAAACCATTCTACTGAGTGTACAGCTTGCCCACATCAGACAGGCACACACACAAAATATACCCTATTTAGCAAGGCCGAGGTAGTACTGAAGAGCTCATTTTACACAAAGTGTGTAACACTCAGTTTCATGCTCCTTCAGTCATTAGTTATGGGGATGTGGATCCAATTAAGCCCATACATGTTTGAAAGTTCCCACTTAGGGAAGTGCATAGCTCTATGTTTCTGTGACTCTTTGTATTAGAACTATCTCTGAACAAAACTCTAAATCCAGAATTAGGGAGACATGGAGTAGACTTTGGATTCAGATCAAAATCTTGTAGTTCAGGGCCATCCTTGTTGTAAGAGGCTGTGGATGAGTGGTAGTGCTTATTGCTGTCTGTACAAGCAACTGAATTTCTAAAACTTTGACACAAGAGAGCGAGTTGGCAATAGGACTAGTCTTGCACTTTTGCTGGATCAAAATGTCCTTTTGATTGAAAGGCTCTGCTAGTGTCACTCCAGCATATTTTAAAACAAGAATTTCCTGTGGGCCATCACTTGGGAGGAAAACCTCTAGCCAGGGGTTAAATGTTAGCCAATCTTCTAATTTATCAGTTTTAATTAGACCACGATCTGAGAACTGAGAAGGAAAGGGTAAATCATGAGAGAGTTGTCTCCTGACACTCCAGCAATCTATGCCAAATGAGGGGCTGCAGTGCTTTCAAGATAAACTGATTTTTACCCAGAGAGTAAATGTTCTGGACCAAATCTATGCCCCCGACCTGGTCCTTAAGGCATTTTAGAAAAGATAAATTTGGCTTGTTATGTACAAGCTCATTTTAATTTTCAGTGTTACAGCCTGCAGGAGTATTCAGCTGGAGATAAAACACTGGATTTACCTCTGCATTTGAATAAGTAATGGGGAAAGAAGTTTTAATCTGATGTCTTTTTTTCTGTCATGGATTTCATACACTTGATTTTTTTTGTTTTCTCCTCAGTCTGTCAAAAGTCTCAAAAGTGACCTTGACAAATGATATCTTTCACTTCTTCTGAGTGTGAATAATCCAAATTATTTCTGTGCTGATGGTTTGTTTTTATAATGGATTTGCTTGAGACTAAGAAGCTTCAAATAGCAGCTTTTATCTAAAACTTGATTGAGTCACAATAAGTCTTGTAGCTATCTGAATATGTAGATAGATATCTGTTCTTGGCACCTATACAGCCTTCACTGATGTAGCCTTTGTGCATCTTGCAATCCTAGCAGGTTTTTAGTCCCACTGCCTCTGTCAGGCAGAGAACTGTTAGCTGCCTTTTGCAGATGAAAAACGGAAGTGTGGCACACAGCCTATCCAGGAACTCCTGGGAAGTCCAAGTGCAAGTTCACAGCAGCACCCACTAGGTCAAGCTTGTCTTCTCCCCATATTTTCAGAGCAGTTGCAAGTAAACCCAGCCTTCTTTATCATATGCAAACCCATGTTGGGTTAAATTTGGTCCCTCATAATAGTCACAATAACTAAAAAATAAGTTTAAGCATGGATAATGTTGTTTTAAAAATATACACTTATATAATCAATTCAAATTGATAGCTATGGGCACATTCTCTTACCAGGCTGCAATAAATCAAACTGATTAAGACTCAGGCACTTCAATTCAACCAGTTCTGGATTTGTGGTGGTGGAACTTGAAAGAGTGAGTGAGCCAGCATATTCACTAGTGAGCAGCTGTAATGACAGCTGTAATGTGACAATCCTTCACGTGCTAGCATTGAAAGAAACTTCTTGATGATTACAAATTAGCTATTTTTCTAGTTGGCCCATCAGTGAACATCATATCATCCTACAGGATGGATATCCACCACTAATTAAGTTGATGTTCATATGTACAGTGAATTCAGGAGTATAACCCCTATGTAATCTAATGTAACCCATCCCACACAGTGTTCACAGAGTTTGTAAAAGAAATGTGAACATGACAGTGTAGAGAGGAAGGTGGTGATGCGCTGAGGCAATCACCTTACGGGGTCTGCTACGGCTGGAGCTTTCCTAGTCCTTGTATGTTCAGGTCAAAATTGATTTACCCATCTCTAACTTTTGCTTCTGCAGCATCAGATGGGAATAAGGATATTTTATCTGTGCTTATTCAGCACTGACAATCACGGAACCATTTGATTTGGGAAGGACCCTTGGAGGTCACCACCCAGCTTCCTGTGGAAAGCAAGGCACCAACTTTGAAGTTATACCAGGCTGTGGGGTTAGATGGCGGGGCCAAAGGATGTCACCGTTTCTGTCTGGTATTTGAGACCTCATGGATCAGACTGTGGGTTGAGGGGAGGGTGCAGAGAGACCTCATGGGGCAGGTCTTCTACCTGATGCAGGCGTTAGAGGGTTGCTTCTGTCATCCTGAGCATCATGGGAGGCCAAAGCTTGGCATGACAGTGGGTGGGATGTGGGTTCTGCATTCCAGAAGCCCCACGTCTGTCTCATCACTACTCCTAGGCCTAATGGAGAGGTGGGATGTGAGAGGGCAGCAAGAGGACAGAAGCCAGCATGCGGTTAGTCTTGCAGGAGCAGCTCTGGTTTCCCAGTGTGTCCATCCCTGAAGCTACTGCACGCTGGGAAAGGAGCAGCAGTGGATTCAATGAGTCATCTCACAGCCCCCAGGAATATAACAGAGTAAGGAATAGCCTTACTGCTCCCCTGCCTTGGGGAGGAATTTGTCGTGCATAGAGAAAAAGGAAAGCAAAAAGAGAAGCTTCCGCAGATGGACCGCAGTCGCTGCAGTCCAGCACGCCTGTGACCCGCTCCCTGGGCACTGCGATCCTGCTTGCAGCCGGCTGTGCGTGCGAGCGAGCTAATCCCGCGGAACGGGAGCCGGCCCGCAGCGCTAATTATCCAGGAGGGCTCATTAGAGCAACTCCCGCGCTTGATTGGTGTCCGAGCGCCCTCTCCTGGTGCGGGCCAGGCGTGCGGGGGTAACATCCCGGGAAGGAGGGGAAGGGAAGGGGAAATGGGAAGGGAAGCTACCTTTATCCTACGCCTTGGTGTATGTAGCTAGAATCTTGTACTGCCTGTAGGATGTTGCTGAACTCTCAAAACTTGGCCTGGTCAAGTTTCCCAGACTCTCTCCCTCTCCATTTCCTCACCCACTAAAATTCTTCCCTATGTTATTTAGTGTCCAGGAGAAATATTGGATTATCTACCATTTTTGTGATCGACAGTTTCTCTGATGGTCTATGGAGATAGGCACTAACACAGGTTTACCTCTTAGTTCTTGTTCTGTCTCTGTGAAGGAGGAATCATTTCGAGCTATCATCTCTTCCAAGCACCTGATTCTAAGTCTGTGTTGCTGCAGAGAGGCCCCAGACCAGTTAATCTGAGGAATTGAATGCAAGGTGTGTATTGGTATACAGATTGTTCAAGATCAGTTTTAAAATTGATTTTGTGTAGCTCACTGTTTGGATAACGTGACCATCATTAGAGGACACACAACAGCACAGTAGCTAGAGTAATGATGATCTTGCAGTGAAAGTAATTATCTTGCAGAACAGTCTGGGTTTAAGTCATTTTCATTCATTTAAATAACTTCTGCTACATTCAATGAGCTGTAATTCAGTGGAGACATTTTTCTCTGTTCAAATTGTTCCATGAGGAATTTTTCAGCCTCTTGTAAGGGGTGAATCCCAGTAAAATAGGAACTGCATGAACAACCACAGTCATTTGACATAGGAACCAGGAAAGACTGAGAGCATGAGTGAAAAGAAACAGCATCTACATAGCTGTGAAAAAGTACCTGGATTGCCAGAAAAGGGAATTGCTCTGTTCTTGGACACTGATTGCTGTCATGTGTGCAGGAGGTTCAAGAAAGCTGGTTTGAATGAGACAGGAATGTTCTTCAGAGTCAGAGAAGCCTTTACCCCTGTTCAGCTCTCAGACTGAAAGTTTAACATACTGTCTGCTGCTATCTGTAGTCTGCCCTCAACTTCGCTTCTCTCACCCAAAGATCCAGGGAGAAGTCAGTAATTGTGTAAGGCTGGAGATGCTATGTAGTATACGAGGGAGTGGGAAAAAAAGCAAACCTTTGGCTTACAGGCCACAGAGTTGACATAGACTGAGGTTGTGGGCCAGCCACAATTGTCTTGGGACTGCTGTTCTCTTCTGTTGGCACGTCATCTGCCTGCAACAATGTGCTGACTGAGCCTGCTTGTCTGTTGTAGTGCTTATCCTACCACTCCTTTGCCCTGTAGAGCATTTCTGTATTTCAGTTGCAGATCATAGCAACTGGTCTCTCGTTCTGTTCCTCTTCACAAAAGACAGAAGCAAGAGATTTTCTTGTAAGCACAGATACCACCCTAGGGTATGGGAATAGGCTCCTCAGATTTGTTTTTGCTTTTACCAACCTGTGAATCTCTCTTCTGTTTTCATGAGCTTCATGTCAGCACTTTAAGCTTTAGATGTGGTCTAATAGCACAGAGTGTCACAGAGACAGCCCTACCTTCTCAAGAATTGGACTACACAACGTATGCTGTGGTGCTGTGGGTACTACCCCACATACCCTAGTAGACCGCAGAAGGTAGGAGTAGTATGTATGCCTAGGAAAGACCGTAACAAGAAGCTAGAGATTAACATGTTTTATTCAGTAAGCTCTCTGCAAACAGAGATTTTAGAACAAGTGTCCTTAGAGAAGTGTTCCAAAGTGCATGTGGAACTCCCAAGTGCAGCCAGCAACCAAGATGCCTATGGGTAAACTGTATCAAAAGAAAAATAAAATAATAGCTTAGAAGAGTTAAAGCTTTGGCTTGTCTTTCTGTGCTTCCTCAGGAAAGGATATAAACTAGCAGCAAAATGTTCTCAGCATCAGCAAAAATTCTAGTGCTGTCAAAAAGATCTGAGATGTGTTAAACTTCTGCAGTTGTGAATTGAAGTCGTATCAGATGTGATCACTGAAGGAACTGTATGCCCTGAAATTTCACAAGAAGTCATGCCCAACAGCTCTTTGAATGCCCATTGGGATACAAGGTTCTACTTATGGTCTAAAATACAGGGGGGTCTTAAGCATTCTTCTTTCAGAAGTAATTTTCTTGCCATTGTAGGGAATATGAACAGTTACATTGACAGCATGGGATGAAGAAGTATAACAGTGCATGTGGCCCCTTGAAGGACCTGTGGGAATAGCTGGTGCCACTGTATAACAAAACAGTACCCAAATACTGGAAATTAGCTGAGAGCTACGATTCCCAGCTAACAGCCCAAAAGGAACAGACAGGACTAGAGGCACCTCTTTTGGAGGGATAGACTTTCAGAAGGGTTGAGGGACTAAGGGACTGTTGCTAAGTGAAAGAGCTTTTATTCCCCCCTAGATTAATTTTAAAGGGCGTTTCTGTCCAGCTTGCTCGAAAAAAATGTTTATCACACAGCTATGGCTTTTGTTGTCCTTGGCTAACAGAAAGCAAAACCAACCTCAACTGTGTATTCAAAAAGAAAATTGTGCTTAACGTACATTTTCCCTCACTATCCCTCTGCTGTTTCTCTAGCCTGCTTTGGAGGAGGATTATCTGGATGTGGCCTTAGATAATGCTGTTGGTTTTTAAATATTTTACCTCCCTACCAGGTGTACTCAGAGGGCTGCAGTGGTGCTTTTCATGGAGATTTCTGTGCTGTGAGAACAGGACTACAGTCACTAAATTTATTTTACTCAGACCAGGATACAGAAAGTAGATGGCAACAACCTCAAGTCATTAGTGTGATGTTTGCCACGTGACCTTTTTTCTGCTTCACTGTTGCAGATGTTGCTTATTGCAAGACTTGAGACTGAATTTTCATCAAATTCAAAGCATTCAAAGGAATGCTTGTAAGAGGAACAGATTTTACCTGCAAAACCTCAAAGAAGAACTACATCACAACAGATAATCCCATTCCTCATGACATTTTTCCACTTCCACATAGAATTTATTCCAGAGCATTCCAGCAGAGAATTTAAATCAAAACTTTTTGAAATAAATTAAAATTATGGTTCACATCTCAGCATTGCTGTCCGAGTGGTAAAGACATGAAAGGAACTTACTTATAATGAACTGTTTCGTCCATTGCTAGTAAAGAGGTGGTTGCCACCACCTCTTGAGACTCACCTGGGGGAGGGGAACAGGTATGGGCAGAAGAATGCAAATGTCCATGGTGCCCTTCTCACATCCTCTAACCTGTTAGAGCTGTTATTAGAGCTGCTATTACCTGTTTTATAATAGCAAATCTAGGTTTCAGCAAACTCAGCATTGTATTATGCTTCTGCTTAAATAGGAATGAACTCCGTCCTATCTGATGAATTGTACTTTACTGTCCTCATCATATATGATCCCCTCAAGCTGCAGTGAGAGACCAGTTTCACCTCTTGCTTTGCCCTGCTGTCTGGCTGGGATGCCACAAGTATCCCATGCTGGGAGCTGGGACAGCCATGCCCACTGTCTGTGGCTGAAAGTCGAACCCCATCATGATGTTTCTTTCTGATTTGAGACTTATTTGGTCTGGTCTCAGGTGGATAGTCTGGCTTGGCATTGTGGCTGTGACCATCAAGCTGGGGCATATTTTTCTATGTGTCCTTCCCCACAGATTTTTTTTTCCTTTCCTGTTTAACACAACTGTAAATACACTATTGTACTTATGTATTTATGACCTTCTGAGCAGCAATGCCCATATTCATAAATTCAGTGTTATCAACACTGAAGAAACCAGTCCTGTTCAGTGGTGCACTCCAAAGATTCAGTTGGATCCAGTCACACATCTTTACTGGCCTTTTGTGCTGTGTTTAAGAGAGTGAGTTTCCTGCAGCCTTTCTCAGCCATCTCATTGCCCCATGAATGTTTTGAGCAGCTGATACACCTCACTGGGTGTTCACTTAGTAACTTGAACTGCTGATATTCTTTGCCTTGCACATCATGATTCGATATGCATAAGCATTGACATTGTATAATTGTTTATTGGTTTTGGCTTGTCTTTGAATTTTAGTGTAGGAATCATATTCTAAGAAATAGGTTTTTAGGTCAAATTCTCTCTTGCTTTTCCCATAGTCTGTCATTTCATGAACTTGAATCAGGTTTTTTTCATTTGTGTTCTTTGGAACTATCATGTCATTTATCTAAGCATATATCCCAGGCCATAACAAAACTTGTCTTGGCCTTTGCTAACTTTTTTCAGTACCTGTAATACTGTGTTTTCCTTAAACTGCTGAATTCATCATATTTCTCCCTCTGACACTACACGGTTCTGTTCATTCTTTTCTTTCTCAAATGGCAAGATTATGGCAAATGCCCTTTGCTTACTTTTATAAAACAGTCCTTACAAAATAGTGGATTTTAATTAGTGCAAAGCTAAAGGGGAGAGATGTATCTCTGTGATAATTTTCTTGCTCTCTAGAATGAAAAGGAATGTGTTTTATTTTAAGCTGACGTAGATCTGTTTATTGACTAGCTAAGCACAGGACTTCTGAAGTTGAATTGTTTTCCATATCTGTGTTGTATTTGCAGCTCAAGACAAAAAAAAAGTTTATAAAATACATTTTTCAGCTAGAAAGTCATTAATTTATATAAGTAAAGTATTATACTGCATCAATAATGCTTGAAACAACTTGCCAAGATTCTCTATATCAATACAGGCATAGTGTTTGCATTCTAATTAGGAGAAAAAAGTGGCTGCAGTGTTGTTGAGAGATGTTGAAATAAATAAATCACTGCCTTTTCTGCAATAAGTAACTGTTGTTTTGATTGATGCATAAGTAACAAGGTAGATTGATCAAACAAAAATATTTTAAAATAAATGAACAGAATTCTTGATGGCTGAATTGTTTGTCTATAAGTGTCCCTTAATGCAACACAATTACTTGTTACAGGAATATCTTCAGTAAGGTGCAGAACATTCTTCTGTAGTTTACCATGGTTGAAGTCACCCAGAGAGGTTAGTGAGAATTGCAATCATTCTCAAAGTGGTGTATTTGCTTCAGCTTTTCTCCTCATCATAGCAGATGCTGCAGGGCAGAGAGTGCCATCCATTGACTTGAGAGTATTTCAAGCATGGATTGCATGAGTGACTTCATTGACATGCTCCCAGGATGTGAGCACAGACCAGAAAGCAGCAGACTTGGCAATTGTGACTGTGGGAGGAGGCACCCCAGGAGCGATTGTTGAGGCTGGAGTCAGCATATTCCCATAGGAATGAGTTATGGGCATCATAAGAAGCATGCTGAAGCAAGAAGATGACTGAACTAGTAAAAGAAATTGCTGTTGTACATCAACTCTTTCTGCTTGGTTTTGACTCCTGGGTAGTTGGTGTGTGTTCAACCAGCATATGTTTCTCTATAATACAGAAAAATTGTCTGTGTCTTTCAATAGGATCAAACTAAAAACTCTTTTGTAAGCTAGATCATCAGCCATTCTAAATCTATCACTTCCTTCCTTCCTCAGGGATCTCTGATACTGATTTTGAGGGGCTTAGGGAAGGATTAATACTGACTTAACTCAGTAGACTTTATTTTAAATCCCTTATAATTCCTGTGAGTGTAGATAATTCTTTCATGAAGGAAGTGCATCAATGACTTTTTTAAAGGTGTCTGCAGCAGATCAGTCAATATATGAATGATCTGGTTGACACTGGGCAGATGGGATGTGTGGTTTTGCTCCTCTTTACTAAATGCACAAATATTGCTGTGCTATGGCCAGGACTGTAAGAAGTTTATAAAGCTGCAAACATCTTTGGTCTTGGGCTTCATCCATATTATCAGGCTGAATTTTTATACAAGTGCTTAACCAATGGAATTTCTTCTGGCAGATGGATCATTCAAATTATTGATCTACATCTCTTTGTGAGACATTTTTTTCCATATCACATAGATCTGAGGGTTGTGCTGGTTAGCCTCACTGTACGTGATCCACAGCAAGAATCTTCTTAACTAATTTCAAAGCTGAGCAAGTATTTATCCTAACATCAGCGATACAGCTGTATTTCTGACCTAGAGGATCATTGTTTCATTAGACCTGATTAACAACAGCATTATTCCAGTTTTGCTGTGTGGATTTGTATCAGTGTACAACTTCAATAAGGTAATAAATTAAAACCAGTGCACCAAATCCTGATTCAGCTGAAGTCAATAGCAGCAGTACTGCTGACCTCATATAGCAGAGTGACCTGTTTGAAAGCAGTTATAATGTCCTTGTATTTCAACTTCCTCATGGCTTTTTATTACTGAAAGTAAAAAAAGAGACAGAATTTTTGTTTGTTTGTTTGTTTTAGCTTTCGGTATGCTCTCTGCAGCATGCTGTTGTGCTGCTTTTGCAAAACACAGTATATATCTGTTACAGCATCCAGTTCAAAGGATGCAGCTCTGCTGCCATTGTCTTCTTAGTTATTGTTTGCCCTGCATTCTCTAGGCCAACAAAAAGATCTGATTTACTGCCTTACTGTTACCCAACCAAGTGGCATTCTTGTGGCTTTAACTGCTTCATGTATCCTTAAGAATGGTTTTAATTTGCTTTTTAAAGCATAACTTATCAAATAAAGGGAAGTTTACTTCCCATATGCTTGACCCTATTTAATAAATAGAAGCTTTTGCTGCTCTGCAAACCAGTTGTTCTTCTTGAGCTTCCTATCTGCATTTTTATACTTTAAAGCTTTTTTTGATAATGTAATATGCACTGTCCCATTTGACAATGGGGATTTAACACCCTTTACCTCAGTGCAGCCATGGCAGTTTTACCAGCTGAGGATTTGGCCTTGATCTCTGCTGCCTTAATTCACACAGGCTCCCTTCCAGCATCTTTGGTCAAGGTTAAATCAGCTTTTCACAGCAGTGAATCAACATATTGATTCATTCTATATTCTACATATGAGCCTTGATAATATTCCTGTCTGTTTCAAGATGTCTGTGTCAAGTCCCAAGCAGCTATCTAAACATTGAATATCTCCTTTAATAGAGTTAAGTTGTTCCCTTAACATCATGTTTGAATTCCAGATTTTAAGGCAGTTACATGAATCAGCCATACCACAGTGTCCATGGTGACAAATGAAAGAAAAGTCATCAGATATGTGACATAGTTCTTAAGATTACTTTGCTGCTTACATGGTTATTATTCTTTACTCCTGTGAACGTGCTGTGTATGTATCACAAGGGCCATCACATGAAGAAATGTCATTATGTATACGGGAGAAGCATTCTATGGGAGGACAGGCATATAAACAGTTACATAAAATCCTGTTTTCCTGCTCTAGTTTCTTCCAACTATAATGGACTTTGGCTCGATTGATAGCTCCAGCATTGCTGGAATAAAATATCTGCCCCCTCAAAAAAGTCAGGAGACAGATAAAGTCAGCTGTACCTCATAGAAAGTACATCATATTTACTTAAGGGATAACACTCAGCTTAAATGTATTCTGTCTAGCTTCTGGAAACCTGCAGCTTATGCTGGACACTCTTACTGACTTACTTTGAACTTCTTCTCACTGATTTAATGGCATAAAAATTCCATTCTAGTATGATGGTACCTATATTTACAGTGTTCACACCATGTCATATGTATCATCTTCAGAGGCATCCACTGAATATGGTAAAGTCAGGTAACTCCAGCTGTTATTATTGCTTTTAACCCAGTGAGCTTTTGGTAATTAGGTAATTATTCCCACTTGTATCTTACATTGTAATATGCAGTGCAATGTACTATCTTGATTTTATTATAACTAATACAGAGTCCATAATCTCGCAAAAGAAAGTTTGGATCTGATGTATAAAGGAATAAGAGAGAAGTAGAGAAAGAATGTTAAAAATTTTAGAGATTTTTATATTCTTTGGCAATGGTGGTTGTAGATCTGTTCTACTCAGACTAACCCCCCATGAAAATGAGATTGGCCTCATGCATACCCTAGCTTGACTCGAAATGGATGTCCATCTGACTCCCACCGGTAGATCGATGATAGGGAAATATTTGGATATGCTGCTAAACCAGTTTTGCAGCCACAGCCTGGGCCAAGATCTGGACTTACTTTCCAGTTTCCCATACGAGAACCTCCACAGTATGTGAAAAATAGAGCAGACACCTGCTTCTGTACAAGTTATGTGAAAGTTCTGCTGGGCTTATGTGAAAAACAAAATGTTCAGTACTTCATCCTTGACCAGTCTAGAGGTTGTGCTTTCGTGTCCTGTTGCACAGTAGGAACGATAATCCAGCCACATCATTTTCGAATGCTGTTTCATTTTCCACCTGCCTTAAGTCTACTTTGCTGCACACCAACATCTCAGGAAACACCAATTCCCAAGAGCCATGTCTACCAGTTTCCTGCCATAACCACCAAACCACACATGAAGGATTCTTCCCAGTACATGATGTATTCATTTGGCCTTCAAAACCCAGCCCTGTTGCACTGGATCATTTTCAGACAAAGTCTCTCAAGTCACTAAAAGACAAAGAGAAATTTGTAGTGAAGAAAAATATACAGTGTCCTTCTGTTTAAATCTTATGGGGAGATCAGGAGTATATTATTCCTATGCAGAGCAGCAAGGGAATGACATTTTCTTTGCTGTTGCAAATGGAGAGTTCATTACACTGGAAGAGCAGGAGGGAAAACCTCAGATAAGACTTTTTTTAAACATCTTTATCTTACAGTTTAGGTTCTCTTCTTCCTTTGAAAACCTGTTATTTTTCATTACCAAACTTCTCAGACTAACTGCAGTGGTTCCAAAATGTTGTATTCATACCTGTGCATGGGCACCTGGTCCTTGAAGGGGGCAGCTATGGTATGTGGCCTGCAGCTTTCCCCAGTTGCAGGTTTCAGACAGGAGGGTGCTCCTGAAAGAACCAAGTCAGCAGCAGGGAAGATTTTGCATGCCCAGCATGGAGTTGGCTAGTTGCTGTACCAGCAATGTATATGGAGTACCTCATAGTTGAAATATTTTGGTCTAACATTGTTTTTTTCCTCTTAGTCTTAATAAAAATTTTCTGCCTGCAGCTGTTTGCACTGCAGAATGCCTATGTTAATCTGAAACAACCAGTAAAAATCTGAATAATGAATATGGTTGGGGCTTTGGAAGGAAAAAATAGTTTTAAGATAATTTCACATGTTTAATATATTTGCTTCTTTATGTTTTATTTCCATATCATAACTCCCATTTTTCCATTTTACTCTGCAACCGAACACAGGGCAAATTTGTTCTGTGAATCTGAATACCCTAGGTTCATGAGTTCCTGAACTTTAGTTGCTAGGAGTATCAAAGTCTAAGCCAAGCTGAAAGCCAGCCCATTTCTGCAGTGGCCAGAGTAAAGCCCTTGATCTCAAACTGAAAATGTTTGAGATCCAAGAACCAAACCCTGGCCCAAGCTTCACAGCTTTAACCCATCTCTCATAGTGGCACTAACATTCTGCTTTTACGCAGAGGGTGATACCAAGAAACCACTTGTAATGTCATTATTCCCAAGATGTGTTTGTAATTGTAAAAAAAGCTCAGTGTTGCTGGAGGTAAATAGAAGATATCACAATGAATATTCTGGGAGACTTTGTGGTTTTGCTAGACTTGTCTCTAAGGCTCAGCTCCTCACCTCAGCTCCAGGCAGAGGCTGCACATCTGGTTCCTAGCAGAGAAGGGACATGCTGCACTAGCTTGCTGCTGAGTGAAGAAAGTGGTTAACTTCAGCTGTGTCTGCACTGCCCTGTCTGTACTGTGTGCTCGTTGTTGAACTGGATAGCTATCATGGAAAGACCACTGATTTTCTTCCCATGTTCTTTAACTGTAATCACATGTGGCCAAGTTAAACCCCTGCAGTGCAACTGTTTTTTCCTATTTACACATGTTACTAAGAAACATCAGCTAAGGATATGTTATTACAAGTTTGTGAATGACCCCATTCTTGGCACAGGGCCAAGCCAAAGAGTTTAGTTCATTTAAAAAAGTAAAATGTGATAGAGTCAGTAGTTATGATTGACAAGCAGAGGTGGAGTGCTACTATGAAACAGAGAGACGGGAAATTACAATAATCCAAATTAATAAGCATAGTCATTAATTTCACCAGTGGGATTATAAAACAGAAATATCATTCTTTGTTAAGAGCAGTTTGGTGAGGAAAGGATACAGGAGACAAACTGTAAAAAAAAGACTGATTCGTTGATCAAGGCACCTTGATACGATAAAGATGTTAACACAGACTTTTTTAAAAGCTTGTTTTTGTTAGATTCATTAAGGTTCAAGTCTATAATTAAAAATAATAAAGAAAAACTAAAAACCAGACATAATATAAATAGCAATGAAACAGGCAAAGAGGGGTAAAAAATGATGGGATGGTCTTACGAAATAGACAAAGAAGAATCTAAAAAACATTTCATTGTCTCTAAGCACAACACAGAACGCTTTCTCTTTGTCACAGCAGTACTGTTGTAACCAATTTTTTACTCCTCCTCTTCTCCTGTTTACATACACCAGAAGGAATATGTTGCTTTCTCTTGTTAGAACATATGAACCACTAGTAACATTCTAGTAACAAAATTACCCTGTTTCTGTGGTTATTTTCTGATGAGAGACAGTAATTCAGAAATTACTATTTTCCTTTCTTTGTACTGGTTATTTCATTGTGGACTCTAAATGCTGGCATGAGACACACTGACTGCACTGGAGCAGAATTTGGAGGGGATGTTACTGGCACACCCACTTGCACTATTCTGTTTGAGAGTTTGTCAGTGTTTCAATTGCAAACTACTCCTTGCACAGATTTATAACTAGGTCATAAAAGTTCCTTCACAGCTAAAATTTTCACTTTTTTTAAGCTTTATGACAAAAGGACAAAATAGAAGTTGGATTTTTTTTCATGGGATATATTTCATCATAAGGCATAAATATTTATGCACTTCAGTTCCATACTTGTTTGGGAGAGTTACACATCGACTCTATCTGCAGGCATCAGCATAGGGTTCTAGAGGCAAATCATCGCCTGGTTGTCCCTAACCTCAATGAATCCCGCAGAAAAAAAACAATTAACACCAGCCAATCTGGCTCATAGTCAGTGTTCTTCACTTGCTGGCTGTGGCCAAATTGTTTTTGTGAGCCCTTTGGTTTACATCATTTCAGTATGCTTTCTAAACTCTTTGTGGAGGAGCGGGAGACTCCATTTCAATGTACCTTATGAAGCTGGAGTCAGAACAAAACAGAACTTTTATTAGAGAAAAATACAGCTTTTTCCTTCTATCAGAACTAACACCCTGAATCCAAACTAATTGAAGCTAATGATGTCCATTGGTCTCATTGTCTCTTGTCAAAAACTGTAGAAAGCAACAGCTGGAAAAGTGTCCACAATATCCACAGCCCCCTTTCACAGGAGGATCTCCACTGTTATGCCAGGTACAAGGTTCATTGCAAACTCTGAAAAAATGGCCGATTATTTGTTTAGGAGTTATATTTCATGTCAGATATATGAATTTAGGCACTGTTTTCCTGTCTGTTACTATTTGTGCACAAGAGCTATACTTCTGTTTGTGAGCAGTATTCACCAACTGTACATGGAGCTGGCTGTGAGAGAAGCATAAGGGCTGTTGTATCAAACAACAGCTTCCTTCCTGAAGCTTTAAAAGATCTATCAGAGTTTTATATATGTTTCCTAAGAGTACTGACTGTTCTTCCACAGTTCTTCCTGGATTCTTGGAAGATCTTCCCATTCATCCAAATGACAGATCTTCAGGTAGTTGTGATGAAAGCTGTGGGCTAGGCAAATAAAGGACAGTGCAGTTGAAATGGTGCCAAATCCATCCTAAGCACAGGCTTTTTGCAAAAACACCACGAAAATACTTAGGCTGTCATTTCACATTAAACTTTTTCTAATACTGTTGCTATTTTACCAGTCTGATTTTCAGGGATTTAGTTCTCTTTTGTGGACACAGCCATACTGTATTTTCTTGTCCAATAACTAGGACCATATGAAATACTCTGTCAAATCCCAAACCACCAAGCACTGTCTTGGTTTCAGCTTTCATTATGAATTCAAAATTCAGACCAGGATGGTCTATTGAGAAAATGGTTTGTTAAGGTTCACAAACCTTGCAAACAGACGTTAGACCTATTTTGATTAACTCCACTTCTAACGGTTTGAACACCAGGCTGAAGATGGCTCCTCATGGTGCATTTCCCAGGCCTTTGGCTAAGCCAACCAGACAAACCAAGCCCCCTCTTAGCCACTGCTTCTGAACAGAATTTGTAGAGCAGTCTGGCACTCTACCTCTCAGGTGGTTAACCTATGTTGGAACACAGCATTGAAAAGGCCATTTCAAATTAATACGAAACCTACCTCATTCTCAGTGCAGGCTTGGAACTAGCTAATCAGAGCTGCATGGATATAGTGTTCAGACTTCTTGGTCTTCATCCAAAGGTATGCAGAACTCAAGGTTTTAAGTTACTCAGTTAATTATACATTGAGGACAGAATGACAATTTTAACTCCTAAATAAGGTAATTAGAAAAGAAATCCCCCCTTCACCCTCAGTTTTAAATCCTTGAAACAACTTCCACCACTACAGCATTCAGTTTACAGGGGTGTGTAAACATGACGGAGACATTTAGCTTTTGGGTTTTTGTCTTTCCTGGTGTTATATTCCTGAAAGACTGTTTTATCATCAGATGAAAGCAATGGAATTGAAATATTGCCGTGTGGCTTACATTAGTGATAGTAATAGTCTGCTCCAAAATTACCCACCCAACATGCCTTTGAATTTGTTTGATTGAATTGGCCCGCCAAGGTTTCAGACATGCCTAATCTTTGTTCTCTGGCAGATTGTCTTCATTAGGACATTGCAGGATTCTGCAGAAGTAGCATTCTGCTGGAATAATGTCCTTTCACAGTATGCAGAGCCTATGGAGAGTAGGTTTGCTACCTCACACTTAAATCAGTATTGGGTTTTTTGTGGTTTGTGTTTTTTGTTTTTTCCCTTTGCATGCTAGCTTCAAAGCTGGGGTTCCTCATACCAACTCATACTAAAAGAGATGCCAAAATAGGCAGATTGTACATAAAGGGAATCCCTGTGTCTGGGAGAGGCACTAAATCAAGTATAGGTTGTGGCACTGTTGAAGCTAATTCTGGATAGCAGCTATGAATGAGACAGAGTAATGCTGCCATCTATCACATCTCACCCCAGCTAGTGTGACAGCATTTGCTAGGCACCCCATGTAAAAATAAAACATTTCTTTAAAAGTGTTAGAAACTGGTATGAGGTGATCTATTTGATTTGAAATGTGGAGTTGTCAAATAAAACAACTGTCTGTCAGATCGGGTGTATCCATGGAGCAGCAGTCACTTCGAAGAGTGCTGTGGGTTTGTAAACTGGCCATTCAAAATATTTTTCTCCCTTTCTCTTGCAATACCTTAGTTTCTCTCTATATTTAGATGTCCAACTTTCCATGCTTAATGTTCTGTCTATTTCACTGTATTCACATAAGTGAAATAAAAAAAAAAATTCCTGTGTGATTAAGAGGCTGAGCTATTTCCATCTCAGTGAAGAGGGAGAGAAAGAAAGGAGAGATGCATTTAAAAAAGAAGTAGAGGATTTCATGCACATTTGTCTAACACTAAGCATCACATTATCTGAAGATTGGGACATATACTGAGCATAAATCAAAACCTCTAAAATTGATTAAAAGAAATGTTTTGATCTTGGATGTGTAAATTGAGCTATCATAATCGCTGCCACAAGGTATTCTTGAGATTAAGAACTAAAACTGTCCGGGGAAAGGGACAATGCTTCAGGCAGAAGAATAGTGAGACTGCAAGAATCAACAGGAGAAAGAAGGAAAGTGATAGTGGATGAGAAAATAGATAAACCTAGTGCTGGCTGGAAAATGAAAACCGAATTAGAATATACCTGGACAGGAAGAGGAAGAGAGGAGGGGAACAGTGTACTAAAGATGAGTCTACATCATGAAGCAGAGAAAACCAGAACTAGCTGGCTGGGTAAAGATTTGAGGGCAAATAGTTATAAAAAGGTAGGTAAAAAGACTGTACATATCCTGTGTGTTGGAACATGGGAAACTGAGACATGGCAACAAAGAAGGGTAGGTGGTATGAGGCAGTTGCCATAGAGCAGCAAAAATTAATAGATGAGTTTAAATTGTAAACCTACAGTTTAAAATGGGAGTTGAGGCTTTCTGGACAGTAAGACTAGGACTGGGAGAAGAAAATGGACTGTGCACAAGCACCCAGAGGACTCAGACTTGTTAGGCAAGGAGAGAGATGTGCTGAGAACGGCAGCTGGAAAGGTTTCATGAGAAAGATGAAATTTGGATCCTGAGGCAGAGATTTGGATCCCTGAGGGAAGAGATTAATGAAGGCAAAGCTATGTCAGAGAAGGTGAGACAGGAGGGGTAATGCTGACATGGCATAGACAAATAGCTGGTCATGGAGTAGTACATGTGATATTTAGGTCCGCTCCCAGTTTCTCTGCTGTCAGCAAAAGTCTGTTTAAATGCTAGCAGAGTGTGTCATCCCACTTCAGTGTTGCCAATAAAGAGGTCAACAACCTATTGCTATAAACTACTCCATTAAATGAAATTACCTAGACCTGTGTGGAAAATTCACACAGTTGACAGTGCAGTGCTTATAAGTAGTTTCATGATGGAATTTCTGTTTTTTCACTTTGCATTCAAAAAACATAAAAATAAGCAAAGAAAAATACATATTGATAGTACTATTAAAGTTTAAGCATCTGGAATTTTTTTAATTTCCAAAGCACTTTGAACTTTGCAATCATGATTATGTTTCCCCGCCCTTTCCCATAAATTTGCTCTCTGTTACCATCTTTAATTGCAAGCACACTGGGGATTTTTTTGTTATATTGGGTATTTTTTCTCCACAGGCCATTTACATACTGACTAGTTTTGGATGTGAATCAGGAATGAGTACTGGGGCAAAATAATGTCTTTAGTACTCTTTCTTTATTAGTTACAAAAACCTGTGAGACGTACAGTGATGTAAGGTGGCTGTAGGAAGAGAAAGAACAAGTCATATGGCTGCGCTAATTGAATACTGGCTCACAAAGTTGGATTCTCTTCCTTTCCCGTTACCATTCGGTCCCTTTGCTTTGCCAGGCATCACACTTTTGCACAGGTGGTCACTAATTGTGTTTTCCTCATTTCTGGGGTCCTGACAGGAGACTCTAGGGTCTGGTTTGCAAAAGTGCTGAGCATTCACAGCTGCAACTGAAGTTAGTGGTACTTGAATTTTTAACACATAAAGGATTATGTAACATTATATACTCGGAAATATCCACATGACAAATTTTAAGTGAACTGGATAGTGAAGTCAACTGGCATGAAAAGTACAGGGATTTAAATGTGGAGGAAGTTTGGAATTTCTCAAGTCAAAAGTAGAAATCTTTCTGTAATTTGGATCCCAACAAAGTGTGTGGAAAAGTCTTACCTAGAGGGCCCCAGCTCCAACTGAATGAATAACCATCTCGAAAGGGATATTAAGACTAAGCAGGGAGCTTACAAGGGATGGAAAAAAGAATTGACCAGCAAAAAAAGCTATGTCTTCGATGTGAGAAAGTAAGAATTGCCAGGAATCAGAGAGAGTTGAACATTGAACAGAAAATTAAAGCAAGCAGCAAGAAGTTCTTTGGCTATAGAAATAAAAAGAGAACAAGAGAAGAAAGGAGATGAAATTGGAGTGCTCTATAAACAAAGGATGTGGCAGGGATTTGATTTTCAATGTGTAACCAAAAAAAGTGAGTAAATACCTCGGTTTTCAAATATCGGTGATGGTGGGCAGGTTGACAGGCAGGAAGGAGGGCCTGGAGAAATCAAAATTACCTGAAGCAAAATTCAAAATCCTTGCTACAATCAAGTAAGGATAGTGGATAATCTCTGTTTCTGAATGTTGGCACATGAAATTAGAGGTCACATGCAAAGCAATTTAATAAATCCATAAAAAGACAAGTACCAGGTAACTAACAAGAGTAAATTACACATTACTGTAAAATTATATTTAATATTTCTAGTAAAATAAAAGTTTAGTGCTACTGAAAGGAAGGATATCTGATTTGGAGAATTTACATGCCTTCTAGACTAACCTTCTCAATGTGTAGCATTTTAGTCTATATTTTAAAGATATGGACAATTAGAAATCATGGGGGAAAGAACTAAATGGCATTCAGGGTGTATCATGCCAGGATAACTTTATATCTGTGTTTGATATTTTGTATATTTCACTGACATTTTCTCATATATTATGGATGGATTAAGAAGAAACAGACAGGGTTTAAGAGGGTGGAAAAGGGGTACACAGGAATGGCTGGTACTCATAGGTGAAGGACTGCTGCCAAGAGAACACACATAAATATTTGCAAAGATGATTTTCGTCCTTAGTTATTTGAATATTTCCATTAATGATACTGGCTCAGAATTAATTGTATTGCTCTTGACTTGATGGAAAGCACTGTCAAAAAAAGGAGAGGTCTAAATATCTTATGCAAAGAATTGTATGACACTCAGGACTGCACTGTTTGTGACATCATGCACATAGAGCTAAAGCCAGAACCTGCTCTAGGCTGAGAACTCATCAATTTTGCAATGTATGAGGAGGAAAAAGGCCTGGGGATTTAGGTTACGTGGTGAAAAAAAATGCTTATGTCATTTGAAGGAGCCCAGGAACAAGCAAATTAAACCCTCAAACTATGGTAGAGACAACTTCAGTAGAGCTAGAGAAGAATTAAAACTATTTTACAAGTCATGGGCGAGATCCAAGAAGGGTATACCATGTACAGTTCTGTAGGATAAAGAACGATTAATTTAAACTAGAACTTTTGTCTGTCTTATGAGAGAAAATAAAAACAGCTTTGCCTGCTTTTTCTGGTAGAAAAAAGGCTGAGACAGAAATTGTTAATCTCTATAAATACACGTGAAGAGGTACAGCTGGTTTGAAGGTATGGGGGAAGTAAGAAATGAGAGCAGACAGTACTGGATTTCAAGGAAGCGCTCTCTAAGCTAAAGCAAATTAAGGGCAAAAGAATTCACTGCTGAGAAGTACATGTGTATGTGTTAGCCTAGGAACTGGGATGAGCTTTTTGAGCATCAGAAGTCTATTGAAAAGGTTCTGGCAGAAGAGAGATGAGCATAAAGACTGTACCACAGCTGTAGCTAGCATCCCTCCAGTGCATACTGGCTTTCCTGCTGCTTTCTCTCCCTCTGACCGGCAACAGCCTAGCAGATTCCTCCCTCCAAGTTCCATGCAGGTTGCTACATGTTCCCTTTTAAATGTATTTGTTATTGCCATGTTCTTTTTGCCAGTACTTGCTGATTTTCTGAGGCCAGACATTACAAGCACATAAGTCACAGAAGAGACAAGGAATCTTGTCTTGCCAGCCCATTACAGCACCATAAGTCTCACAGATGTTCAAATATATTGGTTTTGAAACGAAACTCCCACTGTGTGGTTGAATTATTACTTCTAGTGAAGGACCTGCTTCCATCCTATCTGACCTCTTTTTATTGTTTGGTGGTGTTTTCATGGTTGTTTGCATGTACTGGTGTATCTTATTTCCAGTGATGGCTAAAGTTTTGCATTTCCAAATACCAGGCTTGGTTCCATTTATTGTAACACATAAACTTTCTGCTTTTATCCCATAGCAATATTCTTGTTTTTCTCTACCTCTTACACTTTGCCCACAAAAATGGGCTGGTGTAAGCTTGAAGGTATCCCTAACTCAATATTTCATTTCTGACGATGGTCAAGGCCAGATGTCTGAAGAAGGCTGTGGGAATAGGGAAATGTAGTGAGACTTCCTCAAAATACTCTTTAGGCTCCACGAATTTGTGGCTCGGGTGATTCCTGAGCCAGAGATGGGGCCTTTGTTTTTAATAGCTCTGATGGATTTTTCTTCTGTGAATTCGTTCACAAATTTTTAAATGCAAGTTAACTTGTGGTGTCCCACAACATCCTGTGGCAAGGGGTTAGCTGGCTTTACTGTGAGTTAAGCAAGTTAAAAGCTACCTTTTTATTTCTTTGAATGCTTCCTGCTTTTCATTTGATGCCCTCTGGCTTGTATACCAGAAGTAGTGTGTAGTTGTTTCCTATTTACCATGCTTATGCCACTTGTGATTTTACAGACATTTATCATATTGTCTCCTAGACTGAAGGTTCTTACTGTATTTAATCATTCCTTAGATGGAAGCCAGTCCACAACTTCTGTCAGCCTTGGTATCCTGCTCTGTATATTTACCAGACTTACTAACTGTTTGGACATAGAGGACAGTAGTTTTGCCTGTGGCAATTTGTACTGGGATTTCATATCCATCTAGAATTAAAAGGTGAACTCATAGCGTCCTTTATTATAAGGAGCTTATTCAGATGGTGTTTTGGTTTTGAGCCTTTAATGTGACTCTGTCCAGTGCTCAGAGCAATGCTCTGAGCTGGCAGTTTTGCAGACTTCTTCAAGGTATGTAACACTGTTCCTGTTCCCCCTGTACTAATTTCTGCCACTCCCTTTTCATTATGCATAAAGCCTCTCTGGTCTTCTGCACACCCTTTCACCCCATCTTGAGCGGCCCCATCTCAAGAACCGTAAACATTGCTCTGAAAAGTAAATATCTTCTGCTGTACAACTTCAAATGCCAGCTGATCAGAGCCTGTCCACTTTACCTCTCCCCCACCTTCCTAACCTGGCTGCTTGCCAGCTCCTACTATCACTTCCTACTTATTTCTCTGTATTTCTCTGTATTTCTATTCCCAAAGCCATAGGGTGTCTCTTCCTCACTGTCTCCTGCCCTTGTATCTCCTACTCATGCTAAATCCTCTGGCATAGCCATCACAGCTATTTCCCAAGGCAGCTGAATATCTCTGAAAACTTTCCAAAAGAGAAAATTTAGACCTAACCATGCTGTCAACCCAAGAGCCAGAGCTTATCCCACAGCCCCACTCAACTTACCATTGTGCAGGGAAGAGCAGGCATGGGAAGGAAGCAGGCAGCCATCTGGTATCTGCACATACAGGAGAGACCTTCAGTCTACCCACAACCTCTGGTCCCTTCAGCTTCTTATCCCCATACCACCACTGAAATATACTGAATGCCCTCATTTCAAGTGCCTGTCAGAGAAGCAGAGAAAGCTTTCAGGAAGGAAGAAAAACTGCAGGAAAAAGAGAGAAAAATTTAAATTGCCTCTTTCCCTCCTCTTCCTTGCAATTGTCCTGAAGCCATACAGATGAGATACCCCCATCTCAAAGCTGCTGCCTTCTTTGCCCCACAGACTAAGCACTTCAGGATATTCTTACTCTTTTTCCAGGTCCATTTGGGATCTGGTATCTTTGTATGTTAATTGTCTAAGGCAGAGCTTGGAGGAAGCAATAGCCAGAAAACCAAAGGGCCATGCATATAATCAGTGGATTTCCCCTTTCGTCAGTCTAGGCATGGCTTTTATCGCTCTCTTTCTCAGGTCTGACCAGTATCTCTCAGATATCAGAAGATGTCTGGCTTCCTCTTGGCTGCATTCAGATACATTAAACTCTTGGTACTCCCTTGGAATTGGTTGTGACTGTTATCGTGTAATTCACCTTATATCCTGTTGTTGTTACCTTTGGCTACTGCAACAAGCCTGTGGTGAATGACATGCTTGGTGCCCCTCAGTCTCTCTAGTTAGTGACAGGTTCAGTTCTCGTCAGAAAACTTGGGTAACTACATTTGTGACAATAAAATTTGCACTAAAGGTGGATGCCAGATATGATGGCAAATAGTCAGGTGTTGGGCAATAGGTTCAACAACTCAAGCCAACAGTGATGTCAAGGACACTGAGCCCTTGGGCCCAATGAAATTTTGGTAGTAATCCCCTACCTTACTGGGATAGAGGAAATCTTTTCAAGATTCAACTGTGTAGCACCCTTACACCTTCCTTTGAAGGCTTTTTCTTGATTACTAGAGCACTGATTTGTTTTCTACTGGGTTTTGGCTGTAATGGTTAATATCATTCATAGAATTATTGTTAGTGACTTTATCATGGTTAGACTTTGAGCTGCACAGGGAGAGTAATTTCTGGCTTCAGCAGGTCTTGTGTCTTCTTGAAATGCGGCTTTCTATGCTGGAAAATATTGAACAAGGTAATTATTCTTGTTCCTGTCTCAAACTGAGAAAAAAGAGTCTGATTTAGTTACATGATTTGTGCTGATCTGCTGTTAGTGGGTTGGCCTATCAGTCACACCAAGCTTTGCATTCTAAAATGTTCTTGTTTATATGGCTGTATATTTGCACTGAATAAGAATTAGTGAACTGGTGAATTAATTGTCTTATATTATTTTCTTAACAGTGTTATATTTCCAACAGACTGGAAGTAAGCCTGATAAGTTTGTTAATCTAATACATTAATAGAAACCTTTCTTGGTGATAGGTTAAATAAATGTAAAAGACACTAACTTATCATTTGCTTGCTACCAGTCCAAATCTTTGCTAAGGCCAAAATTGGCATCTGTGCAAACCCTTTGCTACATTATTCCCATGGCCTACTCATGCCTAACTGCCCCAAACCACAAATCATTTGCTCATTCTTGTTCAAGCCATCAGTCTAGCCCTCTGGACTTTGCAGAATCCGGCAATAAATCTAGCTCTGATGACCCAGATCTTCTGAACCCTAACCTTAAAATTAGAGTTAATAGTCCAGAGACCCCTAAAAGCAAGAGAATTAATCACAAGCCATTGGTCTCTGTTAGTCTAGCTGCTGGTCCTACAGGTCATGCAGTATCCAACAATAAAACTTCCTCTTTAGTCCTCGCTGTCCCGAAAGTAATCTGAACCCCAACTTTTAATGTAACCCAAACCCCAATACCTAGTCCTGAATTAACAAAGTATCTTTAGTCTGTGTACAATTAAGAAATATCATTGGGTAGACTTGGTGTAGATGACATCAGAAAGAGAAAAATAATGACTTACAGTTACCTGCCGTAAATTTCCATGCTAGCCCATAGACAGCAAGTCTGAATGAGTAAGGATAGTTCCTGATGTTATTAAAGTTAGAAGTGCAACTGAAACTGGCTGGCAGGAATGCTTAAGTCTTGTGGCTGTGATAAGTTGGCAGGTTACAGTTAGGAGTAGATCTGAGTATAGAAAATGAGGAACTTATGAATTAGCTTTACAACAGAATCATTTCCTCTTCAATGAGGCAAAGAAAAGATCTGGAACAAGAATCATCTGGGGCTGGAAACAAAGAAAATATGTAG
Organism: Picathartes gymnocephalus; assembly: GCA_013390045.1. NCBI lineage: Eukaryota > Metazoa > Chordata > Aves > Passeriformes > Picathartidae > Picathartes > Picathartes gymnocephalus. Next base: position 146,458 of record WEKY01060614.1, on the reverse strand, counting down.
AGGCAGCCTGGGCAGATGCTGCCTTATTCTTTAGATCTGAAAGTACTGGCCTGAAAAATCTAATCCGAAATACCTAATGTTGACATTATCCTTATTGTAATACCTACATAGAAACCATCCTTTTCAGCCTTGCAGTGTCTACAAAAACAGTTTGTCTTCAAAACCCTAGGCCTAATCTACACTATTTCCAAGCGACCAAGAATACTGAACTACATGCTTTTGCTAAGCTTCCACCATCTTTTGTCTGGAGGACTTGCCAAATAATAATAAAAAGATTCTCTCATAGTGTCTCCTACTTGGAAACTTTCCCTATTCCAAATGCTACTGTTGTCTTAATGTGAGTATAGAGGCCATGAACAGGTAAAGACTCTTCTGGTACTTTCTCTAGTATATTGTCTTTGAGCATGGCAAATCTTCCATCTGTAATAGGACCTGCTAGATAATAGCAACCTAAAATACTCCGTCCATGCTACTCTCAATGCTAGATCTAACACACCAGTTTTCCTACACTGGCAAGGAAAGGACACTTTCTCATTTGGGTTTGAATATAAGTTGTCCTGAATGATAGAATTCAGTTTAGGCTTACAAGTAACTGCAGAAAGTGAGAAAATCTGTGGCTAAACTTTACAGAGAAATTCTACTTGCTCAGAATTAACAGAATGCTTTGCTATCTGTCAGGTTCAATATCAAGCAAATGAAAAAAAGTAAGTTCCGTATTATATTAATTTTTTTCCTCCTTAAAAAACATGAAGATAAATACTAGTCTCCATACAGGGGAGGTTAAAGCCTCGTGCTGGAAGGTTGCAGGCAGACTTCTGGGACTGAGGAGGCAGTGAAAGCTCTTCAGCTATGTTCGAGTTCTCCTTATCACTCTTTATATCCCTTCCAGTTTGAAGAATAGCAACCAAGGGAGGAACTGCCAACAAAGCACACTTCAGCTTAACTGAGACCTTGCACCTTGGAAGCTGGGAACAGAGACAATAAGGGAAAGGTGCTTGCAGTGTTGATTTTTTTGGAAAAAAAGCCTATGCGTTTCAGATGTTTTGAGCCTCTCTTTCCTGAGGCAGAGCATAGCTCCAGGGACCCCTTGCCAAAAATGAACTTGTCTATCAGTGACACTCTGATCAAGGAAATCAACTGACTTCAGCTGGCAGCAGAGGAATGGGCTCTTCTTGGTCTGCCACAGTGCTGGCTTTGGGTGATCATGGATGACACTGCAGGTGCAGCTTGTTTTCAATCCACAGGAAGCCTGCTTTTAATTTAATCACACATATTATGCTGGGATCAGCTCCAGAGAAAAACAGACATTTCATAAATTGGATTTGCTTAAAAGAAAATTGCCATCCTCTGTACGCTCTTCAGTACTGACACCCATTTTGTTCACTGTTGTTTAACTTGTTTATCAATGACTTGGATGAAGGGGCAGATATCTCCTCAGCAAATTCAATTATGACTCAAAACTAGAACAAGTGGTAGATACCACAGGGGACTGTGCTGACATTCATCAAGACCTGGACAGGCTGGAGACCTGGACAGGCTGGAGAGAGAGAAACCTAATGAAGTTCAGCAAAGGACAATGCAGGGTCCTGCACCTGGGGAAGAATAACCCCCTGCACCAGCACAGGATGGGGGCCAAACTGCCGGAAAGCAGCTCGGCAGAGAAGGACCTGTGGGCCATGGTATCTGTGAGCCAGTCATGCCCTTGTGGCCAAGGCAGCCAATGGTCTCCCCGGGTGCATTAGGAAGAGCATTGCCAGCAGGTGGAGGGAGGTGATCCTGCCCCTCTACTCAGCCCTGGTGAGGTCACATCTGGAGTGCTGTGTCCAGTTCTGGGCTCCCCAGGACAAGAGAGACATGGAGCTCCTGGAGTGGGTTCAGCAGAGGGATATGAATATTAAGGGATTGGAGCAAGTGTCTTACAAGGAAAGGCTGAGGGAGCTGGGCCTGTTCAGCCTCAAGAAAAGATGACTGAGAGGGAACCTTATCAATGTGTATCAGTACCTGAAGTGGGAGTGTCAAGAGGATGGATTCAGGGTCTTCTTGGTAGTGTCAAGCAATAGGACAAGAGACAATGGGCAGAAACTGATGCACAGGAAATTCTACCTGAACATGAGGGAGGACTTCTTTACTGTGCAGTGGCCATACACTGGAACAGGTTGCCCAGAGAGGTGGTGGAGTCCTTCCTGCTGGAGATATTCAAGAACCATCTGGACACAATCCTGTGCTATGTGCTGTAGGATGATGACCCTACTTGAGCAGGAAGTTTGGACCAGATAACCCACTGTGGTCCCTTCCAACCTTACCCTCTGATTCTGTGATGAGTGTGTTTCTTGCCATGGGCTTCAGGCGTCTCCTTTAGGGTGGGATTTGGGCAATGAAAACTGTGAAGCTGGATTTGTTCATGAAGCTTACAGCCACTAAGAAGGTGTTGCATGAGGTTAGTAGGGGGTAAGAAGTTATGACAAATTTCTTATGCCCCATCAGATGGGACTAGATTAAAACAGACAATCTGCAACTCATATGTGAACCATAAAATTAATCATCAACTATTTGACCGGGAGGCTGCTTACCTCATTTTGGTCCTGTTGGCTAGTTCCCAGAAGAAAATCCCTAGACTTCCTCTTCCTCACCTTACTTCTGCTCCAAAAGACAGTTCTTGAAGTGCTGAAATTATTAATGACTTCTTTTTTTTTTTTTTTCCCTGCTAGCTGTGTTCTTCATCTTACTTATTATGATTTTCAGGGCAGGAGCATAAAACTTTAGAGGCATTTAGAGAGTCTTCCCCTCAGCTTCAACCTTGAAAGAAAAGTTTGCCTCCTTGCAGAAAGAAAACTTATATAATTTCTGTCAAATGAACACATGACTCTGGCACAAGTTGTAAGATTCTAGAGTAGTATTTTCACTTCTTTTCTGAAAGAAATTTTATCAACATACCTAACCATATGTCCTGAAACAGAAATCACAAACCACTAGAGAAAAAAGGAGTTGGTTGTGAACTTATTCTTCCTGCTAACTACATCGCTCCATCTTTATCATAGCAAGACTTGCAAGGCCAAGAAATGAACCTCAATTTATATTTCTTCTTTTCCTTTCTTGTCCTACAAATCCTAAGCCTTTGAAAGAGGGCTCGATTCAAAAGAAGTTATTTGAAAATTCAAGGTTTTATATTAAGAACGAGCTCTATTGGTTTTCTTTTCTTTAAGAGTGCTCCTAACTACAGTATTCATGCTGAGTTCAGTCAGAGGCTAGGTAGAAAAACTCAATCACACATCCTCTCTCCACAGTAATGACTGCTTTCTTTATCTTTCTTTGCCAGCACCTGCAAGGTTGAGGCTTGTGTTTCATTCTAGTTTTCCTTGTACTAAATTGCAACCCTTGAGCTGACCCAAACCCTAGCCTGAAGGCAGTAATCCAAGACAGTTTACAATGCAAGTGTATTATATTTTACATGACAAACTCGCATTTTTAAGATGTATCCTTCACCTGTTTTTTTGAAAATCCAAGATTCAAGAAGGAAAGCAGATCCTTGCTTCCTAATCCCAACTCTTTCCAGAACCACACTGGCTATGCTGCTACTCTGTGTCTTGTTGTCCCTAGGTATCCCCCCACAAGTGCTTGGGCAAAGCAGCATGAGAGCAGCAGGGAGAAGGAGATAAGTTTACCAAAGGAATCTGTAGGCACATATCTGGCTAAGTAGAAATTCCTGCCAGGGCTGATTTTTATAGGGAGAAACATGTAAGTGGCAGCTGCAGCTGCTCCTTGAGCATACAGTAGGGAGTAAAGGTATCCTTCCTAGCTAGTTCCTTGTTTGATCTGTTGTCATGGGAGACCATTTTTTCAGGCAGTAACAAATTAATTCCTTCTCCAGAGCACACCATCTTATTCTCATTATTGTCTTTTGCTACAAGATGCCCAAACACACCTCTATTTCCCCTGTTCCCTGACAGCAGGAAGAGTGCAAACTCATTGGGCACTCCTTGGAGGTCTGGCTTTGAGTTTTAGGTCTGCAAAGTTCACAGGGACAAAGGTTGTCATGGCCGAGGGTTTTCTTGGTCTCTGTACCTCAGATCTCAGGCTGGCATGAGGAATGCCCAGAGGCTGCAATAGCACATTATCCTCTTATTCTAAAGCAGACTCGGCCTAAATCTTCCTATCTTTTTGGAAAGCTGAAGAGCTCTTACCTAGTTTGATACTGAGTATTGGCTTGTGAATAAAAATGTAAAAGAACTGGGCCATACGGCCCAGTCATATGTAAGTTAGGCATCTCTTTTCTGGAAAGGGGAAAGTACAGGGAAAGTATGATAAGGCTTTATAAAATCTTTGTGTGAATGGAAAGAATCAATAGTGATCATTTGTTCACTGTCTCATTCAATACAAACCTAGGGTAATCAAATGAAATCAGAAAGAGGCATGTTTCAGAATGCTGAGGGAGTTGGTTCTTTTCACATTGAATAATAATAAGGCACATAATCCTTTTCTGGATGACTTGTGGATACTGTTTACATGTGCTCAAGATGAGGTGAGATCATGAAAATGAAACCCATGGCTGAATATTGAGAGCGTATTATTAGGCTTATTCTGTTTTATACTCTAGGTATCTCCCTACAACCATTCTCAGAGCCATGAGGACTGTTGGTTTGACCTTCCAAGGCCCATTCACATTCCTAAATCCAAGCTCTGCACTTCTTTATCAACTGTGATCACTGATCTGAAACAGCCAAAGATCCAGCCATAGCCACAAGCCGCTTTCACTTTTCGAATCGAGTCAATTTCCTTGGCATGCTTTTCCAGGAGCAAATCAAACTGGCCAGTCTCTGCTCTCCCAGATCCTAATCCTGAGCTTAACATGTCCCTTGAACCTGGGACACTAATTACAATTCACTTTTCTTTGAAAGACATGCAATAAAGGGTTGAGCACATCTTCTCAGACACTGTCATTTTGAAGTTTTAGCTGATACTGTAGTTGTAGCCAAAACTAAAGAGGTTTCAGAAATAATCTTCATCTTTCACCCTTCCTTGGTCTGTCCCTGCAAGTCTTGAAGGATGTAGCAATAATGACCCTCTTTTGCATCTGTACTTTTCACATCTCTGACACTGTCCTGAAGCTGTACCGTAGCTTTTTGACCCATTATCTCCCAAGCTTTCCACTAGTTCTGTGAGTCTTTCAGGATCCGGCAATGAAACTGAGCTCTCTTACAAATCCTAATGCTGTCACCAACCTTAGTGCTAGTTTTCCTAATCTCTCCTTAAATGCCGCCACTTCCAGTGCCCTTACAATCTCTTCATCTGCTGAAAGCTGTTCTTCCTTCTCAGCTGTCTGTCTGCTGGGAAAGATTTGCTACACCCTACACTTATATTCAGTGGCTGAGAATGTTAATTTCTGCCTTTCATATTCTTCCCACAGTATGTACACCAAGCCATGATTTTCAGTCTGACTATGTCCTGAGTCATTGGCTTCTTTATCTTGCATCTACATACTTGTTCTGCACACTAATGGCTGTCACTGCTCTGATATTTCCCCTGGACAGTTCCTGTGCTGCAGACATTTGTGTGCACTTCCCCAGGGTAGAAGATGATTCTCTTGGTATTTTCTCCTGCAAACTGATATCACATGTCTCCCCAGTAATGGTGTTTCTGATTAGAGAATCTTTTTTGTCTCCAGAGTTACATGTGGATACCAGAACTCTCCATTGTGTAACTCACATATCTAACTTACACTCTTCTTAATTCCAGGTAAAATACTTTGCCAGCCTTCATCCCAAATCCAATACCTTTGCACAGTATCCTTCTGCCTAAAATCATGACAATTATTATTCCTCTATTTCCCAGCCAAAGCATATGGATATGAGAAAGAGACAAATTTTTGCCTTATTAATCCTTACAGTCAGTCAGTATTCTGGATCCATTTTTCCTTTGTACTGCTGTAATGATTATGCAATTCTATTTGTCTAGAAGTCCAGCTTTCCTGGGGAGTGAGTCATACTGCTTCTCTTCAGAATTGCTGCCTTGTTCTCTTCTAAAACACGCACCTTTCTCCAGTGTGAGCATCACTCCCCTATCACTTCTATCCTAGCTAATAAAATGGCAGGATTTCATTATCCTTGTGTTAAAGAGGCTCTTTATTAGGAGAAGCCTGTTCACAGATGCTGCAAGTCAACTCCAGCTATGACTACATAATACAAACAGACTGATGCCTCCTCCAGACTTTCTTCTCTAGATCACACTCCATCTACATTGCTGCATCACTAAAGAAAGATTCAAGCAATTTACACAATTATTGGTATGATTTCCATCCTTTTCAGATTGTGTTAAGACCTCAGATAGGAGAATTTTGCTTCCAAATTCCCTGATTCTTATTTGGTTTTCATTACTTTGTTCCCATGGTTAATCCAGCTCAGCAGAAGCCATTTTCAGCTATTTTTTTCAGTGACAAGATACCATTTATCTGAGTTCTCTGATTCAGCCCAAGATAGTGGGGAAGGGCGGGGGGAAAAGAAAACAGAGTGGTGGAGGGTGTATTTCTAAAATCTAGTGCTGACTCATATTTCATTTCTGCTGACACGAGATCATTGATTCAAACACCACTACACCCAATTTGTACAAATAAAAGTAAAATTTAGACAGGCAGACTCCAGCATATACTCTCTGATAGACGAATCTTTCAGTTCCTTTGAAAACAGCAATACTATAGTGTATTGTACCAGTACTTGGCCTGGTGTTTCAGGGGACTGTGCTCAATTCACTGGTCCCTGAGCTGTGTTGTTTTACAGAGAGAGGTTTGTTTCTTGCAATCTGTGCAGAGTTCATGTCTTGTGCCCTCCAATCACTCCTTCCTTCAATCAGCTCCAGTAATGTGGCATTACTAAGAAGAGGTGAACATATTTTGTTTTATTTCAAACCCACTCACACTTTTGAAATGAAGAACAGAACTCCAAAATGATTAGATTTGTTTTCCTTTTAAAGGGGGCAAAATGCCAATCTGAGCTGCTGTGAAGAGAAGGAAGTCCTGAACAATGTATGAATTCCTAGCAGTGGCCAAAGACTCTTCTCTCTGGCTGCGTTATGAAGAGGGATAAAATGCCATATTATCAGTGGATCCCACTTCTTACAATTGCACCCTAAAACTTCTGCAAAGCTCTCCCATATTTCTCATTCTCTCAGGAACCAATTCTTCTGTGGACATAAAGTGTAGTCCTCATGTTTCTCCATTTCTGAGTGGAAGAAGTAATGGTAGCTTGTCCTCTCCATAAGAAGACAGTTTCTACATTCATCTGTTTGAGAGGTCTGTTTTCAGGAGTCACTAACTCCCAGTCATTTCATTTTTGGGTAGTGGAGCACAGCAAGGCCAGTGAAAATGAGGGAAGTGAGTAAAAGTATTATGCCCAAGTCCTGACTGCTGTTGTTGCTGCCACTGCAGCCACTGCTGCCCAGGAATATAAATGGCATGCAATGTAATGGAGGACGTTTATAGCTGAAAGGAGTACAAATGCCAAAATACTCAGCTGCAGCTCTGACCAAATTGTTTCTGGCCATACCAATAGTACAAGACTTTCTTGTTAGGCTCTTTGAGAAAGCAGTCTCTTTCAAAAAAAGGGGCTTGGTTACTTTAGAGCAAAGCCAGTCTGCGTTTGTTTATGATGGTATATACACCTTGAGTGTTGCTGTCTTATGACACCTTGCCTTTGTGGCTTTGCTGTGGCTGAATTTCCGACTGAGTGGCAAAGTCTTCTATGTAGCACAGCAAGCCTGGGTGTCTCTCATTTCCTTTTCTCTGAACAGACAAATAATAAAGCATCCACTTGCAGAACTAGGCTGCTTTTTTTTCCACAGCAAATGAAGACAAGAGATTTTGGAAGGATAAAGGCCTGTGTATCTCCCCATGTGACGATTTACATGACTTATTTTTTGCAGCTGTCCAAATTACCTCTTAAAAATGTGCATTTTTGCAATAGCTCTACACACTATTTCCCCCCTCAGTTAAGGTCTTTCCACTGTGCAGTGAAGCTGCAGTAACAGCAGTGAGGTTTGCAGGTGTGGCCTCAAATGAGGAGAGGTGAAGCTGTGTAACAGTGGGTGAGGGCAAAGCAGCTGGCATGGTGGAGCTGTCTGCTTAGCCAGCTGGATATCTCCGTACAGCAGTAACTCCCTGCTCTCAGCTGCTGCTGCTGCTGCTGCTGCTGCCAGCACAATTTCTGTGCTCCTGCTCTTGTTTTTTCTTTTTCTGCATGGGGCTCAAAAAGCCAAGCAAGGGCTCAGAGATTGTTTTTCTGATGTGCTTATAGGTAGCATCATAATTTTATGCAGATTTGTGGTACAATCGCCATTGCAAACCTCTTGAGTGGAGAAGACATGACTCAGCACCTCCTTTCAGAAGATGTGACACCTAGATTTTTGTTTCATTTCTTTATCCTTTCTTTCTTTTTTCTAAAATAATAAAAAGATTCCTAGGAAATAAGCCAGTTGCAGAAGGTGAGACCTTGAAAAAGAAATACCAATTATCATGATGGATGCAATAAAAACTGAGAGACTTGAAAACCTAGAGGTTTACTGGTCATTCTCCACTCTCAGTTGAGGGAAGAGCACTCCCTCTGAGCTGCTTGGGTGAGAAAGAGGCAATGTGTCAGCCTCAGCGTCCTGCAAGGTGCCCAGGATTTCTAGGCTGGAGGTGAACACCCGTATTTTTACTTTCCTTGTCAGACCTACGTGACCATTACTGTTATTCCAACAGAAGCAGTGGAGTAGGAACAGAAAAAGGAAAGTTATGAGTTTTCCAACTGTCTCCAATTTTTTTTTCCCTAAGCCTAGGATTTTATAAAACTCTAACTCCAAAACACATTAAAAGCCTGAGCTGCTTACAAAACCCCTGGCTCCACAGGGTTTGCTTATCCTTAGTAATTATCACTTAATATTTGGCCCAGCACAGCTATCTTTCAGTCTTATAAGGATAAATGTATTTGTTTCACTGCTATTTGAGCTCTTTTTCACTATCAGACTGAAACCTATAGTTTATTATTCCTGGACAGAGGCCTACACACACTATATGTTACTTCTGTAGTTCCCTCAGTCAGTGGGAAATGTTTTAGTAGTATTATCATTAAATATTTTGCCAGACACTGTGGTCTTCCAGCTTTCACACAGATAGGGAGGGAATGGATGTGTGGCTAAAGTGCAGGCTTAAGAGATGGGAGACAGAAGGGTTTTTTCCTTATCTGTGCCAAAATGCTTAGAGAGAAAATTCCTCTGGTAACTAGAAAGGCTAAAATGCCCTTAACCAGCTACTATCTCCTTGTACATAGGCTTCTGAAACCATCAAATTAAAAGAAGCATTTTGTGACCACAGGTGCATTTAGCAGTAAGATTCAGGCTTAAATAATCTGTACAATACTTCTTTGAATCATCTTTTTTGGTATATGTAGTACAGTACAGACTTAGTTCATATTTTTAAAAGAGGAGTTAAAGGATCCTCATTGCAAAGCTGATTATTTCAGTGGCTTTAGAACCTTCTCAACAGTTGGTTTTTGTTTTTTCTACATATTTAATCTAAAAGTTTAAATGGGAGCTGTAAATAATGGAGTTTAAATGCAAAAGAGCCAATAACAATTTAATAATGCTCCAAAAATATAAAATAATGAATAGATTTTAAGGTCACATCTTTTAGTGTCCTGTGGTTCTGTGTCAGAGTGTAAGTGGTAAGTGTTTGTTGTTTTACTACCTATGAAGCCTTTAATTGACAAAACTTTCACTATTTTCATTATATGAATATTATGTAACACAGGGTGTTAATCTGAGAGTGCAGTGTCAGAGGTGGGTGAGGCACAATATCATGGCAAAGTATATTTGCAGTAGGAAATACGCTAATTTCAGACTTCTGAATCCTCCTGTGCCAACTGCTCTCCTAATCTGTCATTCCTCAGCAAGGACCCAGAAGTTTGTAATATTGTTCATGAGAGTTCCCTTAGACACTACCTGAAAACTATATGGGCCAGTCATCTCATCTGTGCTGGTGTGTTTGTAGTTTCACCAGGTATTCTCCACTGCTTAAAAGGGAAGGCTTAAAGGCAAGCACCAGTGCTGTTGTATGGGAAAAAGAGCAAGAGGAAACATTAGCAAAGAGCTGACTCCACAGAGAATCAGGGATCCTGAGTTCCCGTAGCAGTGGTCTTGCTGTGAAAGCAGAGGGGTTGAACCCATGAATCTCTCTCAGAGATTCACATCCCAAAGTTTCTTTTGGATGGACTTGCAGTCCCCTGACCTCAGCCAGAGTTGCTCATCTTGGAAAATCTGGCCCCTTTAGGTACAACTGGAGCATATTGATTTCAGGGCTGAACTTGAGGAAATTCCAGTCTACTGTATTACCCATCCACCTGCACTTTGGGAGATGTAACTGGACCAGGAAAAAAATAGGGCTCATAGTTTGGCAGAAAGACTTAATGCAGGTGGATGTAGAAGAGCCATATTGCCAAATGCAATAGGATGCTGATCCTTTTCACCCGCCCCAGGAGCTGTCTGCTTTTCCCCAAGCAGCAGAGGCCATAAGGACCAGAAACTCCTGCGGTGGCAAGCCAGTTAATAGTTCTCCTAATGGCCTACATGCGCTACATGCATCAAATGAAACAGGTATGAAAATGGTTCATTGCATTCCTACGTTCCAAGGTCAGTTTTTTCAAAGGAATTCAGGTACATAAAGTTGCAGTTGGAAAACTAGTAATGTTTACAAAAGCACTCATGTGCCAGATTCCCATGGATTTCAGTATAGGTTAGACCCCTGAAGACAGAGTGTATTTAGGCATCCAAGTCCTTTGAGAGGTGAAGTATTTTGCATTTATTGCAGTGTCCTGCAGAGTGCATAAGGATTATTACTACAGAGCAGCTTGTGTACTGTCAGTCCAACATACTGGCTTACTCTGCAGTGACTTGTTCGTCTTCCCATACCCAGTGGTATAAAATCTGTTGCATATGTCCCACATATCTACTATCCAGGGAACTATTCTTATTTGTGTTCTGGAAGTCTTCTCTTGAGTTCACTTTTCCTATTAAGAATTGAAAAGTATGGTGGCGGGGGGAAGGTGGGAGATGGAGAGAAAGACAGGCATCAGTATCCGGCACACAGCACATTACCAGCTACCCTGCCAATTAATGTGCCAGGATTCCCTTGCTCGCACATGTTATGTTGTTTTGATGTAACTAAACAGCAGTTGCATTCAGCTGCTTCCTTCTATGGAAAAAAACATCTTCAAAAGAGCAGATGAGCGTGACCCCATTTCTCATTTTGTTTCCCATTACTTTAATTGAATATATAATGAATATATCATCTATCGTGGAAAATTGCTTTCGTCTCTGTAACAGATGTGGGACACTATTATGGCAAACATTAGTGCATCTGCTGATGCAGCTTTTGCTCTCCCCATTTTTTACTTCATTTCATATCCACAATTTTCAAACCTGTGCTACTAGATCTATACCGTTAAACCCACTGATGTCACTGGGAAGAGCAGGTGCTCAGTGGCGCAGCAGATCTGGCCATTTTTGTTTAGGTGTCTAAATATGCGTTCTCTAGCTTAGACATTTGGACTCAATGTTTTTGCTCTGGGAGCATTAATCTTGCATCTCAAGTGTACACTAAATTCCAGTTTGCTTCCTCTGTCTCAGTCTGTTAAAAATTTGGTTCCATGTTTTTATTAATACCATTCAGCAGAGGGTTTTTTCTTTGTTTCACCACACTGTCAACATGCTGCTTGCTCATTGGTAATCCCAGAATGATCTACAAGTAATGTCCCATGTATGCATACAATTTTTATTGTTAGAAGATGAACGTAACCCTTTTGCTGAGGCCAATACTTACAATTTCTTTGCATGACAGGTTTGTGTGATTAACACTGAGGCTAATTTATTCTGTGAGTGGCTCTGCTTAATCCCGTGACTGTCTGTGTGCAGCACATGCATATAATCCCCAAATGCCTTGGTACACATGTTAACAATGGGAAAAGTACTCGGTGGAAGAATGTAACTTTCAAACTCAGTTGCTGCAGTTGGCACAGACAGTTCCTCCCTTCACCCACAATTTGTCTTACTTGATCTTGTGACTGCCTGTGGAAATGCCCCAAACTCTTTTTCTTGTATTTTTCACCTGCAGGACTTTAAATTAGAGACAGGAAAAGCATTTCAGCACTATTGAAATAAATGTTTTTGTAATTGTATGCTTTACTTTTTTTTACTAAATTTTTCAAAGCATTGGTTTAAAGACGAAAATACTCTAGTTGGGAAATAGAAGGAGGTAGGAAACTGCAAAGTTCCACATGCTGAGTTCTTTGTAATCCTATTTTTAGGGGAGTAAAGACAGTTTGCTTCCCTTCAAATGAGTTGTCAGTTTACTCTCCAAAGCGAGTGGAAGTCTTTCTGAGAGCCACAGAGATACTGGGATATTTGCTACGGACAAGGACGTTCATGACAAGGTTCAGTACCTGGTCTTACTTCCTGCCTTTTTCTCTTCCACTCAGTAATATCACCCCATCCCAAGGGCTGAATGCCACTTGTGAATTCAGAGCCCAGAAGCATATTCGGGACTGGGGCTACAAATCATTTTTACCCACTCCTCACAGTACCAGCAGTTTTTTTCTCAGATCCCATTTGTAAGAGAACCAGCCAAGCAACAAGACCTTGCTAGACAATACTTTAGAAACATCTTAAATTTGTGCGTGTGTATAGGTCAGTTTTGTGACAGTTAAATTTAGATAGATAGATAGATAGATAGATAGACAGACAGACAGACATACATACATACATACATAAAGCACCTTATATATACTTACAAAATTAAACATGATCTACTCTGGTTTGCTTAAATCCCAGAAAACCTTAAGCAAATCAGATCCCAGGTGAGAGACAGTGAGAACATTTCCAGAAGTACTGAGCCCTGTCTTGCAGCTCCCATTCCATTGTATCCAGTTCCAGAGGCACCATCTCTAACAGTGTGTGCGTAAATCCTTATAGTGTTTTGAATAACCCCCATATTGTACCTTTTATCAGATTAATTGAGATTCTTGAAAAGAAATTAGTACTTTGTAGTATGTTTGGTAAGTAATTAGTATCAGGGAATTTGTTAAAGAATAAATCCGTTTTTTACAAGGAATTAACCAGAATCATAAGTAAAGCTTATAGCTGATTTTTTTAAGAAACTGAATAGGTAATTTACTTCAAAGGTATAAATGCTCACATGTAATGTATTCAGAAGACTTTGAGTCTTTTTCCAAGAGATGTGCAAATTCCTAAGATCCTGTAACTTTCAGTGGGAATTAGGCTTGCTAGATTTTCATCACAAAAAAAAACCCAAAGAAAACCCAACAAAGATTCATGCTTTTAAGTCCATTCTGGTGCTTTGCAAACAATAGATTCCAATCAGCTCAGTCCTTTAAGCACAAAAGCTGATATTTTCACCCGAAAGCAGGTGTTCTGTTCTGTTGCTTGTCTCTTCCTTGCTTTACGGAACTGGCTTCCTCTTCTGTTTTTGAATCACAACAGAATAGCTTTACAGTGGCCAGTAAACGACTTTTAAAAACAAACTAACACACAACTCTTGTCACCACAAGCTATAGATAAGAAAGCAGGAGCTTACATTAGAGCAAATGTAAACATGCATTTAATGTTTGCATGTATTTAAGCCATTTATACTTTTATAACTCATTCCTGTGTGCAAACTAGGAGAACGATAAAATGTGCTGAAAGCTGTGGAAACAGAATTGAAAGTATTCTTGCCGATTTATTAGAAAAAAACCCTACCACTTTTCATAACGTTTCCATCTCTGACTCTAGAAAGTCTGCCAGGTCAATCCTTTGTTGAAGTCAGTGGGAGTTTGCCACTAATTTCAATGGAAACAGGTTTTGGTTCTTTTACTGTAAATCCCCTCTTAAGAGAATCCTACTGATCAGTAATGACTCATTCAGAAGCAGACCTGGTGAGCTGTTTGAAAAAGCCCTTTTCTGTATTTAGCACTGCTTGAAATTTATTATTTAAAAATTCATATTATGAATTAGCTCAGGAAATACAATTGGAAAGTTTCTTTTTTCCTGAAATCCAGCCTCTTCCTCTCTTTACCCAGCTCCTCCTCCTAAAAAAAAAAAAAAAGTGGAGTATACAATAATGCCAGTAATTATGTGTTATATGATTTTTATTGCTTTACAATTTATTACAAATGTTTTTGTGGGTGGTACAAAGTATTTGAACGGGTTTTAAAATTAGTTAGAAATTTATTAAATATTTGTGATTGTTATTACAAGTTGTGTTTTATGATATAAGGGTGATTTATATGTACCAATGTAACTCCTTCAGGGTTCTTCTTCGCTAATGCTCTACAGGCACAGTGAGCCTCACCAAGCTAAAGGGGCTTTACATGTGCTGAAGAGCAAAAAGTGACCATTACTGAAGCAGAAACAAAAACCAGAAAATTCTGCATATCCTGTTTCTTCCACTAAGTTAGGAAGGGCTTCTAGATACTATTTACAAAGAGCTTTTTGCAAACTTTAAGCAACTTGAACTTTAGATGTTGGATTAAGAACATTTTGCTAAACTAAATGTTGAAATGCATATGTAGAAATACTTTCCAAAGGAGGAGTAAAATAATTGCCGTTATGATGTATGTATGATTAAAAATCTATGTGATTGATTCAAGGAAAGGCACAAGGCACACCATGTATAACAGACCATAAGGTTACCCAGATTACCTCATGATGCACACATTTTAAACTGTGCAGTAATGAGTAACAGTCAAAAAAAGGACACATGGATGTATTTGCCCAGCAGACATCCTGCTATTTAGATGACTTTCTCAAAAGTGCTGGTAGACCTTCCATATCCTATCCCATTTCAAATACAGATCGTAACAGCAACCACGCCATGCAAGGATTCCCCATACATCTTCTCTCCTCATTTGTTTTATTTTCCCTATTGGTCACCCATCAGTAATGGTTCCCATCCTGACTGGTTTGAGAACAGATAATAATGAACAGCAACTAACCACAGAAAATCTTAAATCTGAACAGGATGTTTTCAGATAAATAAGAAACATGCTTCTGCCTTGGGGAAAAAAAAAAAAAGAAAAAAAAAAGAAGAAGAAGAAGTTCAAATGCAATGGCTGTTTGTATACATAAAGGCTTTCCCTTCTTTCCCCCTAGCTTCTAGAAAACTATAGATCGCTGATAAATTTAGAATTGGATATTTGTTCCACCTTACTTTATGATGGAAAATCTTGAGGGGAAAAAAGCGTGGCTGTTGCAAGCACTGAGGTGACTTCATCTTTTCACCACAAGTCTGGCATATCAGAGCTTATAGACAAATATCTTACTGGCCCAGAAACTGGGCAGTAATTTGCCTTTAACTTTTAGAGGTAGTGGTGGTTGGGAAATGAGTCACGTCTCCCTCTGCTTCTGTTGTTGAAGCAGAGGGATTGCAAAACTAATGACCTGTAAGACTGTCCAGGCTTCTCAAATTGTAAGGTCACAAAGGAAAAAAAAGTATGGCTTGTGCTTTGTTTGGGCTATCTCTATGTACTTGCATTGCAGCCAGCAACAATAGGTTTCTGCTTCATTTCAACCTTCAAAACTCATGGGATTTTTTTTCTTACGTCCTTGAAGGCAATGCAAAAAGATTGATGGTATTCTTGAGCATAGAAAGAAGTGGTCCAAGTGGTCCTCTGGACTGACAGCAGAGAGGAAAAATCCCAACAAGACATAGATCCATGGTGGGCTGCTGAAGAATAGTGTACATTTTCATCCAAATTCATTCTGGCCTTGAAAGCAAATCCTGTCTAAATCAAGCAATGATCCATATGGACGTTTTCTCTTCACCTCTTTCCTCCTATCATACTGTGACTGTCAGCATACTCCCAAACCCCTAAATTAAAACACGACAATGCACACTCAGGTCTCCCCTAAACTGCAGATGAGAGAAATGTTGTATAGCTTAAACCACCTTTGGAAAGTCTATAGTGACGTAAAAAGAAGTGTCATGCTGAATGACAGTAGAGGCTTTTATTTACTCATTGGCTGTTGGAGATTTTGATTGAAAATTTCTGTAAGCTCTTAATCTTTGGTGCAAGTTTTAAGTCTCTGCTGAATCCATTAAAACTCTAGGTTGTGGCAAAGAGGCACATCATTCCTTCTTTAGGCACTTTACTCCCATTTATATCAATGGAAATTAGATAATTCACACATCTGGTCCTTTGTCTAACTTTTCCAACTGTGTCCTAGGAGTGCTGAACTTGAGACACTGAAAAGGGCCTATTTTTAATGCTAAGAAAGTCCTTTTCAGCATTCTAGGTACTGTTACAGTGAGTAAAACTTGGCATTTCAAAGTGGAGGCACCTGAAGTCCCTAATTCCTTTTAATCTATTTTATACCTTTATTTGCTTTTATGTAAAAGCAGGCAAAACAATATACATCTTCTCTGGCTATATTTGTATCTTCCATCTTTAATTTCACATTAACACCTAGGTCATGGGTTCAATCCCCATACTTGGCATTCACTTTAAGAGTTGTACTCAATGAACCTTGTGGGTCAATTCCAATTCAAAATATTCTGTGAAATCTGTCATTTTAACATACATTGATAAGTATGCCTTTTCTTAGCTTTGAGGAAGGTTTTTCTCCACTATACCTTGCTATTCCTTGATCCATTGTGAATGTCCCTTTTCATATTTATTATTCTCACTTTTCAAATTTGTTACTAAAAATACACACAAGTACATGTGCCAGTACACATACAGGCACATCCGTAATTACTGTTTAGGTGATTACACATAAGGGCTGTCCATTTTGCTTGATATAGTAAAAACTGCATTAAAATACAGTTTTTACTGTGAAGTATTCATAATGTCCATTTAAGCATCATTCTTGTTTATGTAATATGTGCATTTCAGATGTATGTTTAAATTCAACACAGCTTACAAGCCAGACAGTTGCTTTTCTCTAAAGAATTTACTTCTATCTAGGTAGGCGAGACACTTGCTTTTAATTTCCCATCATAGAACATTCTTTCAAGTCTCTTGATAATTTCATTGTTTTTTGCCTAGAACACTTCCAGACAGTTAACTTGTTTTACAAATAAATACAAAAATTCAAATGATGTCAAAATCAGCATGAAGATCCGTACGCTGATCTTACAAAATAATAAGTACCCTGAGTACAATCCAGAAAATATGTTTATGTGTAGACACACCCTTGTAGTATTTGTAGCCCATGACTGAAAGTTTAAATACAGTCAAATCAAAGTTGGATCTTCCTTTCAGCTTTGTAATGCTGGGGCTCTGCCCTGCCAATCTTTAATCACTGGGTTGTGAGCACATTGCCATACAGCTTGGAAGAGGGATCCTTATATTCAGTGACCACCTGCTCTGTGACACTGCTTCTCATGGCAGTGCCTCACAGTGATCCTTCTCCTAGAGCGTTGTATCAGGTCAGGTAGAATGACTTTATTTTGTGGCTTCCTGGACACACATCTAAACATCATGTAAGCATCTTGCTGGCTTGTCTCTGCCTCAGAAATATGCTTGATGGCCTTTCTTGGCAGTAGCTGTAAGAAGCCATCACGATGCAAAACTGGGCCTAAGTATCCTGATCATATTCTAGGTACTGGCCTTTTCAAGGGACTATTTCTTTTTTAACACAGAAGAGTGGAGACAAAAAGGCCAAGAGTTCCTGGTAGGGACACTGCAGCCGACAACAGCTGAGCATGGGTAAGTCCTGTGTGAGAGTGTATGGAAAACAAGGATGGGCTCATCCCAGCCCTCGCATTCACAAGAAGGGGCGACTAAGCCAGGACTTTGCCCTTTTTCAGAAGTCTGTGATTTTCAAATCCTTTTAAGAGTACCTTGTCTGTGGTTCAGACATTCTTCTGCTTTAACTTTGATCCTTGCTTTCACTTCACGTTGTCCTGGTTAAACTGGAACTGTGGAAATGCTCCCCTGAAGCCCCAGATCAGTTTCCAAGAGGTGTGCATGAGCCTGGGGCAGCACGGGGCAGGACTGGTTGTCCTGCAGGGTTTCACCTCCCTGGAAAGGAATTGTAGGAGCTCTGGGGCCCCAGGGAGTGCAAGAGGGGGACTTTTGCCTCAGAAATATCCAGTTTTGAAGCAGGTGGGACCCCATGGATTGAGCCCACTCACAGCAGACTGGTGACCTTACGCAATGGGACTGAGCCAGGTTGTGACAGATGGTGTCCCTGGATCTGAGACTGGGTCCTGGCTCTTACTGTTTAGTTAATTAATTGGGAGGAACATAAAAATTAATTTGGCAAATTGTGAATACAGTATAAACCCCCTGATTTTGTAGACAGCAAATCCTGTGCTGGAGTAAAATGACAAGTATAATCAAAGTTGCTGGTAGACTTTGATGTTTTTCTCATGGCTCTTGTCAATTGATTCCCAGAAGTAAATTTGGAAGGACATTGCTAAAAGACCTGTGATCTGACAAGGTTTATTGGATAGGTGGGAATGATGGGATAGAGCCATTCCTGGTGCTCATACATACCTCAGTAGCATTTATCTTTAGCAAGTCCTCACAGAAAAACCAGCTTGGTGGAGTGTATTTTTCCACAGATAACAAAATCGCCTAAGGGATGTATCTTACAGCAGGTAAGTGTTGAAGTCTGATTTCTGAGGCTATTGCCTAAAATGTTTTGCTTAGTTAAGAAGGAAAGAAAAAGAGACAGAAATATCCACCCTCTGTTGACACTGGCTGACATCCCTGTGCTGGGGGGAGAAATGAGTAGATTGTGTTCCTTGCTGTGCTTTTGGGTGCAGGCTGCCACTTGGGGAAGGACTGTGTCTATCAGATACAAACCATCATTTTGTATATCCAGAATGGCACAGGAAATCAGCGACAGCAAGGCAAGGGTGAGCATTGGCATGAAACCGTGTTCTTGTACACCCTCCACGCCAACAGCCCGAGGGGAGCCAGTTGTACCAGTTAAATCCTCAGAGGAATGTCCTTCCCTTTGGTGAGATTCCAGAGAGCACACACACACTTTAAAGCATTTTTCTATCCCATCAATGACAGTCTCAGGGCAAGAGACCCATCCTCTTTAGTCAGTTCTTTTGAGATGTGGGTGATGCCTCTGTGCCAAGACAGTCATTTACCTCCACAGTGGCTTTTTCCAGCAGGTTTCCAGGAATGAGAAGAACAGCTGGAGAAACTGAATGCTATGCTTCATTGGTGGGGGGAAATTCTCTATGCTGCAATATTAGTACTCACTGCCTGTTGCGGTCACCAAGCACTGTCATCAAGGAGCTTTCAAAGGGCTGGTAAGGAAGTGGGATGCACTGAAGCTCTCATGCTTGAGCTATTCAAGTCCAGACGGGTAATGCAGGGAGTATGTTTATCATGTAAACAGTGAACCGTCTGTAAAAAGGGAAGTTTCACGCAGTGATGGAGTTGTGGGAAATGAGAAACCACAAATTAATAAGAAACCCTACGGAGGTTAAAGTTATTTACTGATTAGATTTGATTTCACTTTGGTCAGATTGGAAGGGGGAAAAGACATAGCACGGTGTGATAAATCCTTTATTGGCACAGATCTGAGATTATTCATAAGTGAGACTAACCCACATCAGTACCAACAGCTTATGCTGTACCATTCTGCCAGCTGGATGTGCCAGTTCAACAGCTGTTTCAGGTAAATTTTCTTAAACCTTACTAGAAATTGTCTCTTCTCTGCTTACCTGTGGAGGTCCAGTAGGGTTTTTTGGAATTTATTCTTTAGGGGGATTTTTGAGAAATAAATAAATCACTAAAAATACCACTGTAGTTATATTGTAACTAGAAGCAACCCTACTTCCCAATCTAATTTCTTGGGACCTTCCAAGTATAGTTACTCCGTTGTGTAGAAAGTCAGGAATCTCCCCTTTCTATTCAGGCCATGTCTTGCCCTCAAGGTCATGTGGGAAATTGCTTGTGTCCAATATCAGGATTTAATCTGATTGCTCTTTTCTGCTAAGGTGATATATTTGGGAAATGTTTCTCCAGTTTGAGGGAAGACTGAGAATGGTGGGATGGTAGAGGATAGTTTCCTTTTTAGGAGCAGAGATGAAGCACAGTTTTAAAGGTTGGGTACTTTTTTGTTGATGCAATTTATGACAAAATGCCAATCTCTGATTATACAGAAATCAGAGTAATAACTTGTAGCCCAGGGCAGTGACATTTGAGGTGAAGGGGTTTTTTTTTTTGCTAAGATAGGGACAATAGTAGAAACTTGTTTTGCATGAGAGTTTCAACTGTTTGTTATACCTTTGTCTGCCTAAAAAGAAGGAAGGAAGGAAGGAAGGAAGGAAGGAAGGAAGGAAGGAAGGAAGAAAGAAAGAAAGAAAGAAAGAAAGAAAGAAAGAAAGAAAGAAAGAAAGAAAGAAAGAAAGAAAGAAAGAAGGAAAGAAAGAAAGAAGGAAAGAAAGAAAGAAAGAAAGAAAGAAAGAAAGAAAGAAAGAAGATTCTAAAGCTGGTTTGGCCTGAAGAATTAAGGGCATACTTAGCTCATATATAATTACCATGCATCCATTGCTTCTAGCATGCAGCTGGCTTGCATTTGACCAGCTCAACACATGGCAAAAACTTGTTTGTTGCATCTCTCCTTTGGACTTGGCTCAATTGCTTTTGTTTGTTGCAATGTAAGGTAATTTATGCAGTATTGCTGTAAAAGTGAGCTTCAAAGAAGTAAGAAATCTTGGGGTTGCTTCAGAAATATTTTTCCTGTACTGTGGTCGTGTTTCACTTGTACTTTATGACCAAATTGTTAATTCCTTGAAGTTACTATATCACTATGATTTGAATATATGAAATTATTTATTAACAAAGTAAAAGCATGTGAGAAAGAGACAATATTCGCCTCCAGATTGCATCATATGAGAAAAAAAATAGCCATTTAGGAAATTACTGTCTCCTACACACAAGAAGTAACAGAGGGGAATTTTAAAAATGAAGTGTCAGCACAGATTGAAAGCAAAACTTTTGAAACTATTCAGAACTGTAACAGATGAGACATGCCAACAATGCTGACAACTATCAAACTCTACATGAAAATATTTTAACTTCCCAGGTGATACAGACGTGTGTCACTGTTTCAGAGTATCAGAGTTCACAGTGTTCCATGTCTAGAAATACAGCTTTGACGTTCCGTGTATAAGCCAAGAGAATAATTTCTGGATGTAAATGCAGCTTAGGACAAGGTCAGGTCTGAGTTCAAAGAAGTCTAAGGTTTCAGTTCAGATTTGTTTACTCTGAAATCTTGCCAGACTTCTGTTGTCCGTTATGTCCTCTGTGTCTTTTAACATAGCAGTTCAATGATGGTGATTAATACACAGGAGCCCACAAAGAGCTTTGTGGTCATGTTTTACCACCTAATTGAAAATAAAATTGAGAGTCTTCTTTTCTTTTCACAATGCTGATGGAAAAGTGGTATCCCTGGGACTCATAAAAATATTCCTATCTGTATCACATTTTACAACAATAAAACTTCTGATGGATAAAATCCATCTTGGCATTCCAGCTTCTCCCCACTAATGACGCCTATTGCGTAATGCTGTCATAGTTACTGGGTCTTATTAACGTAAAAGCTTTGATAATCCTTGTATCTAGACCAAGAAAGAGCAAGATACTTCCCAAGATATCTGAAAAGAAGTTCAGAAGACTTAAATAAAAAGTTTGAATCTGTGAAAATATATAACCATTTCTTCATAAGGCAGGTCTGTTTTAGGCCGCTTGATAAATGACTGACAAGTCAGCAATGTGGAAGCTTCAATGCTGAAGTCACATTTCTACTGATATTTCTACCATCAGGTATTTCACCTGATATCAAACTTGAAGCAGACTCAATTTCCACTGAAAATTCACATTGCTTGAATCCAATGGCCCCACTCACCTTTGGCATTTTGCATATGATTCTCTCATTATGGAGTGCTTGTGGATTTTGTTTCAATTATCCTCCTAGGACTCCATGCACAGAAGTGCATCATGGTGCTGTGTGTTTGGAGTGCTATTCTCAGCATGAGCAGTTTGTCAGAGTCAGGGCCTTTCACTCTAGTTCAAATGTTCCTGAAATCCAGAAGGGCTCTGATTTCATAGGTCTAGTAGAAGTTTCTCACAAAACCAGAGGTATTTTCAACATACCCAGAACCACAAATTCAGCCCCCATTGAATTTCAGTTTCCCTTACAGGTCATTATTGTTTTCACCACTTTATAGCAGTACTGGCCAAAATCAATCTTTTACAACTCCACTTCCTACTCATACAAAAAGAAAAAGGTTGAGGCTTTTAATTAGTGCTATTTATATTTTCAAAATGAGGAAGACATTCTGAAAAAAGGGATTGTTTCTGCAGCCAATTCAGGGACCTTCTGTCTACAAAATCTCCTCTAGACACTTTCCCACCACAACTTTCTTTCCATTATTAGGAACTTACACCACTTTGTATTTAGCTTGGTATTTTGCCAAAAAGTGTTCTTTAAGTCTCTATAGTACAAAATCTGTCAGAAAGCATAACACAAGGAAAAAAAGGTATTTTTAAGTCCCTACTTTTTTCCATTTTCCCATCAGAAAAATTTTTTTTAAAATATTAGTAATATAAATCCATTGCTGTTCCAGTTTTTGCTCTGGTTATTTATACTCTTTAAATGTGATCCATGTAGAGAAGTCAAAAGTTATTAAATCCATTCAAATAGTTCTTCAATCTATTCAGGAGCTGAGTGTACCTGGCACAGGCACTGAATATTTCCTTTTGGTTTCTGAACTAGAAATAATATTTGAAGTAAATTATTTTCTGCTGTGATAATGATGATCCTACCAGACATCCTGAATGGAAAAGGCCAGGGAGGTTCTGATCCTGACTCTCATTCTGATATTGTGTCGTACTTTTTTTGCCCTAAGAAAATTCATCTCAAATTCTCTCTGTGGTTTTCAGTAAGAACAGTCCTTTTCCCCCTTCCTGCACAATTTTTCAGCCAGATTGACTGAACTACGAAAAGGTCAAATTACTTACTTGAAGGGTAAACCATGAGTCAGTAGCACAGCTAGCATTGAATCAAATCCTTTCCTGTCTTCCAGTGCAACCACTAGACAACACACAATTGCTTTTATTGACCAGAGAGCTTTAATGAAGTCAGTATTAGCTGTGGTATGTGCTAGCATGAGTCTCTGAACAGTTTTCGTATACATTAGTATGAGTCTGTGAAAATCCTTCTACCAGCAATATTCGTAGAGTATGTGGCAGACAGCAGACCTTGTGTCCTGTCTGTGTGTTGCACACTCAAGCCATGCGGTTGTGCACTGCACTGGGAGCTGGTGTGTATGGTCCTAGGCAGGGGCAGAACGACAACCTTCACTCTCCATGCTCAGGTCAGCTGCCCTTCCTTTACAGTGAAGAAGGAGGAAAAGGGCCTGTTATTCTGCACTGTAGTCGTATGAGGTCATGGTTTGGAAAAGGTTCAGGAACACTGGAAAAGATAAACTCAACAATCTGTTTTGACCTTAGAGTCTACCGATGTTTGTTTTAGCTGACCTATATACATCTGCACATATTTTGGCAGATAGATGCCAGGAAACTTTGTAGAGAGGCTGATGGAAAATGCTGTAAAAAAAACAAAAAAAAAAAAGAAAAAAGAAAATTTGTCTGAAAGGGAGGTTGAGCAGGCATCTAATCTCTTCTCATCTAAAGCAAGATGGGCTTTGTCTACATTACTTCTAGCAGCTGACTCAGCTGCTACCCTCTATCTCTTCAGGCAATCTGTGCTGTCACTTCACAACTCAAATTATTAGGTTAAACATTCAGGGAACATTTATTGCCCTTCCTTGTTGAAATGAGTGTGTCACTTATGTATATGATGTAAAGCAATCAAAAAAATAGAGCTCATGCAATATAGAATATTATGTATTATGAAGTCAACAGCGCAGAAGTGTACTCAGTGAGATTTCCTTTCTCTTATTCTACATTTTGCACTACAGAGAGCTTTTCCCCACTTCCTCTTTTTACTGAATATTGCCCAGTACTGCCTTTCTCCTAATAAGATTCTATTTGCAAAGATTTTCCAAATGTTATTCTACACAGTTGCCTGAGTATGTGAAGAAAAGGTAATAGGAAAAAGAAATGGTTTTTAAATGACACTGAAGGTTTGACTTTTCAGTTCTTCAAAGCCAGGAAATTAATATTGAATCATCTGACTGTGCTGTGCTACGATGTTTTAGTTCATATGGCACACAAGATAACCACTGTTCAGAGACCCTGCAGTAACTAAGCAAAATGGGATGACTGGAGGATGACGTTTCTGCTATAAATCATAAGGTCTGTAGTGTATATGTGTAATAGACAGTACTTGAGAAGTAGGGAAAAAATGGGACTGTTATGGAATGCCAGAAGGACTTTTAGCATGTTTCTTTTACTGATGACTGGTTGGCAGCTCAAAAAAAATAAAAAAGGTCTCTAGAATAAGGTCATCATATAAATTAAAATGGAAAGACCTACTATTAGATCCTCTTTTCCATCCTCTCTCACTTTGGAATTGTTCCCTACAGTGTTCTTGAGTGTTTTGTCCAGTCTTCTCTGAAATAACTTAAGCAACAGGATTTTCATTGCTTCTCCTTGGAATCCTACCCCACACTGTAGTAGATCTCATTAACAGGAAATGTTACTCTAAAGCATAAATCTTCCTGCTCTCCATTTCATCTCATTAATTCCACTTATACTCCCTTCTCTGGTCCTAATCAATCCCTTTGCCTCTTAAGTGTTTATATTCTCCTAAGACTTATGGGGAATTATCATAGCCCAATTAGATATCACTCAGCCAAGATATGTGCAAAGCCCATTCCCTTCATTTTCCTTCAGCCCACATCTAAGCCCTGGCTCATTTTTTCCGCTCTCTGAAGTCCCTTCAGTTTGTCATCAAGTTGCCCTCAATTTAAGCAGAAGAGAGTTCTGGTCCCTACACTGCAGCCGGAGATGTGGCGATCAGGTTTCCAGAACACCAGTGATCCTCAACTCACCACAAAGTCAGATGGAGTGGCCACAGAGACCACTCAGGAAGAAGAAAATAAAGGAGAGTAGCAGTTCGCAGGGAAAGGGCAAAGTAAAATGGCAACCAAACAGCACAAGCAGTGGCCCTGCAGGGAAAAGAGCCATAGCAAAGCTTTGGAGGAGTCCTGGGAGCTATGCCATCGCAGTCAGGCATGGCATCAATGGCTTACACGCTGGCTGGCAGCCCTGAGGAGTGCTGGTGGGGTAGAAATGCCCCCAGATCACCCCATGCCCACCCCACGCCAGCTGGGGCAGGCAGGGCTGGTGTCACTGCTTTGCCAGCATTGCAAACCGCTCCGCACTGCCACACTACATGACCTCATGAGCAGCAGTGACCTGGGTGAGCATGCATTTCACAGATGGACAAAACCCACTCTGTGTAGTAGTCTTTTATCTTGTGGCCGTAAAATTAAGGAGTGGGGGAGAAACCTGGGCTGTATTATAGTCTCCTGGTGGTCCACTCCCTCCACCCAGCCCTGCAGACCATCCAAAACGTTGTCATTTTACCCTAGAAGGCAAGCAGGCCTGGGGTAGATCCAGAACAGATTACAACATAATCCAATTCACAGGGAGGGGTATTTTCTAAAGAGGATTATTTTCTTTTTCTCTGGCTGGCTGCCAAAAATAAATAAATGCTGTAAGTATAATGTAATGTTTTTAGAGAGCGCAGTGATGGAAAGAGAAAGCTCATTTCCATATCCACATTAAAGGGAGGGAGGGAGAGGGTAATTTGATTTTTTGCAGCACTGTGCAAAGCAATCTGAGGGTATGTAAGGTATAAATGCTGGTATTTCACAGTGGAATTTCAAACACTGTGTAGTCTGAAGAAAGCAGTTCTTCACTTCTAATCAGAACAATGTACTATGGCTGTTTGGTCTGCATTTAAGCATCAAAAAGCCTCTGCCTGAACCTTTTGTGACCTTCAGAGACTTTTGCATAATTAGCTTGATTAAAGACACAGCACAGTTTTAGCACCAGAGACCAAAAACCACAAATTACTGAGGATCACATATTTTGCAAAATAATACCATTCATGTGATTATTTGTTTTGCTCTCATCATTTTTGAAATATTACTCCATTGCTTTGACTTGAATTTCTGGTTGTAACAGCCAGCTCCCAAATAAAATGTAAGTCTTTACAAAAACGTTTCCATTGCATAAAGAACTGTTATTGGATTTCTGTAAAGTCATAGAGCTGAGTTTGATATTTGTATTAGAGTTATGACTGAAAAACACCAGCAGTGCAGACCTTCAGATATCTAGAGTGTCATTTCACAGGGCCTCCCTTAGACTTTGCTTTTACCATTTTGATTTCAGTGTGTTAATCTCAAATTTTAAAGTGTGACAAAGCCAATAAAAGACCAGATCAAGAACATGTGATAAATAATACATCAGTCAACTTTCACATCCAGGGAACATTGGGTCATCTTACAGAGAGCAGTTTGGGGACTACTCTTATCAAAGAATCCATAAGATAGCTGTGGGAGCTTGCAACAGGGGGGAGTACTGCTGTAGTGTTCCTTGGACCGTGCATACACAGTGCATGGCCAAAGAGTTGCCAGAATGGACGTACCTGGCAGTGGGACCCACCCATCTCCTGCATGCTGAAGTGGAGACTGCAGAGTGGCTGTGGATCCCTGCACATCCGCTTGCCTTTTCTAACAGGTTTCCTGACACGTTCCCTATCCCTCTAACTATGGATAAAAAGGACTCAGGCAAGTGCGGTTGGACTCATACAATCTGTGTTCACGTGCCTATGTAGCTATGTAAGGTCCAGTTTACATCTCCTGCTCCTCTGTCCTGTTTCCAGTAGCTACCAGGCTAAAGAAAATGGTCAGCTACATTAAGGGCTTGCAAGCTATTTCAAGTAACCCTGCCCCTCGTCCACACTGTACCTACAGCCTTCATGGTCTGCTGGAAAGGCTGCACAGATTTATGTAACCCTCTGCTGTTAGCACACCCTCATTGCTGCAAAAGATCTCAGCTTGAGACCTTCATGCGTTAAAAGAAATTAAGGAAGTTGCAAAATCTGTTGGTACAATAATAACAGTGGGTGTTCTTACAGAAACCAGTATAAGCTGGTTGAGTGGCACATCTGGGATGGTTTTAAGAAGAAACTTGATTAATACCACAGATGACTGCTATTTAAAGCCATTCATTTTGATGCATAGTTTGGGGGAGGTTCAGTTTACCCGTAAGGAAAAAGCAGGAGTTAATACAGTGAGTGTTTGTGCTCTGCTGGATGGTATTGATCACTGGCAATTTAAATTTGATATTTTAAAAGTGGGGAACTTGATCACAATAAATATGAAGATGTTTCAGTGAGGAAAAAACTGTAAGAAAAACAGTAGCAAATCTCTCTGCCCATTAGATCAGGCATTTAAACTGAATATTGGGTGTGACAATCTTATTGGGAAAATAAATACATTTGCATGTTGGTCATTCAAAGATTCCTGCTTCCAACACTGTCCTTTCCGATTATGATCAGGGTTGAAGACTCTCAGATTGGAGGAACTTGGAAGAAACTTGTATTCTGTAAAGGAATGGGACACCAAAGTACTTATCCAAAGGAAGTGAAGTATGAAAAAATAGGTGGGATACTGGCAAAGGTATATATTCTAAGTAATTAGATATAGTTGTTGTAAACCAGGAATAGAAAGTCCACACACTATTTGTAATAGATGACAGGAAGAAGCTGGAAGCCTTTTCAGTTCAAAGGGTTACGCTTCACATGCATCCTTGAGAAAGTGAGGAGTGAGTTAGTCAAAGTGAAGGACAATATTTGCAGTGTACAGTTTATAAAGGACCAAGGCCACATAGACTCTTCTAAGGAAATTCAGCTCTGCTCTTTGCCAGAGAGCCTGATATGAGCATCTGTGTTCAGAGGTAGGTGGAGATGGGTGGTGAATCCTCTGTTACCACACTGAAACTCTTCAGAAGCCATATGACAGTGTCGGTGTCTTTGTGGGATGCACATAAGTGCTCCTCTCGGTATTAGAGAGCCTAAGATGAATGCAGCTTTTGGGATGAACAGATTTTAGGCAACATTCAGTTCAGCATACGGACTAGTTGCGGCACCATATGGAAGGTGATGATATTATAGCAATAGATTTAATGGATCTGATTGTGATCTGGCTTGCACCAGTTCTAGGCAGATGCAACTCCTTCAGCTTTAATGGACTTACCACAGCTTCACACCAAATGAAGTGAAACGAGTTTTGGGTACAATACATCTACATTAAGCAATGAAAGACTGGTGATTTGTGTGATATCTTTTTTAATTTCTCTCTTTTTTTTTTTTTACTAAAGTGCTAGCGTGTTTTGTGGGGAGGCATTTTTTATTCTTATTAACAGTTGGCATTCTGTTTGTTGTAAGCTGTGTGTGGGTTTCGGTGCAAGACAAAGGCATGGCACTGCTCTGGCTGGGGAGCTTTGTGCCAGCTCTTCACTGAGGAACTTCACAGCAGTTTTGGACATATTTTTCTACATTGGGAGTGGAGGGAAGAAAACAGAGCATGTGTGCACAGCAAAGGCAAGCTTTCCAAACCTGGCTAATCTCACTGTACCCATGCTGTGCAAACCTCGGCTGCTCTAAATTAAATGGAGCTGGAGGAACCAAAAGCACAAGGACTAAAAGAGAGAAAACAAAGGAGAGAAGCAGTGAAGAACATGAGGAGGTAACAAGATAGGAAGAGAGCATCGAGCAGAAGGCAGGCTCTGATAGTAGTGCTGTTCTTGGAAAAGAAGCACACAGAGAGAAATATATTTTGCAGATAAAAAAGACCTAGAGATATAGAGCTGTTCTGCCTTTCCTCTCTATCAGAATTTGCCTCCTGACAATTCATTTTGCACCACTACTCATCAACCTTTCCTGAGAATAGGCGGCTGGAGACAAGGGGAAAATATTCTAGAAGAAGAGCTCCCAGCTTGGTTTAGCAGGTATATACAAATAGCTGCATAAATTGATATTGCCCCTAGCAGGTGACCCTTCATTTGGAAGGACAGGGAGGAAAAGGGGGGAAGGTTAACAGGTTAGGGAAGATGGGAAGCAGCAGAGAAGGTCAGGGGTGAAGAAAACAGCAAGAAATTAATTCCATGGTCCTCTTCCTCCTCTTCTAGCCTCCTGCTTGGCTGTGACTGGAGCACATCTGATGTGTTGGCAGCACTCAGGGCCCAGGAATTTGTATGGCCTTGACATTCACAGGAATAGGCTTCTACAGTTGTTAGAGATGCTTTTGTCTTGTCAACATGGAAAACAGCCTGGTTAATTCAGGCCTGGGAGGCAGTTGCAGATTAAGAAAATTGTCTTTGGAGTTGTTTGTATGGGCCAATGTAAATTGGAAAAGGACAGTATGCTATTGCTTTACTTTTTTGGCCACAACTAAATAAGGAAAATATGTTGCAAATATAAGAGGTATCTACTTTCAGCTTTGCAGGCTTAAAAAGACTGATGATCTGGATTATAATCAAAGTTTGGGATTTCATTTTCCTATAGGCTGTTTTGATGAAACATGAAGAAAAATTGACTTTTAAAATGTTATCCTCTGTGCAGAAAGACCTTGCCGATTGTTCCAGCTGATCTGTTGCCTTTGCAATTGCTATCTGGCCGTCAGGTAGAAGTCAGTAGAAGAATGTGCTGCAACAGGATGGTGGAGGGACTGGAAGGGCATCCCAGAGGCTGAGAGCATGTGTTACCCACCTACCTCCACTACAACTGTCCATGCCACAATGCAGAACAAGGGGAACCCCACGGAAGTACGCTTGTGCAAGAGCAGGGCTTGAGCTGCACACACAGGGAGTTAGAGGAGAGTCATGATGTGACCACAAACAGCTGAGCAAGATGCACCGTGATAGCAGCTCCTTTACCACTCTGTCTCTTCTTTTCGCACACAGTCATTCTGCCCAAGCTCACTGAGTGAGAGTTGGGCCAGCCAGCAGAAGTGGCCCTGCATAATTTCTCTCATATTTATCTGTTGGACCACACGACCTGTAGAAAGAGCAGACAAAGAGAAACTCATTTACAGTGCTTGAAAAGGGGAAAATAATTGTTGACGTTCCCATGATTCTTGGGGAAGCGATGAGGTGGAAATGCAGCACAAGACACACCATGTGAGTGCATTAGCCATCATTTGGGTTGCCACAACAGCTGTGCAATGCCAAGGGCCAGGGTATGCACTTCTGCAAAATTGAAGAAGGGAAAATACAGCATTAGTTCTGCTTTTAACTCAGCTGATGTCATAATCAACTCATGTGAAAAGAAAATCTTTTCTCTTTTGGTGTTTGAATGTTTTAATCTGTTCCATACTTCTATCACCAATAACTTGCCTTTCAGTGTTGGAACAATCTGCATTATACTTAAACCCAGAGCAATCTTTATTAATGTAATTTTTTCTAATATGTCAAATGCTGCTAGGAAGCTATTCCTCAGTAAGGACTAGCTGTGTGGAGGATTTCAACTCTTGGAGCTCAGCTGGTTTTAATTACCCACACAGATAAGTGCAGCCATTTATTTTCTTTGAACTGGAAAAGGTTGCTTTTCTATTTTTAACCCCTGAAGACAGCTGAGTAATTCAAATGAAAGTCCTCGGTCCAGAAATAACCTTTTTTTTTCTTTTTGCCCTATGAGGATCAAATTGTTTCTCGTGAGCCAAGGTTTAACCCATAGCTGTTCAGTTCGGTTTGATTATATTCAGGCCGGGTTTTCATAGATTGGTAATAACCAGAATCTCTGATACTCATCCAGTGTGGCATTGAGCAATATGGCTTGCAGTTTTCTTTTGAGAATGAGTCCTTTTGCAGCAATACTCACACAGAGAGGTACTGCTTGGTAGGATTCCTCACTGAGTAAGATGCTACTCAACATATAGGGTGGCAAGGTCTGGTCCAAAACAAACATGTATGACCAATTTTCCAAAAGAGCTCTGCATGTTGCCATTAGTGCCACAATGGGGAGAAACTGCGTGCTAAGCACTTACAAAAATCTGGCCCTTGTTTGAATGTGAATGGGGGCTTGAGCTCTTTAGAAAATCTGGTTGCAATTGTGGGTGCTGAGTACTTAGGAAGCAGTGGTGGTCTTGAACCAGGGCTGCCATTACTGATTTACACCCTTGTCAGCCGTTGATTTTCAACAGAGTTACACCCTTCTGGAATTGGAGCAACAGAGTCAGACTGCCATCATTTATAAATTAATGCAAACATAGATATTTTTTAATTTTATTTTATTTTATTTTACTTTTTGTTTTTTTAGGAAAATTCTCTTGAAATATTACTCTGTTGCCTGAATCTGGACTGCTCCTGACTGTCTGCCAGCTCCCATATTAAATGTAAGTCATTACGGAATGTTTTCCTCACATGGGAAAGACTGGAGTGGCCCAGTGTTAGTTTTGCTCTCCGACATTAATTCTAATTACCTCAAAATGCAAACATGTTTGAATTTCCAGCAGATGACATTATTTTTTCTTTGACATCCGACATCAAAGAAAGAAAAATAAACATGGGACAGTGACAGCATTAGGCCTCTAGTCATTTTTCAGAAGGTTTTTCATGTCCTGTTCCAGACTCGTTCTTCTTTAAGTCTTGTCTCGGATATTAGGGAGGGGAAAGGCTTACAGACTCCAAGACTGATGGCGTCTTTTCCCTTCCAGTTCTCTGAGGCAGATGCGGGGAAGGAAAGAAACAGTCTGGTTTAGATCAGGGTTGGAGCCTTGGTTTTTAGAGACACACACATGCCCCAAATAGTTTGGTTATTTTCTTAAATTTTTTTTAGTTTTTCTTCTGAATATTCATGGATGATACTGCTGCATTTAAAAATTGCAATAATTCAAAGAGAACAGGAATTTGTAAATATGGATGAGCAAACTCAAGAGCAGAACATCAGAATTTTGCAGATGTTTAGTACTTTTAGAGATCATTGTTCAGACGTGTCAGTGCAGCTGAAAGCTGATGTTGCCAGATATTCCCTCTACAGAGCACTGACCTTTCAGACCTTTCAAGTCCACAGGATTTGAAAATGGACCAATCAAGGGAGCTGCCTCTACTCCTATGTGTCAGGGTTTGGGATGTGCCAGCTTGCACCCACATGGCTTTATGAAGTGGTGGCAATGGCAACTCCCAGTAAACTTTCATGGATTCTGACACAGGGCCGGGATCCTCTCATCTGTACCCCTGCCTGCACCGGGAGCCCACTTCTCCCCAGTTTTTCCCAGGTTCCTGGGCTGGCCCTGGAACAGAGCATCTCTGCATGGAAATAAATGGAAATAATACCACTACTCAATCTAACGGACACCATGGAGAGATGTAAAGGCTCCGTGATTAGAGACTCTGACTGTGCTTTGGTGAGACAGGCTATAGAAAAATCCACGCAAAAAATCAAATTATGAGAAAATTACAGAAGTCTCTTCCCAGGGCCTGGGAGAAGAAGGTTATTGCAGGACATGGCAAAGATGTACTGTGCTGGCAGAGCTATGCAGGGAAGCTTGGACAACATATCTGTGCTACTTGCTCCTCACTTTTTGAGCACTAAATCTGACTCCTGAGTTTTAAAAAGGGTCAGCTTGTGATGGGCCCAGCCTGCAGGAGCTGCTGCTGTGGCTTTGCAGTATACCAGTTCAGGATACTTCTTTCTTTCCCTACTGGAAAAATAGCTCCTTCTACTGCATGGGGCAAGTAGTAGTTTTTGTATACCACGCACCCTCCCCGCTCCATGCTTCCAGCCCCACCTCCATTTAAAAGTGTAGAAACAAATTCATTTTCAGTCAATAAATAACAATAAATAACTAAATAAGCCATGTGCTCTGCAGTTGTTGCCTGCAGTGTGAGCTCTAGTGTTTTGAAGTGTTTCTCATTGGGACCCACAAATGTTTGTAATAAAACTGACTGGCAAAATCTTGGGCCAGAGCCTCTGGGCTGCTCATCCAGCTTCACACCCATCCTCCTGATCCATTTTCCCTTGATGCGTGCCCAGGGCAGGCAGCAGTTCCCCAGGGGCCCTGCAAGGGCTGTGGGCTGGAGTGACTGGGCTGAAGGGCATCAGCCAGCTCATCTCATGCTCCCTGGGGAATGTTAATCCTCATGCTGAGGCAGCTGAGGACGGTGGAAAGATGCACTGAAATAATTTTTGCTTTTCTCACCTCTTCTTGCAGTTTGACAGCATAGCCTAGAGGCTGATGCTGTCAAACTGGTTTTTTTCCCATTCTCGGGGATACCTGGAAACTACACCATGATGCTACTCCTCCCAGGAAGTATTGTAAGAAGGAACATGGTAGAGAAAAAATATTTGATTGAGATTACCTTTCCAAAGTTGCCTACAGACTCTGAGAGAGGTCTAGCAGCAGACATCCTGAAGGACTCATTTGAAAATAAGAGTACTGAAAATCTGCCCTACTGAAGTCAGAGTTTCCATTTGACTGCTCAGAAATAAATGTACTTAAAATCAAGCTTTGTACAGAAATTTGAACCAGCCCAAATACTAATATTGGCAACAGCTCTGCATATTGGTAGAGCATACCAGTCCTCTTCAGGCAGAGTGTATCATTTAGGGGTATGTTTTCAAAATTAGATAGGCCAACTGCTCTTACAAATGGCTTTGATTATTTTCTGTCTGTACAAGACCAGGTTTTTGTAAGGGAACGGACAACTGCCTGAGGAGAAATGGTGGTGGGGTATGTAAGTATCCTTTTTCACACACATCAGTGCATATTTGGTATATGAGGTGGTGCTTACACAGTTTTCCTTTCACAGTTCAGGCAGCCAGTTTTTAAAAATGTGGCCTGTGGTGTTTCTGTTTCTTTGATGTTTTTGAATGGGATCTAGATGTTTTAACATGTCTATTATATCTAATTCTCTGCTAAGGCCACCTCAAAGCTCTAGAGGAAATCAGACTTTATGTTGTCTGAGCTGTTTCACCTATTTCTAAATTAAAAGAAAAGGGAGCTGTATCCTCTGCTAAAATGGCATTCATCCTTCTTGTTTATGATGTGAGAAATCCTCTTGGTTCAGAAATGTGCAGTCCTTCCTTTCCACTTAACAGGAGTCCATTAGCTGCTGGAAACATTGGGCCAGAGAAGAGTGGGTGACTTGTTCTCATCTCTTCTGAATGCTGTATGATGGATGATAGTCATAGTTACATGCATACACATTCAGAATCAGCCTGATTCTTCACCCAAGGTCATAAAATGAGACCAATTATACTGGAGCAGGATTACATCTTCAGCAAAATCTGAACCAGCCAGGCACTTTTAGGACTCCACCGAGAGAACAAGCCTTACCCAAATCAGTTTGTGCTCAAGATGTTTCCATAAACCAACTAAATGTTTTGCAGGATGTAGGACAACTGGTACAACACAGCTTTTTCATGAGTGATACCGGGCACCTCCAGCCCTTTGCTGGGATCATTGCATGTACAGAGACTGCTCAATCATTCTTCAGGTCAATTACTAGCTAAATTGTATCACTAGCAACAGTGTAAGTGTACAAATCCATACAAAGTTATGTACATGTGTGATGAGTAGCAATGTGTCTGTTAATATTTCGTGACTTGTTGGGAGATCTTTCTAGTGCAACTTCAGAAGTGCTTAGGACAAGATATTCTCTGTGGGAGCCGTCTACTTTCCACGTGGAAAATGCATGATGGGGTTTTGGGTAGGATTGGTTATGTTTTGCTGCTTTGAATTACTGTCTGGATGAGTCAACCTATTTTTTGTCCTGTCGGATCTCTGCGGTGAATAGTTATTTCTGCATGGACTGTGCATTAAAGTTCCCGTTAACAGTCAGGTCCTCTTCAGCGGCAGATGTTACTCTTTTTATATAAAAATAAGCATTTAAAAACAATTCCTCTGTTATCAATACCTGCTTGGCAATTTCACCCTTTGGGAAGCATATGTCTGGATAGGAGTCAGAACTCGTTTTGGAAGAGATGGCCTGTTGCCATACCCCCTTGCTGTTTCTTTTAAATCTGGCTGTAGTGCATCTTTAAGCTTTGTGCAGGTTTTTTTCTCTCTCTGTTTCATGCCTAAC
This sequence comes from Picathartes gymnocephalus, assembly GCA_013390045.1. Classification (NCBI taxonomy): domain Eukaryota; kingdom Metazoa; phylum Chordata; class Aves; order Passeriformes; family Picathartidae; genus Picathartes; species Picathartes gymnocephalus. The sequence goes on along the minus strand of WEKY01060614.1, from coordinate 111,404 downwards.
AGTGGTGCTTTATACATTCACTAAGAATGAGTCCAGAGATAAAGATAAGAAATTTAGGAAACTGTAAATGTCTTTATCTCTGTTGCTGGCGTGGGTAGAATGAGTACCCTGGAGAAAAAGACTGTTTTGTGTGAGGTAACAGCTGCTGTTGCTGTAGGTATTGAGTGAGGCTGTGCTGCAGTCATTAATCTTGTACTGCTCCTGTAGCATTTCACTAATGAGAAATAAAAGCAAGACCATTACTGTTTGGGCATTAGAAATGGACACTGTACCATTCAGGAAGGAAGACCCAAACTCATGATGATATAGTAGCTGGGCATCTTTTCAGATGCAGCTTGGACTTCTGAGCTAGCACTGTTTAACTAGGAGGACTTCTTACAGTGAAATAGCACCTAGGTGCTTTCAGTAGTTGCTGTGTGGACAGGAGCCAACCTTCACATGCATGTTCATAGTAACTGGGTGGGGGACTGTACAAAAGTACACCAGTCCTTGCTGAACTTACCAACAGCTGGAACCTCTTCACAACTCTGTTAATGCCAGTAGAGAGCTCCCATCACAAACTGATTTATTATCCATTATTACCATGCAGCTAGTACACCAAAGAATGATTGTAATGAAAAAAATCCTTTAGATTTAGATATTTAAAATCAGCGTGTTCTGTACTTGCTTGAAATTTTAAGAATTATTGGAAAGAAAAGCATACCTTCCAAACCTAAAATTACAGGAGAAACATGAACAATGTGTACTGTGCTGTCCTGAACTACTCATGTTTGGATAGTACTTCCTTGTTCCTTTCTGCTGGAGATTAACCTGGCTATGTATCAGCAGGGATACCTATTGAAGTTCTTCATAGCACGTTCAAAACTAACTCTTTTAGAAGTGCCACAAAAAAAAGAAAAAAGAAAGGCAACAGACAGTCAGGATATTCTAGTTGTTTATCATGTGCTTTGTAGGAGGAAAGCAAAGTGCCTTGGATGGCTAACAAGCCTCTTGTGTGTGCAGTGGTGATACACCAAGAAAACTGGGCAGGTTTTTCACTCTGAATTCCTCAGGGGAAACTAGTTACAGAAGGTTCTGGATACTGGACCATGTCACAGGTTATGTGACATTCATAGGGCTCCAGTTGTCCTATGTCCTATGACAGTCCCACTTCAGAAGTTGCCTTTTACATATGCCTTTCTCAGCACATCTGTGACCTCCTTAGTGTGCCGTGGGAAACACAGACCAACCCTTCTATGATGGTGTGACTACATCAGTGGACAAGAGAAGAGCTGCAGATGTCATTTATCTGGACTTCTGTAACACCTTTGACATGGTTCCACAGAGCGTTCTTCTCTTCTCGAGTTTCCCCGTAGGATTTTCATGGCAGACATATACTGCATGTATACCTTAATATGAGGTGTGTGCAAGGATTAATGTTTCTAGCACAGTCCAACTTCCACAGCTTGAAACAGTGCTCATTTTTCAGCATATCAGTTAGTAAGAGACCAAAAGAGAGACACATTGTCCTTTCGATATTACTGGGTTCAGCCTTGAACCATGGGGAAAAAATTTTCTGTATGTAAACATAGGGTTCAGAGCTGAGCCTGAGGAGATGGAATGGAAGAAAAAGTAGTATTTTTGGGATGATAAAATGGTACCAGTTGGAAGCAGGATGTACCAACTACCTAGTTGTTGGGGAGGGGGCAGCATTTTACAGCAGAGGTATGTCATAATAAGAAGTTCAAAGAATCCTCTCTGATTCAACAGCTGGTTCAATTAAACCAGATGAAACTGCCTTCAATACCATCCTGGACCAGATTTCTCAGAAGAATTCAGCAGCTTGGTAACTAAGCCCTTTTTGCAAAACATCTTCCACTTACTGTCACAATAGAAGCTGCTGGATGCTGACCACTTCAGAGAATCTGGACCAAATGTGAGATGCCAGGCACTTGAAACTCTGGCACTGGACTCTATAGAGAATTCGATCCATTATGTGCTGCTCCACTTCAAAGTGATTAGCAGCTTGTGACAACCATACAGCATCACAGCAAATGTCACTTTTTGTGCAAACATTTAACCAACATAAAGCAGCTTTTTAACATGGTAGTAAATTTCACCCAAATCTCAATTTGCTTTGATTTTTTTTTTTGTTAATTTTCACTGAATGGAAAAGAATTACTGAGTTTGGGCCTTTCTGGTAGAAGTATTTACAAAATTTTTCTGGGTAGCTTGGGGTGCAAGAATGACACAGGAGTGTTTCCTTGCCAATCTTGTTTACCGTTTTCTGATACAATAAAAAACATCATTAGTGCAAGTTTAAAAAGAGAAATAAAGATGAAACATATTCTTCTGAGATTTTCTGTTGTTTTCTGCAGTGTCATGTTTTAATTTTGAAAGAAGAGAAAGGACACACACCTTCTTGAAGGAAAGGAGGAAAACAGTTTAGGACAGAATAAGAGCTGAGGTTCAACTCTGCAATCTGGGTTCAGACCCATCTCCAGCTCTCAGTATAATCTTTCTTTGCATACCCTTTCTTTTTTTTTTTTAATCAAACCCAGGAATTATACAGCTGTTGAGATAAGAATAATTAAGAACAATGCATTTCCTTTTAAAGCTCCTCAAAGGATAACCTCTAATAAGATGAATTGAGCGTCTCAGGCAGGCCACACACAAATGATTGCTCATATTTAGTAAAAACATTTTTGGGGTAAAGATAAGCTAATTTTGCTAAAGAGCAGAGGGTGGTCTTTAAGCCTTGCATTTGTCAAAGAAACAAGCAGTTTTTTATCTATTTTCTATAATCTTCTACAGCTCAAGAGGAGTAATGTAGGGGGAGGGAAATTCAGGCAATGTATTTATGTTGGAGCACAAGCCTGAGCATTTGAACAGACCATTAACTTAAAGAGACAATGGGCTGGATTGTGGATACCCCACTTGCAATCCAAGATTTATATGTGCTGATGCTGTTGCTCCTGTAGGTGCTCAGCCTTGCAAATAAGTGCTGGATGAGCTCTGCTGGGCCACAGAGCTCCTTTGGAAGTGTAAGGCAACTGGAGATCAGTTTCTCATAGCTTTCACATCTGTTGCTTTCTTAAATGCCCTTTTCTTTCTATGGAAAAGGTTCACTACTGTTCTGCATGGAAGATCAGCAACATCATCATAGTGGAAGTGAGCCTGCAGGATGCGGAGGGATCCCTCTGGTCCTCTGTTGCCTCCCAAAATCTGCTGTAAACTATGCCCTCTGGATGCTCAGCATTGGATAAATGGTTCTGCCCTGGCAGTATCTAGAAAGACACAATCAGGTCAGGCATCAGGACCCACACCTTGTCTGTGGTCTCTAGAGCTCACAGAGACTTACTGGCAGTTTGCTCTCACATGCACACTAGTGTGAATCCAGAAAAACACAGTGAGAACGATCCTTGGAAGCCTTTGTGCAGGGTGTTGAGGGCAGACCAAACTAGTGCTGGTTCTCTGCGCTTATGAAACTGGCCTCTTAGGGGAAAGCCTAAATATGAAGAAAAGGCAAGACAGTGCAAAATATGCCACTGGCAGGTTCTCCTCCTTCCCTTAAGACATTTCACCTGAAAAAAGAGAAATACCAGTTGATTATTCCAGCTCCTAGTTGCCAAATGTTTCCACTCTCCCCTTTGTATCTGTTACAGATGCATCATCCACATATGAATGTTTCCTGGAATTTGGTTCCAGAGATTTGAGCCTGTGTAGTTTTGGGGCCAGACTCACTGGAATGGAACTCCCAGGGAGTAGAAATTGCCTCTCTTTTTAAATCAAGACGCTTATCAGAGAATGTTAAATGATTTTTTACAGCTAAAAGTCAAAAGACCTAACCAGTCTACTCCTTGCTATTTGCTGCATAGCTTTCAATAAAAATAATAATAATAAAACAAAAAATTTAAAAATACACACACAAAACACCCACACAAACAAACAAACAAACAAACAAACAAACAAACAAACAAACCCCATGAGAAAACAAAAACAACAACCAAAAAACCCCAAACTCTTTCCAGTCTCCCCTTGTCCTCCAGACAGCAAAGTCTGTTCCTGTCACCACCCTTCTAATTACTGGAAAGACCCCACTTGGCTGGAGACATCAATGCAGGATTGTTTTACACCAACACTGACATTTTGCCTGCTTAAGCAGAATCTAAAAGGGTAACAGAGTGATCCATTAGCCAGTGAAAGAGAGTTCAATCAAGCAGTACTCTGCATTTCTCCAGCATTTTTCACCTGAAGCAATTAAGCATTCATTGATTACAAGCATTAATTAGGTCTAATCACATGCCTGCAAATGAGGCATTATGAAAATATGAAAATGAGCTCTGTGTTTTAAAATGGATTTTAGTGGTGAAGAAGGACATGGACATCTTATGGGATTCCCAGAAACCCTTCATATTGGTAAAGACAAGGCAGTGATCATCTCCCAAAGATCAGGCCCTGCTGGTCCATGTCAGGCAGGGCTGTCAAACATTGAAGCCTCTGATTTTCTTTTTAGCTGAACGTCAACCACTACTCCATATTACTCCATTATAATGGAGCACAACAGGGGAGAACAGGCAAGTGAGCTGGAGGCCTGGCAGCACTGAGATCAGTGGCACAGCCATCCCAGCCAAGGACCACACACTGAACGGGGAACTGCTGGGGACAACAGTAACTCAAAGTGGTTGCAGAGTTTGCCAGACTCCCTAAGACTACCTGGTGTGATTATGCTGTCATTTTTAATCCAAGGGTTTCTTTCCTCCTTTTTTTCTTTTTTTTTTTTGGCGATTCAATTTGCATATATGCCCACATGTATTTAGTGCTTTTGGCTAAAGGTAAAGTCACCCAGTTTGTGCCTGAGTCTGAATAGCAACTTATGAAAGCTCTGTTAGCAGCTCTTTCTCTATCTACCTGGTACTTGGTGCATTCGTAGCACAGCTAAACACTTGCAAGGGCTTTTCTCTTCCAAGCCTAGTCCTGCTTTTCATAAACTCAACCTTCTTGTTTTACACACTCCTCCATTCCACTCTAATTTCCATTGTTTAATCTCATCCAGCTCTTTCTGTCCCTCCCCTCAGCAGGACACAAAAAATAAAAATCAGCAATGCCTTCATTTTGCAATGTTGCAAAGTTGGGTGGGTTCATAGGAAAATATCAAAACAACAAAGAGGAAACCCAGTTTTTTCTCCCAGCACTCATGACTTGATTCCAAGGCCAAGAAAAGAAAGACTGCAAGGCTGCATTCACAAGGGCTAGCATGTACACCAGGCTGCATGGCTGCAAGGCTGCCAAATTTCTCCTGGGGAACAGCATAAATCATGAGTGAAGCCTGGATTCTCCTCACAGTGTGCATACACTTAGCTTTTTATGCATCCCTACACCTACTCTTTTTCTAAAAGTCAATCAAATGCAAGGACATGGAAAGACCCAATGCCATTGCATAAGTAAAATCAGTCGGCCTGTAAAACCCACAGCATCATGACACTTCCCCTTCCCATGTTGCCTGCTCTGCCCTTCCTCTATGTGTGGGGCACAGAGTAGGTGCTCAGACTTCAATTTGCCCATAGGCTGCTCATGGCACTGAACATGGTTTGCACCCAGCAAAATGCCTGACTGCTCCTGCATGGCGCAGCAGCAATCCTTTCATGCACACAGGAGGGACGCCCGTAGCCCTCATGTCTCCTGTCCCTGCACATTCAGAAGGGCCTATGTAAAGAACCTTGCCTTGACTTTGACTTTGACTTTTATCTTGACAGCAAAAATGGGGAGGAAGGTCAGGGGTGTAGCACCACTGTAAACCAGAACATATGGCCCACTACTGCTGAAAAGGCAATCGCTCAATGGGGGTGATAAATGATTATGATGGGATAAATTGCAATTAGGATACTGGAAACAGAGCCTTTCAGCAGAGATGGTGCTGCATTAGCTCCAGCATTAAAGTGGTTGCAGTATATGACTATAATTTAAGAGGGAAGAGAAATCTGGGCACCAAATGGTACAGCAAAGGACCCTTATAAAACCTGTGAGCTCGGATGCTGTGCAAATGGCAGAACGCAGATGTTGATCTCCTTGTAATACTGCAAGGAGGTCCAAACCAGAACAGGTCTAGATAAATTACTGACCTCTTGCTCCTGGAGGTGGTCCCCCATGGACTCAAGGGTGATGAGCAAAGCCAATCACAGAATACCTTGCTAGTGCTATTGCTATTGCTCAGTGGATGAAGTGATTTGGAAATGCCTGTTGTTTCTTGGCATGGCAAGTAGGGTGGCAGCATCTGAGTCTCCGCTTTCTTCTGTCAGTGTTTAATGACTCCACAGGTCTCAGTGGAGTTGCCTCCATGTAAAACTGGCACATCAACAAGCCAAATCAGGCCTCAACATCTGTAAAACTGGGTAAGTTCTCAAGGATTTAATTCCCACTTAAGTATGTACAAATCACACGGGATGACACTGCCTAATTCCCTGCATTGCTGCATAGCATGGTATTGTCGCTATTCACTGGGAAAGAATTTAATATTTGCATTTTTTCAAATGCGGTAATACTGACATTGCTGATCTTCTCCTAACACTCAATAGCAATAATTTTTGTCTCTGTCTCTGGAGAAAAAGACACAGATTTTCCATATTGCATCATACTGCCTATGAGGGTCCTTGTCCTGATTCTATCACCTCTGCAGTGAAGTGGAGAGTAAGCATATCTAAACATGCATGCTTAAAAATCAGAAATAGAAGCAAACACAGGTTTTTACCTATGCCACTTTTAAAGCTGCAGACCAAGCTGAAGTTCTACCTGCAGATATCCGGTAAGTGCCAACAACTAATACAGGCACTGGAGAGCAAACCAACATCGTGCAATGCTTGTATCAGTTTCTGACTCCAACATCAGCTTCTAATCTGGGGGTGCTATAGAGCTATTGGGAACTAGGACTTCTTGTCTCAGGTGCAGTTCTAATAACCTGACTCTTCTTTCAAGAGTCACACTAATCTTTCCCCATAGATTAGTGGGCAGTTGAACTCACTCAGTTGTCTGCACCATGCACCACTAAGAGTGGTAGGTCTTGCTCTGAAGGTGCAAGTAAGGTTTTCTCCTTGAAGAGACATAATAAGCTTTTTGGGTTTTACTTAGAGGATTGCACATCCAGGCAGACTCTGGAAAGGAGGTTATGTCCAGGAAAAGTCATAGACTTTGCTCTTTATTTAGATGACAGTCTAGCTCAAATGCAAGAATACAGTCCCAGTTTAAATGCCCTAGTCACCTAAATGCCCTTCTGAGTGCCAGTGGAGGGCATGTCTCAGTCCCTGAAGCCTGAGGTCCTGCCAGGTACCCCAGAAGTGCTTCATTCCGATGCTAAGGATCTGTGTGTGTGGTACAACCAGATCATTTCAGAGCAGGTACATCTGTGATTTAAGGACCTGACCCTACTCTACTGGTTTCTGTCAGTGCAAGAAACAGTCTTAAAGGACACCATCTGGTAGTTATCAGTGAAGGGGTGACATTCCTGGTCCTTCTGAAAGGGTTGTCTCACTAGACAGAGACACGAAGCTGCTCAGGTGTTACCCATCTCCCTACATTCCAGCTTGGCCCATCCTCTAACCAGGCTTCTCACACCCAGGAAAGCCAATCTTAGGATTTAGCCTGAAGGTGAACTTTCTTCTCAGCACAGAGACACAGCAGGGAGTGACAGACTCATTGTCCTGTTTGGAGCCCTGGGGAGGGGACACAGTGTCATGTGGAGGTGCACCATCTGTGGGACTGCTGTGTGATGCTATGAGCCCAGCTGTGTAAAGGCTGCTTTGCAGCTACCACACCACATTCTCTCCAAACATATTTTGTGTAAAAAATACACCTCCAGGCCTGTGCTCACCGTAGCATGCTGGGGCCATATATCATTTCACCCAGGAGTAAAGGGCTGTGCTGATCTGGAGCAGGGTCATTCCCAACTGTCAGGAGCAGTAGAGGAGGGAAAGTTGGCTGTGGTTTTTGCTCTAGGTCCAGCTCCCAGAGGCTGTGCAGATCCTGTACCATTAAACAAATCTAAGCCCATGAGCTATACTTGTGTAGCTATTGTCTTTGCTGCTGTTTTTGTTGTTAATACCTTGGCTGCTGCTAGTATGTCTGGTGTTTTTAGCATGGTAGCCAAGAAAACAGCATTAACTGAACAACCTCAACACAGCAGAGGTTGCCAGGCTGAGAAACCCTCTGATGCTGGGAAACAGAGTGTCTCTCTCCACTTCAAGTCTGTGACCTGCATTTGCTTACGACCGTGGAAACCCACACAGCCCTGTGGCTGAGTGATGAGCGTGGTAAATACAAATATTAATGGCAGGTGCTTGGGTTTGATTATATTGTTTTGTAAACTACACCTGTCAAGGTGAGAGTGAAAGCATTGAACAAACAGGCTACTTGAAAACATAGCAGCTACAATAGGAGAAAACCAGTTGGTTATACTGGGGATTTTTCTAATTGCTCTGAATTATTCACAATATCAGTGGTTTCCTGTGACATCAAGCTTCTGAACATTGCTTGGTTGCCATAAACTGTGGTGTATCCAATTTTCCATTCCCGACTACACCCAAGCCGTATTTCGTCTGAGAAGCTGCATCTGCAGAAGGCATGTACTGACTGGCAGCTGAGTAACTGTTAGATGGGGGTAACACAGAGGCACCTGGTACTCAGCACTGGCATGGATGGATCCATGTGATTATTTTCGTTGTATTTCCAGAGAAATGATGCTAAAACAACTAATGAGTCAAAGAGAGGAAATGAGAGCAGAGGCTAAGTGTGTGAAAGACAGAGCTCTGTGGACTGCTTCGCCTGTGTGAAGAACTGGGGAATTTCTCTCAGCTGGTTGGGAAAGTCGAGCAGCCAGAGTGGAAACTACTGCCTTGACTGTGTGTCCGTAAGCACTACTGCCCTCTCTTGGATGGAATTAGACCCGTGCGGCTGTTTCATCCACCAGCACACGCTGCCACATCGCCTGGTGCAAGGAAGAGAGACCGCTGCTGCGGCAATGCAGACAGCGGTGCTCCCGTAAGGAGAGCTGAGCAGCTGGATGCCGATGTGCAAAGGCTCTGCTCAGCAAGGATGCTGTCCGAGAGCGGCGTGGCCATGACATTACAGGTGTAGCCCATCCGCTTGTTACCATGCTTTGATCCAGCTCCTCAGACAGGCTCCAGTTCCTTGGGTGAATCGTGACATCCAAGCTGCATTTCCTTCAGGTGTTTTTTTCCCCACTTCTGGCACTGTTCTGCTCCGTCATCTGCTGTGCAACAGGAACACAAGAATGGCTGAGCAGATTTGGCTCCAGCCTTGCTTCAGGCAGGTAATTATGTCAGGTGTTTTGTGCCAGTGCCAAGTTCCGCTGAAAACACTATGTCTGAGACCTTCACTGTGGAGGCATCAAAACCTGTTCTGCTGGGGCAAAGTGCACCTTGAAGGGAGATCCCCCCTCCTTTGTCCAAGTGTTTTGCTGGAGAATCTCTCATTAAGCTGCCAGGGCTGTTGTTAGCAGAGGCATAGATTCAGGATATGGGTCAACCTAATGGTTCAACGTATTTGGTGACCTATGTCCAGCAACAGTCAGACCTTGTGGCATTGCTATTTATCTCAAACAAGAGAACACATCCCTCTGAGAGCACGCTTATGTCCTGAGACATATCTGATTACACTTAATTCAGCTTCCTCAGCTATGACCATGCCTGGTCACAATCTGACAAAGTCCTTACAGTGACCTAGACATAAAATTTGAGTTGATGAGTGACAATTTTTATAAGACCAACTGTTTCATAATGAAACTTTTGAGGTTGGAAAAAAAAAATCCCAAACAAATAAGAACATGTCCCTATTAAAAGGCTGTTGGAGCATTTTTATGTATCCTCCTTGTAGCAATTGTGGCTGCGTGTAAAAGGCAAGCATGCCTTCTGATCGTGAGAGAGTGGCTGAAAAACATGAGTCACATACTCGAACCTTGTGACTTGATAGAAATAAGGAGGTCTCCTTAAAGGCAATTTGTGGAAGATTGGAGAGAAACGCAATTTTTCAAGGTCAGCCAAAGGCTAATGAGCACTCTTTCATAGTGCGATTGTATTGCCTGAATTTCTGTATTTCAAAGCCAGTCTAACTACTTTATTGCTGAAGCACTGTAACTGAAGAGGCTGTAATAATATTGACAAGTAATCCTGCCAGAATCTGAGATGGTATTCAGCATAATATGAAACATTTTCTCTTTGCCTGGACAAGTACAGAACAAAGAGTTAAACAAATATGTGGTTCCCCAGAGGACCACTTATCTTTCTTCCCGAAGGGCATGTGTACAGATGCTTTGTAAGTTGGGTTGTCAACAGTTAGGGCTTGTGGCCAGATTCACATGTTTTCTACCTTTTGCTTGTGAGCTGCAGGAGAGTCATCTCCAGAGGGACAGTTTTTCATAACTTAATTAGATTGGCGCCATTTGTGCAGCTACAGTTTCAGATTGGCTCAGCTTTACTTCTGCTCCAGCTCTCCAGTTCAGGGGATTACAGTAGCACTGAAATTGGTTCTGAACTAAATATTTGGCAACTCCGTCGGGTCAAGAAGGCAATTTGTGTTACTGATGTTCCTAAACTAGAAATAAATAAATAATCAATGTGCAGCCCTTAATGAGAGACTAAGAATGAGAGACAAAATGTTTTTGCAGCTTTCCACTGTGAATGTACTTAGGAATATGTTGCATTTTTTTCCCATTAATGAGCAACTCTAGTCTAGTAAACCACTTTAGTTGAAGAAGAGCAACCTCCAAGTGCATCCTCTTAGCATGGTTTTGCACTATGCTTAATTTAGTGTAGCTTTAATCAGCTGAGAATCTGGACGGGCTAACCAAAAATCAGTCAAAGTGTTCCCACTAGAGTTTCAGTGGTTTAACTGCATGAATTTAGAAATGGATAGGAGTGAAATCACTGAGATTTTTAGCATGGAGACAAAGCTCTTAGCCCTGACTAGCTTCATACTGCTAAACTGCAACTCAAGAAAAAGAGATTTGCAAGCAGTGAGTGTAGACTGGAGGAAAAATAAGAGTGGGGCACCAAACACCACACATAGAGCAGGCCCATCCTGCCTGTGACGTGCAGTGTTCATTAGGGACAATCTACAAGTGTATCTGGGCTCACTTCCACTCACTGTGAGCCACAGAGACTCACAGCCCACACTACCCCCCACAAGCTCCTCAGTGTGACTCATGGTGCATGTGGGTCCACTGAGGTTTTCAGGTTTTACCTGGGCAGCCGGTAGCTACAAAGCTGCACAGTTGTGACTTCTTTACCAGATTCAGTGATGGATGACAACCCATCCCTAGCATGCAGTTTTGAAGACATCAGCTGATAAATAGCACTTTAGCAGGTGACAGATGTAACAAATTACAAGGCATCTGACAAACCTGCTGTAAAGGAAGAAATATAGATGTTTGCAGGGGTGGAGAAAAATGACCACTACTCACAGCAAATAAGAGAGGAAGACATGTCTTCATGTCCCTTCTGGAAGCAAAGCAAAACACTGACAAATCTATGGTCCAGATTTTCCCACAGAATCACAGAATTTTTGGGTTTGGAAGGGACTTCTGGAGATCATCTAGTCCAAAGCCCCTGCCAAGGGGGGGTTATATCTCTTGGATATAAAGAAATACAATTGACACCTTGTTCTGTCTGACTCAAGATTTTTGTTGCAAAAGTTCTTTCTGCCTCAGTGCTTGCAAGAGTGGGTTTGCCTGTCTACTGAAGGTACTGATTATTTTATGACTTTTCACTTTCTCTGTGATATGAGCCATTTGTGAACTGGAAGTAACCTGTGAAAGCCTGTTGGTTGCTTCTATGCAATACTGAACAAATACTTATAGATAGACTCAAGTGTGGGGAGGGGAGGGGGTGTGTGACCTCTTTGGGATAAGTGTTTTATTCAGGGTCTGAATTTTATAGGTCGTTTTCTGGCTCTTCAGAAACGGCCACATGTATTATTATCACAAGTGCCTGAATTCTGACCTTTAAAAAGAGCCTGTTGCACTGATTTTTTTGTAGAGGACTTTCCTCAAAAGTAGAAAGAAATTTGGTGCTACCCAATTGCTTACCTGGCACACACCTGGTCTCCCTAAGGTTCTTTGATAATCAGGGGGTAGGAAAGGAGGCAGAGGGGAGGTGTTTTCCTCCAGAAGGCATTTCAAAGCAGACGCTGAATTTAGGCACACTGAATCATCCCCTGTAGGAGCTTTATCTTTCTCCATGGACCAGGGAGAGGCTAGAGAGACTGGCTGAGTGACTTGGCTGACAGCAGCTGGTGGTGTGAAATGTCTCCTTGCTGAAGCCAATGAAAAAATCAAGAAACAGGACCATCCACAGCCTCTTTAAGAAATTCATTTGCCCTGATTCTTAACACTTGGTGCCAACTCTCTCATTTGATCAGGTTTTAGTTCTCCTGCTTGAACTGCTGTGATGGCTTTCTCTGCTTGATGGAGAAAGATTTAGTGGGGACTGTTTCTGTCCTTCACGCAGAAATTGAGACGCCTTTGAATCTTCTTTGGATTGCATGAATAAATCCCCCTCCCAAAGTGTCTCACTTAGATGCAGTTTCACCATTTATTGTGTGGCTTTTGGCAGGTTTTTAACGCTCCTTTGGCAGTCATGCCTTGAAGCCGCAGCCAGCGCTTCAGGGCCAGAGAACAAGGCTGCAGTGCTCTGTCCCCTGCCCCTGCCTTCTGCTCCATTCCACCTCCCACTCCAAGCTCAGAGGAGAGGCAGATTGACCTTTCCACTCACCTACAGCCCAACAGGGTATTACATGATGTTTCTGAAGCAGAGCCCTCTGCAGGATGCCTCTTGAGGCCCCTGTGGCACAGCTCTCAGGCAGAAGGAGATGCTGCTGAATTTTAATAGTCGTTTATTTCTTAATGGACTGGTAGATAATTTGCCTTTGCATATAAAATAATTCCCTTGCAACTAATTTCCAATACTGAGGTATTAGGTAACTATTTCAGCCTTTTCTGCATCAACTTGGCCAGTTTTGCTAGGATTATTTTTGTTCTTAACATATTTTTAAACATTTTGTTCTACCTAAATATAGAAAGCCTGAATATTGAAGCACCATTTCCATCAAGGTCCACAGCTTTCCTTACTGCATTTCTGCATTTCACAATGTCATCCATATTCTTTACTTTTTCCTCCTTTTTTGCTACCAGTATAGTTAGTACTTTCCAGTTGCTGATGAATTTGAATGAGTTTTTATCTTAAGCTTGATTGTGGAGGGAGGCAGATAAATTATTTCTCTTTTCTTTTTTTTTTTTCTATTTAGATTTTTCATCCTAACTAATTTTGAGTGCAGTTTACAGGAAGTTTGGGAAATCCTTTTGATACAACTTGTTGGGTATATTAATCACTACTTGCAAATTTCTCTTTGCCCACAGAGACTGTAATCACATCACAATTAATGGTCCTGACACAACCAGCAAACTCCAGCCTAAACGAGGTCCATAGTAAAGTAATCTTCTGTGTGTAATCTGCTAGTTTTAGAAACTATAGACTGTTTCTCAGTATCAATGGGACCTTAAAAATATTTCAAACTCAAGTCACCTGTAACAACCAATATATTTTTTGCTTTTCTGCATAAAAAAACCCAGCTGTTGAAGGAGGAAATCAACCTTTCCTTTTCCTTAGCCTAGTGATCCTGAGAGCTCCCTGTATTTCTTCTTGAGTTTTCTCTATGTCACCCAAGTTCAAGATTTTCTGGTCTGAGTCCCTAGAGGGTGGTGGCACCCAGAAGACATTCGTCTTATTGCTTCTTCCATTCCTGATGAGATTACAACATCCTGATGTTGGAGGTTTTTCAGCCAGCCTAATGTCATTTTTTATCTCATTTCTCCTTACCAGCTATACCAGCTTTCAGAATTTATACGTAGGCATTTGAAAGACATTGTTCATTCTTTGAGTTAATTATCAGATCAGCTTGGTTCGTTTTTGTTATGCCCAATTCGAGATTCATACAATGAAATTAATACAGCGAAGAATAAGAATTTGTCTTGCATTTATCTTTTAACAAATATTTCTAGTCAAATAAAACTGTGACTTAATTGCATAAGCTTTTAAGTGAAAAAAAAACCCCAAATACATGCTTTGTTCAAGAATAGCATGATTTTACTGATTTTTAGACCTACATGGGCATTTCCCTCATTATTTGTACTTTAAAGTCACAACAGAAACAACTGTTGTTATTTTCTTTTACTAGTTAGCAGTTCCCTGCAGTTGTTTCCATGCAAACAGTGCTCCATGTGAATAGGAAAATCCAACTTAAAAACTATCTAGAAAGGGAAACAAGAAACTGTATGTTTCTTGTGGAGGCTGTATCTGTGAAAGTTTCACTAGCCATCGCTCAAAACTGTATGTTTATGGTGAGGGCTGAATTTTTTCATAAGTAGTGTGTTTTGTGTCTTTGTTCACTCAGACTTGTATCTTATAAAGAACCTGATTTTCTGAAGGCATTAACCATCTACTGTCTTGTCTTGAGTTTGTCTTGTCTAAAGTGCTTCAAGTTGATTCCATAGAACTGAAGGAACCAATAACTTATAATTGTTCCTTTGTTGTCGTTGTTTTCAATCAGGCTGCCATCAGAAGCATGAGAATGTTTTTGGTTTTGTTTTTTTTTAAATCAAGCCAGATACCGAAATCTGGAAGTCCTTTGCAAGATAGGGCTTCCCTCTTTATGCAATTCTCTGGTTACTTCATCACGAGTGCCCAAGATGGAGCCATGAAAAGAAGACAAAAGTACAAATGCTACAAAATGAATTGCACTTCTCATTGTTCTTGTGGTGCTTTAACCACTGTCAAGTTAAGCCTATAGGCAGTGGATTTATAGTGATTTCCCTTAAACCTGGCTTTGGCCTCCTTTACCATAGTACCTGGCGAGGGCCTGAGCACCTGGGCTCTTGAATGAATCATCCGCACAGGCTTCGGAAGTAAGCCTTCCCAGTGAAATAGCAGCAATATCCGGACTGGCCATCGGTTTCTATTCTGTTCAGCGTCAGCTGATATATTTCATATGTTTTTGTAGCTGAAGCTGGGCCAGGACTTCTCTAGCTTTGACAGGAGGGCTAAATGAGAGCAGGGAATTTTATGTGCCTCTTCCCACATCATTCCAGTGACCATGCAGGAAGTCATTGATCAGTGGGATTTAGGCAACATGCACAAGAAAGGTGTGTGTGGCCCGGTGGCCTCTGCAGCATGTACTGTGACGACACCAGCCTCTGATTCAGTAAACAGAGGCATAAGAGCCTAGGTGGTAAGCCACACACGCCACGGCTGGGATGCATCTCTGTGGCCAAGGAAACGCAGTGTGGGCTGTTTAAAGCCTGCTCTGTATGGCTGCGTGTTTCCTACTAATGCTATGGTTTAGATGTGGTCAGAGGAGAGTGATTATCCTAGGAAATTGCTTAGCGTTCTTTCACAAACAGAGGGTGCATTCCCTGACCTGGTGGCTCATCCTACAGGAACAGAATCTGACCGCTGGTAGATCACTTAGTATTGTTTGATTGTCCTGATCTGTATGGCTCCTCTGTGCCGTAGGAGAAGAGCTGAAAGGCCACGTCACCTCTTCTGATGTCTGATAATCAGGCTACACAGCACTGGGAGGGTGAAGGAGCTGGTGTGCCTGCACACTGACCCAGAGCTGTTAGTAGTAATGGTTTTGCAGAAATGCAAATGGTATTTCTGACCCAAATGTCATTAAACTCATTACTAGGAAAAGTTTACTGACCTTAGTGGAGTTGCATGGAGACAATACTTATCCTGTTGCCAGATATGCTCTGGACATAGAGAGCATTAAAAAAAAAAAAATATATATGTATATATATATATACATCCAATAAATATATGTGATTTCTCTGTAATTGCTTTAGAGCATTAGAATTGCTATGGAGAGGTCTTCCAGACGTTCTACCTTCCTACATTGTATCAGGAGCTGTTCTACTGTAAAGGAAACCTCATTGCAGCAGTTTGTGTGCATTAGCATGGAAGGTGACAATTTGATTTTTCATCTTTCCTGTGCCTCAGTTTCTTTATTAGGCCACATTACAAGGCTTGGGGTAGGATTCAGCTGTACTGGGGTGGACAAGAAAGGGGTTGATGTCAGTTCAGTGGCTCTGTCATTGCATGACTTGGAGCATACATTAATGAAATAAATCTCTTCTCTCTCTCTTTCTTATCTGTGATTTTCCATATACAAAGGAAATGAAGAGGGGGAGGCAGTGAGAGGTTATCATTCAATGATGAGACAGGCTGTGGAGAAAAAGATGCTACTCCTTCAGCAATCCTAAATGTGGTGCCAAATCTCAGAAGAGCTGAATATTTCAGCTGAAAGACTCAGTCATGAAATAATCTTCTCCCTAGACACCAAAATAGTTGTCACTACTGTACAATATCAACAGCCCACTGAGTTGAGTGGGGGCAGGCTGTGCAGAGCTAGTCTTTCAGTCTGTCCACCTGCAGCCCAGTAAATAATGGCAAGGATAGTTTACAGTTACAGAGGGATCAGAATTTCTGGCTGAATGGTCACAACCCAAGAAAATGTGTTTTAATTTAGCTAAATGAAAAGTAATACATCTGGGAAAACAGAGTTCAGGGTGTACCTACAGGACAGGAGACTCTGCCTTGGAAAACAGGATTATGGGGTCATTGTGGTAACTGCCTCCACAATAGCTGCTGGTTCAATGGGGCTAAGAGGGCTCAGCTGACTCTGGAAACCTAGAAGCAAATAATAGGATTTGGGGATGGCAGAAGCATCAGCAGGAGCATCCCTGGGCTGCAGCACCAGGTGGTGGTCTCACCGTGTCCACACCTCAGTGAGAAAGAGGAAACACTCTGGAGGACCACTGATATGGTGGCTGGGAATTTCTGCATGGTCATTGGAATGCTGTGGGAAGAGGCTGGGAATATAAAAGCCTTTATAAGGTTTAAAGTGTGCCATCCAGTCAACTTTTCTAAGACAAAGTTTGTTATGTCCTTGTAATGCTGGATCAC
Source organism: Picathartes gymnocephalus (assembly GCA_013390045.1). NCBI lineage: Eukaryota > Metazoa > Chordata > Aves > Passeriformes > Picathartidae > Picathartes > Picathartes gymnocephalus. The sequence goes on along the minus strand of WEKY01060614.1, from coordinate 94,398 downwards.
AGCAGTGCAGTGAGGGGCCATGGAAATGACTCTAATTCAGCTTTGACATGAAACCCTCCTTCCTAATGGTGGGTAATGCTGGATAGGCTGGAGATGGTAAAATCACCTCAGGAGGTTGCCTTTACAGACATGCCTGAGTCCACTGTAGGACAGAAACTCAGAAACTCTCCAGCATGGGTGTGTAAAATTTGACTGGAATTATCTCTCAGTTCTTATTCTAGTTCCTTTCTGTCAGGGTGGTGGAAAAAAAAATCTACATTTCCCTCAATTTGCTCATTGATGCAGCTCTGCACTGAGACAGTGATAGTGCCCAGCCTTCAGCTTTAAGGGTTTGGGCCACAGGTAGCATGTTGTTGGGTATCTCTGGAAGCACTGGACCTAGATGGGGGGAAATACTTTGGAGCTGTGAGATGATGCAGTACATCTCCCTCTCCTTGGAACCTGCCTATGGCCCTCCCTGTGGCTGCCACTTCCGTGAGGATTTGCTGAGCATGGCCCTGCCTCAGAATAACCTGCCAAAATCATTTGGTAACATTGCATGAGCCAGTTCTCCACTTTAGTCTTTTCTAGTCTTTATATGTGGTACCAAGCAGCTTTGCTTTCAGAGAACTGTGGTGTCTTGGTCTGTCTGAAGCCTTCAGGCTCAGTGCTGGTGCTGCTGGCTGCTCTGAGCAGCATGGGAGCTCTTGCCAGTTGTTCACAACAGGCTCAATTTGAACTGTGAGAGTTGGGGGTCAAAACATGATTTTGTAGAAAGCATCAGGTCATATCAAACAACAGGTCCAAATATGCAGTTTCCTCTGCAAATAAAGGTCTTGAGATCTTAAAATACATGGAGAGAGATTAAGGCCACCTAGGGACAGGAGTCCTGTATTATTATCATCATCTTCATTATCATCATCATCATCACCATTATTATTATTATTGACATTATCTTTGATCTCTGTCTCAACAAATTCTGCTTCTGGAAGGCAAGGCAGCTGTTGGATTTCCCACCCTTCCTTAATTACTTTCTTTCCATCAAGGAGTGCAGAAAGCACATGCTAAGGCAGAATTTAAGTCTTTGCACATTGCTCCATCCCATCACAACCAAAGACTGGCCTCACCTACAGAGTTTGCACGGCAACTTGTATTTGAACTTCTACAGCTTGACCTTGGGTTTTGGATCTGCACTTTAGTAAGAGGAAGGCCAGCTGAGATGAAGGGGTCTGGCTCTTGCTTCAGATCTTCCCAAACCATGGGAGTGTGCTTCTTGCAAACTCTGATCTGAGCCCATCTCTAAATATAACCATAATGCAATAAAATGCACAACCCCCCCCAAAAAAAAAAACCCAGGAAATATGTCCAACAGTGGATATTACCAAAGTTACATCACAGCAGAAACAGGTGCAAGGAAATAAGCCTCCCAAAAGCTTCTATTCAGGAGGGAGATGACTGAAGAAAGCAGAAGGAAAAGAGGAAGGTGGAGGTAAGGGTAGAAGCCAGGGGACAAAGCAGAAGTTGTTTCTCTTGGGACGTGGCCAGCTCAGTAGCTGTCCAAACCCAAGAGATGTCTTGGATGCTCCTTCTGTTACTGTCTTTGCTTTTTCCATTTTAAGTCTGCCTGCTAGCAGAGTGCAGGATAACGCCAGTGTTGCATTGCCCTCTGAATGCCCTGTTGCCTGGAACCTCCACAGTCTGCTGAACTGTGTTCAGGCCGGATGAAAGAAGACACACATCCTTCTGAGCAGATTTTGTGTAAATTTCAAGGAATCCTTCAAGGACTCATCAGCTCAAATAATTCTCTCTTACCCCAAAACTATGGGGAAGGAAGGGAAGTGACTGTGGAAAAGCTCACATTCCTCCAGCAGCTGCAGTCACTTTGGGTGGGATTCATCTGACTAAACATAGATGCCTCCATCTGAGCTAGTCATATTAGGCTCCCTTTATGGAGGAGAGTATGGGGAAGCATAGGCACAGCTATGATTCACCCCTCCTCATTTCAATGTCTAGGACAGGTCAGACGAATCATGCCCATTTCTCTTCTTTGCTTTTAAAAGGAGCTGCCATGAAGGAGCCAAGTGTAGGTCTGTAAAGTTAGACAAAGCTCATCCTTTATCTGGTGTCCAAACCAAATTATTTGATCTGGGACCAAAGGGCCAAGCTGTGATGAGGGCATTGCCAGCAAATTCTGAGTAACCTCAGCAGAGTGGGGTAACTTGTCTCACCTGCAACTTATTTCACTGTGGGAGAGGATGCAAGGAGTGCAGTGCTGGAGAGGAAATGGCCTAAGAAAAATGCCTATAAAAGTCACCGTGGGATATCGCCCTAGTGCCAAGACTAGGTTTATTTTGAACCAGATCAGGTACCTCTGCTTTTCTGTTTGCAGGCAAAAGTTACTGCACTCCTGACACTACTGCAACTTGCTGTGTGACCAGTTACTTTCCCACTCGCAACCTCCCTTCCCACGTCTCCTTTCCAGACTTCAGTACAGCAGGCCCATCTTCAGATCCCTGTAGAGCATCACGGGGTGCTGACTAAGCTCTGCTGTGTCCTTTTCCCGGATGCCTGGTTTCGCACTGAGCTGTGTGTCAAAACAGAGGAGCATTTCCCATGCAACATGTGCTTCAGGGACATGTAGGGAAAGGAAGTGCAGAGGTTGCCAGAAGCAGCAATGAAGTTATGCTGTTATCTGATGAGAAAAGTAATGAAATAAGAATGCTTTTGAGCATGTCATGAACCAGCTCCTCTCTTGATGGATTGGTGCTGGGGACCCTCAAGACCTTATGTGCACCCATGGTTATAACCCATGAATAAGAGTGTGAGGCATGCACACAAGGTAAATAAATAGGTAGACAGAGCTGCTTCAAGTCAGTTACCCCTCCCACTCTTTTTCTTTCTCACCACTGAAAGACAAACAAAAGTTTAAGTGATGTCATGGGGCAATGCATTTGTGAAGTTCCTTGCCGCTATGTCCCAATATGCAACAAGCCTATTTACTAATACTATTTTTTCATTCAGCAGAAGTGATGTGTAGGAATTATGGCAGCATCTGGCAGAACAAAGCAGAGTGCAGAGGAGACATGAGGCTTTTCAGATCTACTGTAACTGGGTCTGCTCAGTGCTAACCTGTGGCTAATGCATGGGCCAAATGCCAAGTTTCCAACTCCCTGCTGTAGGTTGTTGGCTGACAGAGGCGGGGTGGTGCTCTAGGGGATTTTAGTTTCCCTTCCAGAAAAAAATCCAAAAAGGGAGTTAATTTGCTTAAAAATAGACAAACAAATGAACACATGTGTATATGCATATATTTGCACCTGCACATGATGTACTTTGGAAAGACCTAAAGAGGAGAAGTCTTCAGAAGCTGATGTTAGTGAATTTAGTACCTCTGCTAAACTCAGGACTTAGGCTCCTCACTCTCAGCAAGGTGCTCATGGACAATTTGTGCTGGGACTTTTCAGAGATCACCTTTCTTTAGCTGACAGGCAGAACTGTGGTTCTGGTGCCTTTAAACCTGCCAAAGGATTTGGCACCAAGTCTGCTCCTTGCTCTGTGCTCAGTCTGATATTTCTGGGAAAGTTGGCTGGTAAGTAAGGAGAGGTATGTTCATTAAGTATCCTCACTTGGAGTTAAAGGGCCAAGCACACTCCTGCTCCTCCTCCTTCTTCACCCTTCTACAAGAAGCTCACTGGAGATAAATAAAATGGTTAAGGGAGTTGGATGAGAAAATAGCCTGGTAATTGCATTACCCCCATGGTGGAGTGGCTGCCGGTACAGCCCTGGGTGAATGTTGTTTCCTGTTCCCTCCCACTGGCCACAATTGCTCTCTGGGACAAAGATCCATCTTTGCTTCTCATTCATTAACACTCTAGCTGTGTGATTTGTGTGTTTGAGCCAAGAGGCACAATCTGACCTGCTTTGTAGGATTGAAACAAGCTGCCCCAGATCACCTCCCTCACCAGAGATGCTAATGCATGGGATGGGTTTCCCAGGGCTCCTGTGTGCCTGCACCCCATGGCTGCATTGGTACTAATGCCTACTAATAGAAGTAGAGAAAGAGATTGGAAGAGGAGAAGATCCCAGTTCTTTCCTGACAGTGCCTAACTCTGCTCAGGTAGAAACCCCTCCTCACTGCAGTGCATCACCCCAGTCCTTGTACAGCATGTTTTCTATCTCTCATCTCTACCAGGATATGGATATCTTTGTTTTTTGCTTCAGAGAGCTAAGAATCCACCACACAGCTGGGTCCTCTGTGGCACCCATGCAGTCTGTTTGTCTTACGTTGAATCTTCTACAATTTTGCTCTGAAGTTCATCTTCTCATCCCTTGCTTTCAGCAGTATGGATAAGAAGCTTTAAGCTTTTCTGAAGATGATGAGGGAGAAACAGCTGAAACCATGGATTTGCCTCCTCCACCAAGAGATATATCCAAAAATGTTTCACTGTTTCAGTCCATGGAAAAAGAGAGCTGGACTGGACCCTGTGAAGCTCTGGGCTTGCAGTGCTCCAAGAGCCAAACAGGCATGTAGGCAGTCTAGCTTTAAGAATTGATTTCCTAAGTGAACTGTCAACTCCTGGTGGCTGGAAAAATCTGCAAACAATTTCTAGTAACTGAACAAAGCAAATCTTTGTGGTATGCTGTAATAGTTCATTATTAAATAGAAGCTCCTTTGTTAGGCTATAAAAAATGGTGTGTACTCCGCCACTCTTCACAATGTGCCTTGGTGTGACTTTGCAATGCATATGAAATTCTGTTTCATGTTCTGTGAAAAGATGACATAGTGTGTTATTTTAATTTTGGTAGGAAAAGCTCAGGGTGAAGCAAATATCACAGCACAACTCTGGTGATTGAACTTTATTGCTGATGCATTTGATTCACAACCATACAAGAGAACATGGAGACTGGACTTTATCTCATTTGCAAAAGAGTAAATGAGAAACAACATGGGCAAAATGACTAGTGACAAGACTGAAGGAAAACTTTAGCAGCTGCAATTCCTACAAGTTGTGTTACTTACTGAGATTTCTTATTGCAGTTCCAGGCTTAAATGAGTCAAAACAGGAATTAAAGGGCATCAGTGTTTTCCCATGCAGAAAAGAAAATGTGTTTCCAGCTCTCCTTTCTTTCTTTCGCTCTGCACCCAGTGAGTTCTCAGTAGGGTGCCAGTTTGGGCCCTACAGCCACAGAGCCCTGTTACCTTGCTCAGCATCTGCTTGTGTTGTGTGCTGATGTTGCTTTGCAGCAGACCAGGCTGAGGCACAGGCATGGCAGCTGTGAGCCCTTCACCTGTACATTTTGTCAGGCTGTGACCTTTTAACCAGCCCCATCAGATAATGATTTAAGATTGTATCCCCCATAGTTTTTCTTCTCTTGCTATATATTGCATGGGGTTGGCAGTGAATGAACAGGGATGTAGTTTTCCTGATCCTTCCATTTCCCCTGTGACACCATCGGGGCCGTGGGAAACGCCCAGAGCTGGTATTTCCCTCTCTACTGGAAGAGGCAGCAGCCAGGGCTGAAGCGGGCATTGGGCAAGCGATTTCTCTGAGCCCTGTCCACTTTTGTCTCTTGGCTGGGCTTAAATGAGGCTTTTCCAATAAATGTCCAGCTCGGCTCAGGCTGAGGCTGCTAATTCCAGTCGTGTGGGTGATTCATATGCCATCTAATAATAGCAGCTTCTGGCCATGCCAGCACAATAACTGACCATGGAAAACTCCACACTTCTTTGGGCTGCCAGCCCATCAGCCTTCCCAAGCTGAGCTGGCCACGGCTGGTGGTTTGTCTTCGAGGGCAGCACTGCGCAGCTCAGCAAGAGGCTGCAAATCGTGCTGTGGGCATTGCTGTGAGCAGTGTTGGTCCTCCAGCTGTGAGCCCTCTGTCCCAATGCCAATGCCACCACTGGGTCAGTTCAGGAGCTGTGGAAAATGGACTGTTCCTCCTGCTGCTTTATATAAAGCAGTTGCTATTAATTACCTGAACCAGTAGCCAGCTTAGGTAGTTTGCTTTCAAGGGCAAAGCTGTGTTTGTCCTTACTTGCCATCCAAATTCTGTTTAAAGCATATGCAAAAATCTGCTACCTACATGGCTGCCAAATTCATCTTGGCGGCAGAGTCACTGCTGTTCCTGCTACTGAAAGGCAGCAGGGGGTTTGCTTGGGATGCCTCATTCACTTGTTTGGATGCTTCCAGGGAGGAAGGGTGATGACAGGGCAATATGACACACGTGTTCGTCAGACAGACTTCCACACCACCTTTTCCATGCTCCAGTGGGATTTACTCTGCTGGGTGTTTGACCATCTAAAAAGGAAGGCAGGAAAGTGGTGGTGGAGGCTGGAGAGGTCTCAGTCCTAGGAACATGCAGCTGAAGCCTTGACAGGTGATGGCTCTATGTCTTGGCAGCAAATCAGGGCAGAGGCGAGCAGCTTATCACTACACTGCATTACAGCCCCGATCAGTTAGTTAAGGATCTCCCTTCACAGGGGGACAGTGGTCCCATGTCGAGGATGTAGTGGTTCAACGGAGGGATGAGGAGCAGTTGTTGTTTGTTGTATAAGTCTTTTATTGCATAGCGCAGCCAGTCTCGCGAGGGTGAGTAAGGTGTTACAGTCTGTGTTATTATGCTCAAAGCTTTCTTGTAAAAAGTCTCCGTATCCCTGGCGGGAGTTGAAGCAGGAGCAGAAGCATGAGCAAAGCAAAACTAAGGCAGAAGCTGAAGCAAAAGCTGTGGCAGAAGATGCAGAAGATGCCTGCTAGTTCCGATACAATGCATTATATTCATAAATCATCCAATTAGCTACAAACACGATTCTATTACAATCTTTTCGCGTGTATCCTGGTCTAACACAGCTCTTACACAGAGTCTATGCACATGGTCTATCTTTCTATCTAACACTATGCTATGTTTATGTTACATCTAGAGTTTAGTCAATTTTGTGAAGGGTTATGCTACTGAACTTTAAACTGGACTTTAGGGCTTTTCCACTAACTAATACAGTTTCTTATTTGCTTAAGGCACTTCAAGGCATATTTCTATTTGTTTAAAACTAAATCTACATTCTTATTTCATGTTGGTGTGGCTTTATGTATCTCAGTTTCTCCGAAGGTTTCAAATCAGCCCCTGCATTCCTCTCTGCTTCTAAGCCTGTTTGCACAGGGTTCTGAGAGATTTCTATTCCATTTCCAATATTCTCAGCAAAGCCCATGGAGGGGAGCAGCATGCCCACAGTGGGATGTCCCTGCAGCAAGGCCAGCACTGCACACGAGCCATGATTCCCACAGCATGGCAGCACTGGACCACTGATACAGCCTCGAGACCTTGGGCACAAAGATGGTTCTGGTCCCGCTGCTTCCAACCGTGTGAGCTGTGGCCTAGGGGAAAAACACACATCCAGGGCAGACAGGGTCGCTGCTGAGTCCTTGGAGGTGAGGATCAAATACTGAAAGAGGATTATTAGAAGCTAGAAAGCTGAAGTGTGATGGAGCCAAGGAGGCATGTGAGGCTGAGCAAGATGTGACAGCACAGTGAACAGTACTGCAGCACAAACCAGGCACCCAGCCCCACTCCCGGGTGGCAGGACAAGGGCAAGGTGAACCCCTTCCCTCCTGCTCTCAGACCCTGTGGCTGCTTCCCATGCAGGGGTCCTGCACAGATACCCTAGAACTTTGCTGACTTTAGGGATGGCAGCTGGTTGGGCAGGTCAGGCTGTGGAGGACATGTGCTCCTTGGACACCATCACTGCTGTGCCCCTGGCTCCCACAGCTGTCCAGAAGGGCCCCAGCTTCCCAGCAGTCACGGGGCTGTGCTCCCACACCACCCACAACAGCTGGGGATTTTCCTGGTAAGCAACTGGCTCATTGTTTCACTTTTGACATCTGTTTGCCTTTCAGGAAGGTTTTTTCTTTTGTTTCTCCCCTGACCTAAGCTGGAGTTGGGGTTTTCCAGACCCAGGGTCAGGGTGGCAAAGGTCAGCTATGTCCCACTATGCTACCTGGAGAAGGACCTGAAAGCCAGGCACTAAGGTCCAGCTTTCCTTGTATCAGTGGTGGTGAAGCAGTGGTTGTGCTCAACTCCTGAGGGCTTCAGACATGCTTTTTGGAGCCCTCCTGTATTGAAAAACACACAAAATGGTCCCTGGGCAGAGAAGGAAGAGCTGGCCCTGGAGCCAGCCCTGAGGTGGTCATATGTGCCTACAGCTTTCAAGGACATCCCCAGATTGAAACTGGACTGGCTCCATTTTTGCTGAGTGGTGTCTCTAAAATTACTAAATGCTGTCTGTTTCCTTTGTTTTTCTTCCTCTAAATCTGATGTTTTCATTGCAGTGGACCAGCACTTACCAGCTCAAAGACTGACCAAATACTCATGCTCTGCAAACACGGTGGCACCAGCAAATCTGAGCAATGCCACTACCTAAGGCACACTGGGAACAACATTTGGGGTTTTGAGGCTCTCCATTTTTAAGTTTAGCACAAGGCCAGCCAAGTATGGGATGACTTAAGTCAGGACAATGTTGTCATAAAATTCATCATCTGGTGTAGGACAGGAGAAGAGAAAGCCTCCCAGTCTGCAGCCTGTTCTCTTGAAGGAAAGTACTTTGAGAACATGCACAAAGAGAGGAGGATCCAGTTTACCAGGGCTCATATTTAACTGGGTAGATCAAAGCCTACACTATTTGCTTCAGGACTGTTGATTTTGGTTTTGACCAGCTCCTCCTCCACAATGAAAAGTCCAAGGGGATTTTGTATTCTCCTGGGCTTTCTGCAGAATGGGGCTCTTTGCACTTCTAAGCAAAGCTTGGCACACAAACTACTGAAACTGTGGGAGCTGCTTAAGCTGCAGCAGGCGACCCCAGCCCCCAGTCCTGTTTCAAACAGGAAAGCCAGGCCCTGCCTTTAGCATCAGCAGAGATGGGGGCAAGAGGATTCCCTATTACATTTTGCTGGCTGATGCTTCAGCTTTCCCTTTCTGTTAACACTCCAGCTAAACTGGAGCTTGGCACTTTCCAAATGCCCATGCCAAGCAGAGCTCAGGTGAAGAGCAATTGAAACCTAAGATTGAAACCTAAGCGTTTTCAGGACACAAGCATAAGCAAGAAATGCTACAGTGGTTCAAGACTGCACTCCACAGAGCTAAGAAAGGCACTGCTGCCTCCCTGACTGTGTGGTTAACCCTCTGCATAGCTTCAAGCATTTTCTGTAATTGGGAGAAAGCAGCAGCAATCTCCAAGAGACCAGCCAAGGAGAGAAAAATAATGACATGCAGTATTTTTGGTTTTCCCCATGCTGCAGCCCAGCCTTGAGAAGAGGAGGAAAGGACAGGGGGACGCATCCAAGGCAAGGGAAGGACTGGACACAGGGCAGGTGTAGGAGCTGTGCCACTGGGCTTGATCACACTGTGCCAGCCTGCAGTGAGGCCACATGGTGGGCCTGGACTGGGACATGGCACTGCAAACTTCCAAGTGACATGAATTCCTTTAATTCCCTATAACAAAATGCAAGGATGGCATGGTGTGTCCTACTAATGGTGTCCAAAGGAGAGCTCTTGTCATCTGGATCAGCAGCAGGAGCTTGCCTACTCCAAAGATGATGTGAAGAGGAGACAGCAGCCCTGGGGGCCCAACCATGCTGCTCCTCCCTGGATGGCTGCAAAGGGCAGCTTGATTTACTGTTGCTGGAAGGGAACAAAGCCCAGTGCCCAGTGCAGACCATTTTTTCTTCTTTGAAGCTCCATCCAAAAAGCCATATTTGAGCAATGCCATGCCATGGGGTCCCACAGACAAAGTTGAAGGAGTTTACTGAAAGCAGTTGACTGGAGGCTGAAATGGCCAACAATGACAGGGATGAGATATATCTGCCCTTTCCCAGCAAAAGCCTTCCAGATAAAAAAAAAATTCCAGTGAAAACTCTGCCACAATTCCTTGGCACTGTGGGATGTGCTGTGGGACAAAACTGCTTCAAGGCAAAATAGGCAAAGTGAACTTTTCCTATGTCTTGGGAGGGCTGGCTGCTCATATAATGGATACAGGAAGTCTTCAAGCAGCAAAGGTGCAGCAGGAACCATGCTCAGGATGGGGAAGCGCACATTTCTCATGGTTCTCCCTCAGGGGATGCTGCCTGGAGCCACAACCCTTTTTCTACCCTGCTCTACAGGTGCCTCTGCTTTGAGATTTTTCACTAAGCGTTGCTATAGGAACTTAATTGCTTCTGTTCATCCAGGTCTGAGCAGCTCTCTGCTCCCACCCTCCTCTCCCAGGGCTGGCAGCATCGGGGCTCTGAGGACAGCGGAGGATGCTCAGGTAGAGCAGGAGTGGGGTCGTTCAGCTCAGCTAATTAGTGCTACTATTTCTGTCTCTGGCTTTTTCTCAGTTCACATCCATCTGGGGCTCTTTCAGTCATTATAGAGCTTTCCACCCTCTTGTTTTTTTCCTCTCTCCTCCTCTGTCTTCCAGATTTTTGCCACTGTTTCATGTTGCCATCCAAGTTATTTGTCTCTTCTCCCTTACTCCGGTCGTGGGAACATTAGTAATGTTTTTCTGCAGAGCAGGGTGGCTTAGAGACTGCCTTGCAGACCTGACAGCCATCCTAGTGCTGCTGGCAAAGGCTGGAGCAGCTCAGCCAGCCCATGGGAAACGATCCTGTTTATGGTTCACCACCATCTGATCTACCCACTGCTTCTCGCTCCCGCCTGGGCCCAACTGTGCCGCTGCCGAGCGTGGCCGTGCGCGGGATGCAGTCCCGCTCTCTGCTCCCTGCTCTCCTGCCGCAGCCGCCCCACGTGTGGGGCGAAGGGAAGCATGACTCACATGGGCCTCCCACCCATGAGTAACAGTGTTGGTCTATCACGTCTCAGCCAGTTGGGGCAGCTTGGAGGGAGGGCGGCTGCTTCCTTGGCAAGGCACGAAATAGGTCACTCTGTCCCCAGAATACGGGTGAAAACAGGGAACCAAGATTGCAACGCATGGCACCAATGAGCAGCCTCACATCAGATGCAGGAGCAGTACCCTGTGACGAGATGGGGGCAGGCAAGGAGGTACACAGACATGGGCTGTAGGGATTTCTGTTAAACACAGTCAGTTCTTCCTTCTTCCTTGCCCAAACCTGCTTCTTTTTTTCCTGGGAAATGCACAGGGAGAGTCCAAAGCTAGTGAGGGAAGACGGGTGGAGATGGTGGGAACACAAAGCAGTTATGTGCTTCTCGGGGTGGAAAGAGGCCCAGGTTATTAAATAGCAGGCAATTTTAGCATGAGTTATTAATACTAGTTGTTTGTACTGGGAAGTGATGCCTAGGGGCTCCCACTGCACTAATCATAACAAAGCTGTGTTCCTAACACAAATAGCTTGTGTTTCAGCCTGAAGAGAACAAGTCGTCTCCTTCCCATTACCCCCTCTTTGAAAAAGCAGCTTGAAGATTACACAGTCGAGCCCACAAAAGCTGGGAAAGGAAAAAAATTACACTGGGCTGCCCTACAGTGCCATTACTTACACCCAGCCAGCCCAGTAACTCCATCAGCTCTGTGGGCCCACACTGTCTGCTCTTCCCCTGCTTCATCCCTGACCATGGCAGGCCATGTCTTAGCATTACTGGTGATTTTTGTGTTGCCCCTCATTGGGTTTGAGTGTAGTAATGTCATGCCACCTGTTTAGAGTACTGGGGCTCTGCAGGGACTTTCTACCTCCCTGCTCATTGATGCCATGTATCTCTGTTGTATTTTTCTCAGGCTTTGCAAACTGCAGGTCTCTCTTGGGTCCATGCCCTTCTGAAGTAAAAAAAAACAATTCAATGAATGAAATTAATTCATTTAAAGCCTTGGCACTAAAGCACAGACTAAAGGTCAACAGCATCTACTGATTTTGGATGGTACAAACCACACCTGCACTGCTATTTTTTGGTTTTTTCTGAGAACTTGGCATTATATTGAGGTTTACCACACGGCAATCCTGTCTCCGGCTGCAGCTTTGAACATGCAGCTTTTCATCAGCTCAATCCCAGGTCAGGCTGGAGGACCAGGAATACGACCTGGAGCCCCAGCCCTTCACATAGCAGCACTCAGGTCTGGAAATGCTGTAACCTTGGTGCCTAACCTTGCACTGCCTGGCAGCACTTTCATCTGCACCCTCAGTACAGCAAACAACCAATGTGCCGAACAGGACAGGGGGCCCCTTGGCATCTCCTGCCCTCTTGACATTCATCTGGAAGTAGATCCAGCTGGTGGAGGAGATTCTGCTGGAAGATGAGCATGCAGGGGTTGGTTAAAGGTAGTGGTCCAAGTTTGGTGCACAGAGCAGAGAGAGGGGGGCTGTCTGTCCAGGTGTCAGGGCTCCCTTATGGCAGCAGGTGTGCAATGCTGCTGACACTTGTTTAGCATGATGTTCTGCCCGCGTGCGTGTGTGCAGGACTTTACTGCATTAGCATGTAAGAAGTGGGAGCCCCTTACCTCCCACTGGTAAGGCCACTGCAGGTGGCTGGTAAGGCTCAGAAATGCCTCAATCAGTTCTAAGCCCCTGACAGCCATGATAAGCCCCTGACAGCCATGATCTGTGGTCAGCATGGATCCTGACACTGACTCCCCAGTCCCCATAGGCCTGCTCGTTTCTCTGTTGGTCCATCATGTCTTTTTCTGAGGCTCATTCCATCCCTGCTGCTGACCTCGTGTTGGCCAAAGTTGTGGGTAAGCCACTGTCACACACACATCCATCCCCCAAAGTGAGCTGATGCTGAAGCACTGCTGAACTCTGGGAGAATTCTGGATTGCAGCACATAAGCTAAGACGCCATGGCCACCATCAACCTCCCTTTCAAACTGCAGGGTCTCCTTCACCCCTACCATGCCACTCCCAGGGCTCTCCTGCCTCACTGGCTTCTCAGTTGGGCAATGCTTTAGGCTTTAGCTCTCCATTCTACCCTTTGTCCCTCCTAAACCTTAAGGCCTGTGCCAAATGACAAAAACTTAATAATGGTGAACTCCAACAAAACAGGACACACACACAAAAAAAGAAGCTTACATGAGCAAATAACAATGCCAAGTTACCTCCCTCCACCTACAAAATGGGTCACCTATTTTGGCTGAGGAAGGACTAAGGCAGAAGCTGAGCACTGACAGCTCGAGTGGTCTGGGTCTTGCCAAGGTACCAGCAATGGAAACAAAAGGCTTTGAAATGAAAACAGCTCAGACACCTTAAGGCCAAGCAGCGTTACAACACTTTCTATACTGTTTGCCACTACTAACTTGACATCATCCAAAACAACTGTACTCAACAGGAGCACTCATTAAATATGTCCAGCTTTGAAGATTAACTGTGTCTAGTTCTTCGCAGATCATGCTGAACCCACTTGAGTGGACATCTACAGATTAACCCAGCCAGCGGAACTTGTCTTGCTCCTTCCCATGCTTCTTCATGGGTGGGCAAGCCTCTGTGAGACATCTGTGGCAAGCAAGGAATAGAAACACAGTCCCCATGAACAGCCCAAAGCTTAGCACAGCTTGGCTTTGGCCTCTGAACTGACTGCTCCTACAACAGTTAACCAGGTCAGCCTCTCTCCTCCCTTCAAACACTTCATCTATGCGACACTGCATTTTCATTTATTTTTCCACCTAACACCCATCAGCCATTTTTCTTCAGCGAGAAGGTAAACACCCTGTTTTGTTTTCCATCTGTATTTAAACTGTGAATGGAGTGAAGCAAGAGGCTGGGAAGCAGAAAGAAGAAAGCAGCTCCTAGTGGAAGTGATACAAGCACTGATTGCAACCAGGCTTTTCAGATGTATGAAAAAGTAATTCCCTCCCCCAAGGAGATACTTTAGAAGCTGAAAGCTAAGAACTTAAGTACAAAGGCTTTTGTTTTTATTGACATTGTAAGAAACAATTTTTTTCTTTGTTACAAAAAAGCTAAGTGGTTCTGAAAGCAGAAGTACAGTTCATATGTACACAGTGCTACAGACCCTTCAGATCAACCTAAGGCTTGAGAAACATCAGATCATAACTGCAGGTTTATCAAATGAAGACCACTAAGGTCTGTTACAGCTGAACACTATTCCTACCATACATAAATGTATTTACACATCTCTTTTTTTTTTTTTTTGAAGGATTACAAGCTTTATAAAAAAAAATTAAAAATTGAAAAAAAGAAAAGCAACACATTTTTATCTTACACATCTGCAGGACTGACAACAGTAACTGTTCCATAGGAGACATTCCACCAATCCAAGGACAATAACACATGAATACCAGAGGTTTACAAGACATTTTGAACACTATTAACAGTGGTATGTGCTATTAGCTCAATGGCAAGTACAGCCTCATCAGGAAAATTTGGCAATACATCCTGGTCCCTCTCCTTTACAGGGTGAATGCAAAATAAGGCACATACATTTTAAGAATATAAACACTGCTGTCCAGGAGGACAAGCCATTGCGGAGCAGGCGTGGGCGAGCTGACCACCCATCTCACTGAGGGACAGCAGAAGCAGGGACTGGAAGTCAGCAGCCAGTCAGCATCTTAATGCACGTACCATTTGGGGCCATTCTCCAAGGAGAGAATAACATCATCTGCCATGTGGATGTGTGGGACCATTATACTCCCCAGCAAAGCCCATGTGGAAGCCCAGTAACTTTTCTGCAAACACACCTTTCCTTCACCTGGGTGTAACCAACAGATAAACTCCTCACTGGCAACTTCCACTTCGTGGAAAGTAAAACTGCCTGGAGAAACACACATGCTTCAGGCAGGCTGAGTGATACTGATGTGCCCAGGACCAACAGTAATGAATATGGAAGACCCTCACAGAGCCATTACAAGAAATGGTGATTTAGACTTGTACCACAATGCTTTAAAAATAGAACATTCACGATATTTTGTGCATTTTTTGTACTCTCGGGTGAGCAGTGGGTTTGCAACAGCTATGCAAAAATCAACTGATGCGCCAGGTACACAAAAGCAAGCTTGACTCTGTAACTGGAAGAGGAAGAGTAGAGGGGTGCTAGTAAACTCATCCCACCAGTGTTGATGGGACTTTCCCCAGACTGCCACATGTTAAGGAGGCTGACAAGTGAAAGCTGGTGTCCAGTGTAACAGAGCCAGGCTCACAGAGACCAGTCTACCTTATCAAAACAGAACCAAAATCCAAGACAGCTGGGCTATGATGTATTGCTACCCTCACAGGTACCAAAAACAGGCTCTTTAGTATAAACAGAAAAGCGTGAGAAAACACTAAAAACTGAAAAGTGACACATGAATGTAAGTGGCAAATACACTTAATGGTGAAAATGATACATCATTTGCACAAACTCCCCAAGGACACAGTGTAGTCTCTGATTCTTCAGCTTTGCCAAATCAAAATGGGATGCCTCTCTTGAGCATGTGGTTTCTGCCAAGACACACTGTTGGCCCAAGACAAGGCTAAGTGAGTGACGAAGGTTTGTCAAATCTAGGAAGGCAAATTGGCTACTCAAACAGTTCCTTTTAGCCTGGAGCAACATGAACGGTTCCTTCTAAGCTCTGATGGATCACATCTGTTAATAGCTTCCCAGTATCAATTGCACCAGCAGATACAATTATGAACTGGAAAACTGAGTTTAAAAAATAGTTGGCGATGCTTGGGGTTTTTTTTAATGTATTGGCTCCATAACAATAAAAGACTTCTCTCCCAAGCCACCTACTCCCAGGTATGTCATAACTCTCCCTGCTGAAATTGTTCATAAACACGTAATTGATGGCTTTAATAAACAGCCAGTGATTGGTTACTGAGAACCATCTGAAACATGTCCAGCACAGCCTTTCCTCATGCCTATAGTGCTGCTTCTCTTCAGGGCTGTGAGCTGTATCCCAGCAACGCAATGCACAACACGGCCCCTGGAGCATCCCTGCCCTGGGGACCTGCCCAGCAGGATGCATCCCTTCTTGTCCCAGTAGAAGGGCAGGGATAATGGTTGTGTACAGGCAGCAGGTCTCTACAGGACCTTTGGGGAATGAGAAGGCAACAGGGAGCAGCTTCCTCCTCCTGCCACAGCAATCCAGTCATTTGCCATGGTGAGCTGTGCCCAACTGCCCGTGCAGCCCAGAGACCACTGCAGGCTGGCTGTGATAGCTGGTCAGGGGCAGGGAGGTTGGGAGGGGAACTGGCAAAGAGAAAAGTGCAGGGTGAGTGAACATGTGTGCATGGGACAGGGGAAGAAAAATGCTGGCTAAAGATACAAAGAAAGACAAGAGCTAGATCATGATAAAAGGTGTAGGATATTTACATTTGTCTTGATTTCTGACATTCCAGCTCACAGTGCAAATCTCTTGGTACGTGCTGTGATAAGCCCAAATATGGCCCCTGCACCAGATTCCTATGATGTTTTCCTACTGATTTATAGCTTCATCCTTTGACTCTAACAGCTGTTAACAGATCAATGTTATCTGACAGCTTCACAGAGGTTCCATTCCTACGTATTTCCTCAAATGCCATGTCCTGAATCAGCTGGTATTTCACTTTTTCTTCTACAATTGAAATAAATGCTATGGTTTTCTAGCCTACAGAAGTCACCTTCTGACTTTTACTGGGCTAAACTTTATCTGTATTTCAAAACTGACTATGCTCCCTCTTCTCACTCTATAACACCAGCTCCTTACAGACATCAAATCCATGAATGTAAGTGCCTGAACAATTTACAACACAGTGGGACTTCACTACTGGGATTTAACTGAGAAGTCTGCAAGGGCTGGAACTCCATGCAGCTTCTAGGAGTGGGTGAACTTAAACCGTGATTGTCCCCCACAGCAGCCTGGTTACCCAGCAGCACTGTGTGTTCAGAGGTGCAGACACGGAGCCCAGCAGAGCCAAAAACAAGACAGTGCTCACAAAGTAAATGCCATTCACCTCTACCAGTGAGTAGCTTCACAATCACAGTGTGTTAATTTCAATTTTTGGCCGGTGTAGACCCACCATGTTACATGTAACTGAGCCTGGACATTGACCCACTGGTTTGCTGTGAAATTAAATGCACATGGTGTCACCAAGAGAGAGAGAGAAAGAAGTGCGTTGGTCTTTCTGAGCTTTGATTAGTTGCCAGACAACTCAGTTAGTTAGAGCATGGTGCTAATAGCATCAAAGTTGTGGGTTTGATCCTCATACAAGCCATTCACTGAAGACCTGGACCTGATAATAATTTCAGATCAGAATATTCTGTGATCTGTGAATACTTGCTGTTCCCTTTGTTTCTTTGCTATTTTTAATGGCAGTTTAAATTTCTTAATTTTGTAAAGTCTGGACACAGTGGAAAAACATTTAAGATTATCAGATTACTTGCAACTGCTTTGATTTATTTGGCTAGTCTGAGAACTGGGCCAGCCATTCATTTTCTACTTCTTTTACACAACATGCCCATGATGTTTTTGAAGCTGTATGTATCCATGGAGCTGTCTGGGCTAAAGGGGATGTACACACAGTTCTTTCAGCAAATAAGAACCAGTGGCTCAGCAAATTACACCTCAACAATTTGCATTAAAAAGAAAAACTCCCCAGTATGAAATACTGCTATTTTGTTATTTTACTGGATGAAATGCTTCATAAGACCCTGATCGTACCTCCACAAATTGGTATGTAATGAGAAGACTATAGACTACCCAAGTCACTACACATGCCCGTAACTTTGCTACCCAGTCATTTAAAAATGAAGGCTGAAAACCAGAATACCAAACACTACAAAAGATGAGAGTTGGACTATGAACAGCTTTCTGGTCCTCTCCTTCTTCTGAAACAGGTCACACATGGCACAATCTCAGTATCGTTATTCGAGGCAGTGACAGCTATTGCTGTGTGTGTTTGCAAAAACCTTAAGCTTTCCCTAGAGATCAAAGGGCTGATGGTTTTTACATTTCTTATTTGCTTGAACCTCCCAACTTTTTGTGCTCCATGTCTCTGAAACTGCAGCCCAGGGGTACCATGGCAGTGCATTTCTAAACTGGTTTTCCACCTCAGTGTGATGTGTCCAGTGCATCTAGACAGGATTTCATCACTGTATGCTCATTTCACATTGTGCCTGGTTATAAGTTCAAGGGGAAAAGTTGCCACAGCTTTACAAGGTCTAGCTTTGTTTGAGTAACAGAAAATTGTCAAGTCATTTCATCAGGCCTTTCTTTACAAAAAAACCCCCAAAACAAAACAAAAAAATAAACAACATGCACTTCACACGTTTACACTGGTTTACAATTAAAAAACAAAAGAAAAAAAAGAAGCATACAGACATTCAAAAAGGGTGAGAGCGAGAGAGAGAGAAAAGAGAGAAAGGGAGGGAATGGGCATAGCAATACTGATTCAAAACTGAAATGGAAGACAGTTTCTCCCTAGAACACTTTAGGGTTTCCAGAGTCCTTATTCCATAAAAGGAATATACTTGAAACACATCTCATTTAGATGAGATTAGATTGCTAAAATACATACACAACTAAAAAATATGAGTCTTTTTTTTTTCCATCTGTTATCTCCTAAGTGTTTTTTGTTTATGTCTATTGCATAACAGCAAGAAACTTGCTTTCTTCTGCAAGTGAGGTCAACAAAGAGCTCATGTCCCCAATAGCCATGTTGGTTGTGCTTACAGGCATAGCTGGGAATGTAAGAGATGCTCGGGGAGTGGTGAGGCGTGAGGAGTTGCGGGAGACATTTTGAATTATACTTGGGCTCAGGGCTCCTGAAATTAAGCTGACATGATCCCCATCATCTATGATAGCATCAAAATCTATCTGCACACTCTCTAGACTGTTGTTGTCAATGCTGTCAACTGTGCTTGACACTTGGTTAGCCCCCGGGGAAAGAAGCTCAGATGAGTTTTCAGTTGCAGTCCCCTGCAGCAGGCAGTTGGCTTCTGAACCAAAGAAAGAACCTGTTTTCATAGCTTGGTGGCTAAAGCCTATGGTTTGGTCATATAACTGACCAGAGTAATTCTGCATGTTAGAGCAGAACTGCTGTGATTGACCGTGCATTTCCATCTTAATGGTGTTTACCCTGTACATCTGGTTGCCATCACCTACGTGTCTTTGCTGTTGGGACAGGTTGTTTCTCAACACGTTCTGCCGTCTGTTGCTGCTGTAATTAGAGCATGACTGGTAACTTTTGGCCACTGACAAACCTGAAGGCTGGCTACCAATGGTGTGAGACACCAGTGGACAACTCTGCGGCCCTTGATACAGGCTGCCTTGTGAGGTAGGACTAACCTGCCCTAGCATCATTTGACCAGATTGATTGACTCCCTGGTAATGAATGCCATCTCCGACTGGCTGGCTTTGCAAATATTCCTGTTCCATCATATTCCTGTTCTGCATCCCATTTGCCATACTGGTGGTTTGATCACTGGATGCCATGGGATGGCTGAAATTTTGCTGGTTCCCATTCACTGGTATGTTGCTGATTCTCAGCTTCTGTCCTTGCACTGCCATGCCACAGGAATTGTCTGTCACCCCAGACATCATTGCTTGCCTGCCCATGCTTTCACTGTAAGGCTTGTTGGACTGCATGCTGAAAGAATTCCCGTCTCCGCTGCCAAGAGCCATGTTTTGCTGTAAACTGTAGGAAGTGTTGTTCTCCACCAGGTTCTGATAGCCATTCTGCTGGGCCACGTTGCTTCTCTCCAGGTTCTGCTGCTGAACCATCATATTGTTATACAGTCTGAAGGCCCGAGCCTGCTGCACTGCTGACCGCTGGCCACATTTCAACTTTGAAGGAGACAAGTCAGAACTTCCTGAGCTTACTTC
Organism: Picathartes gymnocephalus; assembly: GCA_013390045.1. Classification (NCBI taxonomy): domain Eukaryota; kingdom Metazoa; phylum Chordata; class Aves; order Passeriformes; family Picathartidae; genus Picathartes; species Picathartes gymnocephalus. The sequence continues at coordinate 74,697 of WEKY01060614.1, read as the reverse complement.
ATTCCACTGAATGGGCAAGTCGCTCTTATTTGCCTCGGGACCCACCTGCTGACTGCTTGGTGGAGGGGCTTGGTCAAAGTTGCTGGGGTTGTTGTTTCCTGAAACTGAGCTGTGATGCATTTTGTTGCTGTCTAGGACATTGTTCAACAAATGGTCATACATGCCCTGGTTCTGGGAATTCAGATACTGGACCACGTCATCTGGCAGGAGATCCTCATCATTCAGACTGCTACCTGCTTCCATTGTAGCAGCCTCCAGGGCAACGTTCTCGCTGATGCTTGGAGGACAGGGGGAGCTGAAGCCGTGGAAGACACCACCCTCAGAACGGGTGTAGTTCTGAAGAACAAGGTTGCGCTTTTCCATGGATGGAGGCAAAGCAGGAGGGTTAAAGCTATTAAGACTGTTGAAACGCTGGACTCTCGGGACAGAGAGATTGTCAGAGGCCATTCTGACTGGATCACTGGCTCTCCTCGTCCCATTTCCTAAAGCTTCATGAGACAGAAAATGCCTCCTGCCATAACCATTTGCCCCACCATCACTACATCTTCGAGGGGCATTCACTGGAGGCAGTGGAGATACTCCAGACTCCCTGCAGTCACCCAAAAGTGCCATCCTTGTCTTGAGGCTCATCCTCTCCATGTTAGGCAGTGGAGTTGGTGGGGGTCCACCAGTAGCTGCTGCATATTTAGCTTTCAGCCTGTATTGCTGGGCCGGGGTGAGGCTGAGAAGACTTGGCAGGTCATCACACTGGCTCACTTCACTGGAGCGCCGGGAGGCATCCGTTGAGATGGGGTCGTAGGAGTCTGCAACGCTCACGTTCTGTGGTCTTCCCTCTGCCTGGGAAGCATCACTGGACCTCCGGCTGGAGAAGCAAGGCGAGATTCCAGAGGACCTGCGGCTGCTCAGGTAGGCTGAACTGATTGTGCTAGTGTTGCTGTCCCTCCTGTTCAGCATGTTCAACACAGCGATGTCCGTACTTGAGAGTTCATTCCTGTTTGGCAGAATAGTCATGGATCCTCCGACACTGCAGCTGCTGTTTGACTGAGTACCTGCAGGTAAAATTCAGAGTTAAACAAAGAGGTATTATCCTGAAATTGGTGCAGAAAACACACAGTAAATACACAGTGGAGTATAAAGGAAGAACATCATCACAACCAATCATAGCGCTGCTCTTTCTTGAAAGAAGTAGGGATAAAAACTGTGTCCTTAGGTTAAAAGCTAATTCAGAGACTCAAGGGTAACATTTCAGTGTGAATCCCAGCAGAAAATTTATAGCCCATAGCCACAAACTGTCATCAGCTGGTGCAGTGCTCCAGCCTGAAGTGCAGCTATGCTGGCCAGGCGGACACATTCGTAAGGGAGCTTTTTATAGGCAAAATGTAATTGAACAGGCATTTGCATGGAATGGCAAAATATACAAATTGGAGGCTGTTCAAGGTAATTTCTAAGACTTCTTGAAATATTCTTGAAATAACTCCTAAAAACTGCAAAACATCTTTGCTGTTTTCCTTGTTTTGTTTTGGTTTTAAGTAAACAGGATAAATTTCTTAATTTTACATAGTTTCTTTTGATTGAATGGGTCTCAGAAAACCTGGGCTTTCACTGCTGGGTGGAGCCCAGAAACCTACATGCATGCTGTAAGCAAAGTAGGGGCAGCAGTGACATCCGTTTTGGTCATGAGCAGCTCTTTGGAGGAAAACAACTGAGGATCTTCAGAGTTCAACCTCGCCTTCCTGCCATTCATGGATATCTGCCCTTTGCAGCAGTAGTATCTGTACATATGATTTCTTCTATATGTGGGAACAGGTTATTGAAAGGGAAGCCCACCACATCTCTGCAAAGGGTGCCTTGCAAAGGCCTCGACAGAAAGACTTCAATGCAATAAACTCACAAGTATTTATTTCTTCTGCCTTGCCTCAAAACAAGACAGAATTATTATGATCTTGGGTCAAAACCTTCAACTGTAGAAAATATTTAAAATGTGATTCATGGCTCCCTTGCTAGCTCCTGTTCTGTAAAACACAGGACTATCAGACTTCTCAGAGGGTGGGCAGAAGGGCTTGCAATGAGGGAATAAACAGAAAGTAATCAATTTACAAACCATTTCACAGCTGCTGAGTTTCCTAAGCTGTGCAACTCCAGCAAGAGTTGCAAGATTGAGCTAGCAAGCAACAAGATTAAGGACAGAAAGTGTTATCACTCCTATTATGTGTATCTCACCATTTCCTATGAGAGGCAGCAAGGTTGGGGCTTTGGAAGGTGGAACGGGGTTCAGTCTTGGAAGCATTCCATTAACTTGTTTCAACCTTTCTAATTTCACTTGCTCCATCCATTTGGTCCCTGTCATATTCCTTCTGGCCTGTAAGCCAAGTGCTGTGGTGGCTGTGGAAATGGTAGAGTCCATGACTGGGGTTTCATCAATGACACTGAGGTCTCCTACACTACCACCACCGGTCAGAGTAAGCTCGATCCCATTGTTGGAATAGTTGCTGATGGGGGACTGCTCGCTGCTGCATGTAGACTGACCACCAGGGCTTGGCTGAGATGTCTGTCGGAGGGAAGCAAGAGACAAAAAAATGTGAGGATTAAGCAAACAATGTTAACCAGAGCATTTGTGCTAAAGGAAGGTCTAAATGGAGCCAAAGATATAGGTATAGAAAAGTTCAGCATTAAATGATAACAGTGATCATTCATAAAGAGGCTTTCTAGATATTGATTTCAACTGCAATGAATGGCATTGTCAAACACAAGACTAAAATCCCATTTCACATCTTGCAGATGGTATACAATGTATCTCCATAACACATTTATCCGTGTTACTCCCAGAGTTACTTCTATCACTTCAAGCTATTTGTAAGCACGTATGGATGGATACCCTACTTTGCTTACGTGCTGTTCCCAACTGAAGCTACAGCTCAGAAAAACCAAATCAGAATTCAGCCATGTTACAAGGTATTAGTTACACTGCTAGGCTTGCAAACAAACAAGACTCCAACAACATTGGAATTTGGGTTTTTTTAATTAGACTTGTGGCTAAAGAATGTAAGCATTTTCCAGGCTTAAGGCTCATTGTTACAAGCAGTGGTTGGCCTGAAATGTTGGCATGTAATAAAACGGGGACAAAGCGTCAGTGCAAAATATACTGTATCATATTATCAGCATCCCGTGACCCTGGCAGCCCTCAGGTCTAACTTATACCTCTGCTTATACCTAACTTATACCACCTCAGCCCTGAATCAAGAAGGTGATGATCTACTAAATCAAGTCCTTTACTTCATTAGAATTTAAGTGCAAGAATTTAAGTACAGACTGCTAATCTGCAGGGGGATAAACATGCCACAGTACCATCTTCCTTCTTAACAGAGTGCTCCCTGCTGCTCTAGCAGAACTCTTGCTGTGGGGAAGCACAGGCTTGATTTACTTTTCAGACTTTCTATAAAGTTCTCACAAAAGAATGGTAAAATTGACAAACTTACAGACAAAACAGAGGGGAAGACAGACAGAAGTCTCTGAACTTATCATCTCACTGTAAGGTTCTATCAGTGTGATCACAAATCATTGGGACATGCAGTATCATTTTGCTCACAAGAACAGTTTCATGTAAGTATTTAACTAGGGCTTCTGATGTGATTTTATTTTTTGGTTTTGTTTCTTTTTCTGCCACTGTGATCTTTATGTACATTTTACTGAAAAATGCTGTCTAGAATTTCTGAAGTGGCAGGGATAACTCTCACTTTAAACATCAATGAATGAAGACACAGATTCATTGCACTACTGTAGTTTCATATGCCCCCAAGGAGTCCGTTTGAGATTCAATAACTATTTTATTATTTCTAACTTGAATGATGATACTTAGAATTTATGAGGCCATACTGAGCAAGTTCATTTCCAAATCCTGGCCAGAGCAGATTTGGTGACAAGAATAGAAATAACAGTTATTATACGGAAGAAAGTTTGTGCTTCTGGACAATAGCTCCATGCCATATGGAAGAAAAGTAATAGTGATCAGAAGCCTGTTCTTGTAGCACATGTTAAGATCACAGTGAGGTAGGGTACAGAAATAAGAACTGTATTATGCAGAACATATATTTCTAATGTGCAGTACAGAAAACAAATGGATGTCTCATCTAGAGGGGAAAGTACAAAGACATTTCTGAAGATGTTTCACCAGTATAAGCCAGATTTTTCTCATGTCAAGTGTTGCAAAATGCTCACAACACATTACAACTGGGAATGCGCTTGATGGATTGCACATTACTAAATAAAGGAATGACTGAACAACAGGCAGAAGACTAAAATAAAAACATAAATAATGTTGCAATAAGAAAAACAGCAGAAAAGTTAAAATGCCCTCACCTTATTACCCACTGTCCTTAGGAAGTTAGAATAAGACATTTAAGAGCATTAGACAAAAAAGACATTGGATTAGTTGAAAACCAGAAAATATACCTTAGTTCATACATGCAATGAAAAGCAAGAAACACAGAATTATCTTTAAAATATCATTTTCAGTGAGAAATATTTAATACTATGTAAGCTATAGGCATTAGTACCCCTCTTCCACAAATTTTTCTGTTAAAACTGTTCAACATGCCTCAATAATGCTACACGTTTACCTAGCAAAGCAAAAAAGATTTCGTTCCTTTGTCAACTAAGGTAGCTATCATCAAAGATGGCAGAGGACCTCCTTTAGACTTCAGCAGGAGTTTACTCTTAAGTCCTTGGAAGTTTTTGAATTCAGTATTAATACTGAACAGTTTGAGCATAAGCTTTAGGCACAACATAGGAGTAACCCATATTTCAGTGAGTAATCATTTTGAATTGCAGCATGATTAACAGTATGAACAGAATTTGGAGGGCTTATATTTGTAGTCCCCAAGGGCTGGATACAGATGAATCATAGACCCAGATGGGGAAGAGGATGGAAAGACTGCCTTTGAATTAACCCTTGTGAAGAGGGCAGATGGCACATGAAATTCAGGCAAATAAAAGAACTTGTGTGTTTAAGATAGCATCTCAAAAAATGGAATACAGTCCTTTCAACAGTTTAATGCAATACGTTAAGGTAAACCAGAGAAAAGATCTGCGGACTGTTAATGCAATTTGGTTTAGTTAAACTTGGACTAGGTTAACTTGAATAAGTATCAGGTAAACATAAAAGGTCACATCACAGCAGAGATGAGATGTTATTAAAAGATGTCCATCTGCTGTTTAAGAAAGTCAATTCATCCTGCTTCAGTTTGATACATGACCCAAAGGCCTCAACCCTCTAAAATCTGGTTGCTTCTCCAGGTTCTCCAAAAATGATCATCATCAATGTCACCATTTTAGTCATTTGGACTTGTTGTGGTTTGGTTTGGTTTTTTTCTTATTCTGGCTTTCAGACTGCAAGATTCAGATTCACCATCTTTCTTCTGGAAACAGAAGAGTGGAAAAAATGCTGGTTTTTTTTAAAATGAAAACTCTGATTTTCTCATACTGTGCTTATTCCAGAAGATGGAGCTTTTTAAGAGAAACAATTATTGTGGCAGTTGCCAGCACTGCACTTATTCCATAGTGCACAGACTAGATGTAAGCTTTTTATTTGCTATTTCTTAGGCTTTGAAAACATTTTTCAATGTAAATATAGAAGACCTCACAAAACCAAACCTTGTGAGCTAGAGTTGACAGACTTGAGCATTTCATAAAGGCATTATTAATTGGTTGCAGGAAGAAAAGGACAAAGGGAGCGGCACGGTGTTTTGCATACCATTGGTTTTTCTGACTTGACTGCTTTCACTTGGAGGCATTCTTCACGCTTTGAGGTAGTGTTGCTGAGGTCCTTCTGCTCACCAATTGCACCCTGAGTCTGGTGGCCTGGTGACCGGGTCTGAGAGTGGCTGCCTGGGTCTCTTGGTGGCGGAGGCCTTGGGTGGATATCTCCCCGCTGCTTCTTGGTGACATGTGCCTCCGGGCCATGTACGGTCTTCACGTGTTTCCGGAGAGAGCTGGGGTCTGTGTAGCGCTTCGTGCAGCCTGGTATCTTGCAAACATATGGTTTCTGACAAGACACAAAACCCACTTATATTAGATTTAATTCCATGTGGGACTCCTGAAGAACTCCTTGGATCACAGCTAGTGTCACAGTTACACGCTTTCACAGTGAATTTGTTACCTGATTTATGGTCTCTATAATGATTGAATCATGGAATGGTTTGGGTTGGAAGGGACCTTAAAGATTACTGAATTATCCACTCCCCTCCCGACATGGGCAGGGAGCCCAACGCTCAAAGCCACATTCAAACCTGGCCTTGAACACTTCCAGGGATGGAACATCCACAGCTTCTCTGGGCAACCTCTACCAGTGCCTCACTAACCTCACAGTAAACAATTTCTTCCTTATAACTAATCTAAATCTACCCTCTTCCAGTTTAAAGCCATCATCCCTTGTCCTATCAAATTGTGACTGCACCTAGTCAAACCTAGTAGTTCCCCTTGGTTCAGAAGGTAGCAATTAATGCTGCATAGCTGACTGAGGGCAGAGTTGCTCATGGGTATCAACTGGCAGAGTTTTCACTTATCTTAGCAGGAGAGTCAACTCAGCTATGGAAACTTATAAAGACTGGTCTAATTTTCAACCCTGTCCCTTGCCTTCAGCAGTTTGATAGTGTTTCCAGTATGCCTAGTACCTACTTCTTGACACTGAGAGGCAAACGACCCCCTTCAAAAGATGCTGGGCCATTTGTTCAGGCAGAATTAACTGAGGAAGCATTTTTTTCTGACTCCTTCAGATCACCAGTATGTCAAAGCATAAGACACAGTGCCATTAACATTTTCACATTGCAGGAATATATGCACTAGTACTATTATTACTGCTACTAGCATAACTCATCACTTGTTTTTTTAGAAACCACTTTCTTTATCTGTGAATTTCTATAGTTCACTAAGTGATGTAGAATAAAGTAAATGTAGTGTCTTATAATTTAACAAAGCCTTTGTTCTTGTATTATGATGGGATTAGAAAGAGTTGAGCACTTCCTAAATCCTTTAATTGCCTCAGGAAGCAAAGCATTGTTCACTCACTTTTATTACTGAATTGTTTCCAAGAAACTACTATTTTGAAGAGGTTTTTTTTACACTAGCCTTCAAAAAGTAGGAAGAGACCCTCATGCAGAGTTTCTCAGAGGGGTTCTCAGAGGGTTACACATGGCAATGTGGAGCCTTTGACAAATATAGCCTCGTCATAACTGTCTAAGGCCTGAGACTGCTTCCACTGACATCAGTGGAAAAACCCTCAATTTACTTGAACAGGAGCAAAAATGAGCAATTTAAAGGTGATGCTGAGCTACTGAGGAAGGTTTTCTCAAGTTGCTATGGAAATACAAGTCACTTAGCTCTCTTCTGCATGAGTAAGGCATATTGTCATCAAGATATGTCAGCTGCTTTTAAACCTCTCTGTAGGTTACCTACTTAAAAACAAAATGGCACTGCAAGCAAGTGCTGAATTTGGTCTGTGCTTTTCATGGTATTCATGTCACTCCACCAGCGCATGTTGCCTCAGAAGATTAGCCCGTTTTGGTGTGAGGTACTGGTGAATGAAACGTTTCACTTGCCCCTGTGGCTGCATCTACAAGAAATGATGTGCAGCATAGAATTTCTCTGGTTGACTTACTGTTAGACACAAAATTCTGATCTTAACAGAGGGGCAAGTCACATTGTTAAATATGAGAAGGTCTAACTCATCAACTAGGCAGCACACAGATTGGTTCAGACAGTGAATGAAAAAAAAAGCTCAGGCAGCTATCGGCAAGACTTCGTGAACTTCCTTCTACCGTGGTGACCATTCACAAAATCACTGCAGACCTTGAGGGCCACTCTTAGTTGGGCTGCTGAAAATACACATGGCAGGGATGAGGAAACTCATAGATGTGCAATGCTCTCTGCTTCTCTTGTAACTGAAGAGATGCTGCAGGGTGGGGACTGGAAGAAGATGAATGCTCCCTGGAGATCTGCTGGCCATGGTGCGTGCCTGTGACAGACCCGACAGCCAGCTAGAGAAGGACACAAGCTGTGTGGAAACGAATATAGCTGCTACTAAAGTATGTCCTGCCCTTCCAGTACTTCCAGGTTTAGGCTAGAGGTGAAGGAGAATAGAGACATGTCAAGAAGGCGACTGTGGACTCTGAGATGTGAGACTGAGATGATGCGACTCTCTGTGCAACTTGAAATGGGGCAATAAAACATGGGCAATGCAAGAAGATGGTGTGATTCCTCAAAAAGGAGGCAGCAGTAACAGGACACACAGTAATAATGAGATGTTACACTGAGAGTAGGGGAAACAGCTGTGACCACCACAGCTCGTTTCCTTGAGAAAACTCGTATTTCCTCTGCTGCATCCCTAGTCCATGAGGTCTGTTCAGGATGGAAAGAAAGAGTAAAAGAGGCCAGAGAAGAAGGAAAAGGCATAACTCAGAACTTAAAAGGCAACCCAGGATTTCAAATGCAGAGACTGTGGCTGTCTGTATCATCCCAAAGTATGCTGGGGAAGCTGCATCCCAGCAGATGCCTGGTGCCAACAAAGCCATGGGGATGGCTCCAGGCACTCAACAAGCCCTTCCAGCTCCAGAGGAAAACATGATCCCAGTTTTACAGGGAAAACAGTATCTGTCCCTGGTTAATGCATGTTTTTGCATTAGACTCCCTCATTCAAAACTCTCCTACACCTCATAAAATGCCAGGTCTGTACAACATACTGTGCTGGTAAGAGCTATCCAGAACTTACATTCCTTTCAGGTTGCTGAGGGTTGCTGTGCCTGCCTTGTGTAATACATTGCTATGATCACACTGTAAGTCTGCTCAGCAATGAACTATATAAATCTTTTGAAGCTGTGCTTACTTACCTCATTGGAATGAGTCCTGTTTTGGTGCTTGGCCCTGTCAGATGCATTGGAGAAAGCTTTGTTGCAGCCTTCATGTTCGCACACATACGGTTTCTCTCCAGTGTGAGATCTCAAGTGCGTTTTCAAGTTTTCTAGTCTGGAGTAGGCCTTTGTACAACCTTCGAACTGCAGATGAGAAATAAGTCTGGTTTAGTTTTAATCTTTAGACTTGCAGGAAACAGTAAAAGTGGACTTGTAAAATTTTAGATATTTTCCAAGCCTTCATAACCTTTTCCAATGTAGGTTTGATTTGGAGGGTTTTAATTTTACCCAGGCAAACTCCACCATACCACAAGTTAAAATGCTTTCAGCATTACGTAAATCTTCTCTTACAGGAGAGCACAGTATTTGTGTACTTCAACTAAGACTGAAATCCACTGCAAAGCCATCAGGAGGCTGGTTGCCAGCAGTAATATCCAGCTCTGTAAGAGAAAGTGGTTTTAAATAATTAAGCAAACTGAGCCCTGTTTAATAATGCCTTTTGGGGATTCTTTGTACTTTAAATTTGAGGAAATGGGCCAAATCATCCAGGGAATCCCCTCTCCTAAAGCTTTTGTCATCTGGTTGTGCTGGATAACAAAGCAGACATGGCAGTGTCTTCTCCATAACCTCCAGGGAATGCAGCACTTGTCCTGCTGTTTGTTCTGTGCACAGCCCCAGCTTTCCTGTATGAGCCTGGAGCTCAGGCCCCTTTACTTACAGTGCATTTGTGTGGCTTTTCCCCTGTATGTCTCCTCATGTGAACCACCAGCATATACTGGGCTTTGAAAGGTTTCTGCTCCCGGGAACAGTCCAGCCATCGGCACACAAACTCTTTCTTCTCACCATGTATGTGGTCATTGTTGATATGCTGTTCAGGTAGAACAGAGGTTACAGCTTAACAGAAACACAACATCAGCTGCAGCCTGATTGTAATTTCGCACTGGAAGAGCATCAGAGATTCAAGTGTGAGCCAGGTCCTTGTGGTACTGAAAGAATAAGATCATCTGCACTTCCAAGTGACCACAGGGTTCAAATTATAGATCACATTGGAAGTCCACTAAGGCCCATGAATTTTTTTCTACTGAGATCAACACACTTTGGATCAGGCCTCAGGGATACAAGCTGATACATGGATCCTGGATAATCTCATGCACAGCTCCACTTGTGTGAATCACAAGAGCAGGGAAGCATTACTTAAGTGCTGCTCAACATAAACAACGTTTACAAAATCCGGCCTTTAGAAACATATCCTCCAACCTGAAAAATCTACAGAACTGCTAAACCAAGGTTCCAACCCAAATTTTAACTCACTCCCTTGTTACCCATATTTTCTTTCTGTAAATGTATTTGGTTCAGTAAATGTAGAGGTAGTGGAGGCGGAAATAAACCCCTACACACTGTGAATATAAACTCTGAGTACTGAAGCATATATCAAGCCAGTTTTCGCCATTGCCAAGTCTGGCTCTGTCTGAATGCATATGGGAGTGACAACTGTCCAAGCACTGCTGACTCGCAGGCACATCTTGCTGTGGTCAGTGTCATCCATGTGAGTGTATCCAGAAGCAGGACAGGGCTGTGTACCCTGTACTCTTCCACAAAAGTAGCTTGCTCTGTTTCTTTCACTAACATCTAGTTCAGAAAAGCATTTAAAAACAGATTTAATTCTCTCTATGTTTGAGTGAAAACAGGCAGATGAAGCATGGCCAGCCTCAAAACTCGTTTTATTTTTTTTTAAAGGTTTAACTGTATGATTTTTTTTTGCATATCTTTAGAAAACAACAGAAAAGAAAGCTACACCTGGATTTTCAAACTTTTTTTCCAGTAGGAGCTACCCGACTCATCCTCCCAGACTGCTGGAGAAACCATTCCACACTGCCGTACTTCTGTCATTGTGCCACTAGATGGCAGCATTACTCAGCGAATGGCATTATTCACACTAAGGTACCACCAAAACATCTTTCCAGTTTTCATTTGATCACAGCACAGGGATGAAATCCGTATCTGTTCCACAAGGGGCCCACAGAAAATGCCAGCCGTACAGAAACTCAGTAGTTCATACCGGAACACAAAGAAGATAATCCCTATCTTTTCTGAAGTCTTGAAATCAATCAGAAAGCCATATAAAATCACACATGTTCAAAATTATGCACCATTGCCATGGAAAACAGACATCCATTGCCTATAAAAGATGACAGCTCTTTTTCTGAAACTTTGTTGCCATTTCTTAAAAGTTGTTATGGGGCACAGGATGCATGAACACAGCAGAGGAGCTGGGCAACATATGACTTGTAATCTGCAAGAGTTTATGTTTCTAATGCAGGTCTGCAGCTATTCATAATACACATCTGTACCAGAAGCATACACATGCCCTCTGCTGTAAAATGGCATCAAAAGAGTTCAATGAGGGTAATGTGTGCTCTTTCTTAAAAGAGAAACAAGTAACAGGACAAAATTAAATGCATTCAAATAATTCATGGCCAAATCTGTCCGTAAACATTACGGACTGTGCACTACTTCGTTAAACTTACACAGCCACGAGGGGGATGAAACTTGAATGTGTGACACAAGCATTCCATTTGCTACAAAAACCTCAAGGCTGGATCAATCACTTCACCACAGTACCTCCTTTTACCTCCTGCTGTGTGGACACTCAGGCCCCATGGAGGCTCTTTCAGAGAAAATCTCCATAGGACCGTTTTTTCTCTTTGTCCCTGTAAATCAGCTTGCTCCCTGCGCTCCAGACCTCTAGCCTTTAACAGCAAGAGCATCCTATAAAGCTGACCTTTCTCATGGGCCTAAAAGTCCTTTTCTTACTCCCTCCTCAGCCCAGCCTCACTGCAGCAGCTGATGAAGCTTGTCGAGAGTGGTGATGATCATTTGCCTCTCTCCATCACCGGCTTACCTGTCAAATACCTTGTGATCATCCTCTGGTCTCTCACAACTGTGGCCCTCCATACACATTTGCCCTGCTCTCTTATTCTATCAATCCTTTTCTAGACTCTCTGATCTTCCTACAATCAGACCCCTCTTTGTGCTGCTCTCCCTCATTGCTCTGATGCTCCAAGTGGCCCCTGAGAGCTCACCTGCAAATCCATCTCATTCTCATTCAATCTCTCTGAGTATCCTCATCTTTAGGGAAAACCTGAAAGAAATGAGCCTGTGATCTCCTGCCCTGGGTAATTTATTTGGTTCACAGGTGAGCTGCCCAATTGCTTTCTGCAGAGGGGTGATATTGTAGTAGACCTACAAACATGTCCAATACTGAAAGGCTGGTCTGGAGGAAGACACTTGATAGACACTGTTGGTCTCCTTATCTGAGAGCACCGCTGGTGCTCTCAGATAAGGAGATCCACAGTGTTTGTAATCCTGAGATTCAAACACCCTCACTTGCTCCAGTTATGATGTGAAAACTCATCAGTCATCTGCTATACACATATAGGCAGAACTACAAAAATACAAACCATGAACAAAATCTACATTGGAATTTTTTACCATTATCACTTGGCAAAAAGAATGTGCTATTTTTGACATGTTTGAAGAGGAGGGATGTCTCACTGTGCAAACGACACCAGTTAGAAAAGTTCAGAAGTTTGTGAACTCTGGCATTCAGGTTCTTTGACTCAGATAATTACCTTTGGATTTTACATGGTGTTTTTGGCTCCCTGGTCTCTATTATGAGAGGAAATGAACAGTTTTGAGCTTGTAAAACAAAGAACAGTCAGGAATAAGAGTATTATGCAAAGCAGAAGCTTTAGTACAGTACAATAAGGATTTATAGGGTTTCAATTTATAATCTGTTTGTAACCTTATTACACCCATGAAATGTCACATTCCAGGGACTAGATCAGAAGGATTTTTTTTTTTCCTGGTGAAATTGAATTTTGATGCAGTTTCAGGGTGTGAAAAGGCTTTTCTTTTAATTTTGTGGGCCCAAATCTGCAAGTTTTACTTATGTCCATAATCCTTATTACAGTAAATAGGCGCATGAAAGCCAGTGATATTACTCCCTAGTGTCAGGTTTGCTAGCATAAGGCTCTGAAGCACCAGCTCTGTATTATTAAGAATTTCTGACCTGAAAAAGAAAAGCCCCCATTAAAAGCTGGAATTCTACAAACTATCTCCCGTTGCACACAGCTCCAAAAAGCTGCTAAACAGGGGTCATTTGCAGAATAGAGTCACTTTCATGCTACTTCAATGCTCATTACCCAACCTCTGTTTGTCCTGGCTCATTTTCTTTTCTTTAAAAAATGTTGTTATTAGCATCCAGTTCCAAAATACTCTAAAACGAACAGAGGGAGCTGACCTAAATACTGATTTTGGTCTCAGAATGCCTTTGAAGGAGGAAGCTCTGAGATGGAGTTCAATGCCAGAGCATAAAACCACACCAGATTAATTGAAATCAAGGTTGAAGTTTGCCTGTCATCTCTACTGGGCAAGCTCAAAAACAAGAGGTAATGGGAAATTCAATCCACAGTATCCTGGAAGTATAAATGCTTGCATGGTAAGAAATACTATTGAAAAAGGGAACACCTTATATCATGCATGTTCTCATATAATCCATATCAACTGTACATGTTACTTGATATTGTAGCAGATGAGGTGAGGTGACACGGGAGGTAGGATCTGCAATAATCTTAGTGTTCCATTTCCCTCCTCCAAGAGGGTTTTGAGAAGAAAGGAGAATCTGTGCACATCCTAGCTGACTGCATGGTACCCGTTAGCTATTCAATACATATTCAATATGTTAGTATTCAATACATAAACAAAGGGCAAATGTGCTCTCACAGTAGTCAAAGAGCAGGAGGAGAAGCCTGTCCATACCAGTGGAAAAAATTAGGAACATCAAAAAAAGAATGTCACTGCAACTGAGATTGCATCTGAAGGCAAAGTGTTATTTGGTGGCAAGAGCCGAATACTCTGGAAGAATCTCACATTTCTGTTTTCTAACCTAGATATACTACCCTAGAGTGTAGGTGAAAACTGGGAAGAGACCATGCTGTATTGGTATAATGTGGTAAGTCCGTGGCAGAGTGAAAGGCATATCACCATTGCCAAAATTAGGTTTAATTTCAGTTATACAACGACAATTTCAGACTTTTATCTTCTCACAATTATTTCCCATTATTTTAAAAAATTAAAAAGGAGGTGCTAAGTAACTTCTCACTACATGACGCAGAGGCAGCATTTAAACTATCTTCTAGCACAAATTTCCCCTTGTACTGTACTGCCACAAAAAGTCCCTCAAACCAGCAGAGCTGCTGCATTTGATGCATAGGGGACAAAGTCCAAAAGGTGAAGCGGCATCACAGTGGCATGGATACTAAATGCAGCTTGTCCCGCAGCTGCACAAGAGGAGCCCACATGCAGAGGTTGCGTCTGGCAGTACCAGACTGGATAGCTCTGAAGCTGGTTTGGAATGGGATTAAGCTGTCCCTGATCTGCAAGTCCTTCAGGGAACACTTTTATTTCTCTGTTTTGCATAGGGAACATAGATTTGTTCTTAAGCCCACATACAGTCAGAAACAGCTTCCTGGTCATGCAGCCCATCCCCTCACTATGGCAAGCCCCACTGCACATAATCCTGCTCACAAACAGAGCTTCAGCTTCTAAGTATCTTGGTGATCAGCTCCCTCTGCTCCCAGTGGAAGGCACTTCTAGGAACTCAACTCTTCTGCTGGTTAGCAACTAATTTCTAGCTCCGATTTACTCACAGCCAATTTATTTTCATTTGTTCTCATGCCAGCACTATCCTTTAGCTTAAACAGCTCTGCTTCCCTGCAGAGTGTTTAGTTCTCTCCCTTCCCCACCCTAACTAACTGGCAGACAGCACTCTCCTCTCTGTCTTCATTTGCTGGATTAAATAAACTAGCTCCTTCTGGTCTTCTCTACAATGACCAAGTCCTCATTCCCCCCTCAACCTGCTTTGGGCTTGAGGTGAGGAAGTCCCTCAGTCCCACTTGTCATTTTGTTCCCAGGTTCCCCACTGCCACTTTGAGGTCCATCAGTGGCTCTCTCAGCCTCTTCACCTGCTCCACCTTCCTTGATCAGAATAGTGTGAAGTACACCAGGGTTTCTCAGACTTGGTGTAACAGAATTCAAACTT
Organism: Picathartes gymnocephalus; assembly: GCA_013390045.1. NCBI lineage: Eukaryota > Metazoa > Chordata > Aves > Passeriformes > Picathartidae > Picathartes > Picathartes gymnocephalus. Next base: position 59,694 of record WEKY01060614.1, on the reverse strand, counting down.
CCCTATCACCACTTAGGTGTAAGTACAGATCTCTCAATCACTTTAGACTTGAGACTATTACCAAAGCCTCTGAGTACCGCGTAGCTTGTGGATGTACCTTTCCTAACAACAAAACCTCAGAAAAAATGTATCTTCTACTATGGCCACAGTAGAGGCAGAGACTTAAGGCCCAAGAGATCTAAAGGCCACATTCATAGAAGTATTTAGATCTCTAATTCCCACTAAAAGTAGTCACTTGTTCATCAGTGGTGTGCATACTTCTGAGGTTCTTGACCTACACAGCTTCCTGAGATAGCCAAGTGACTGCAAAAAGAATATCAGTGTTCAGAATAGTGACAGGGCAGCACTCAAGCAAGTCCCCAAGCTTGCCTGCTCCCCAGGGATGCAATGTGGGACTCGTCACTGCTCCTTGTTACCATTTTAGGTAGTCAGGCAACTGAGAGATGACATCAGACGGGCCTCCCTACCATCTCATTAACATCTTGATAAAGGTTCCCTCCATGATCCACAGCAAGACGAACTGACAAAGGCATCATAAAAAAGTCAGGATATAAAGGAGGTCCTGGTGAGACAGGAAATCTGTGACAATAGAAGTCTCACTGTGAGGAGGAAAAAAAATGCATCTCCATGGAGTGAAATCCCCAGCAGACTTTTCGGACACATTCCAATCACTGCAATTGAGTGTTTCTCTAACCTCTTTGACTCTCTGTTAGAACAATGCATGCATTTTAATTTCCTCTTATCTGATGGAAAATAGGTACAGATCCCATCTGTCCTTTCCTTACTAAAGATTTTGCAGGCACAACCAGGCTGAACAGCCCCAAGAGACCAATGTCTCCTCCCTGCTGCTCAAGTTGAGAATACACTTTTGACCCCGTGTTCTTAGGGTGGCATAAGTACTTAAGCCATTTTTAGTTCCTGAGATGGAAGAAGCACTTAAGCTGCTTTAAGCCCTTGTGCTGGCATAAACACTTAAGGTGCTTGAAGTTCCTAAAAGCCAAGTCGAAGCTTTAGCTATACATGAAGAACTCTGCACTTCCACATAGGCACATGCCTGTGGAGAAGCTAAGGTAACGACCTCCAATCCTGCTTCCTTTCCTTTGGATGCATTTATTTTTATTCTATTAGAGTTCTTGATGCTGTCTTTCATACTTTATGGAAGCTTTAAGAAATGCTGTTGTGACAGATCTCTTCTAACGCTGATTAGCAACATGACAATTTATACAACTTGCTGATTTGGCCCAAACCAGGTCAGCACCTCCACAGTCTTGACACCTTTACTAAAATGGAATACACAGTTAAGATCAGCTGGATCAGAAGCACTACACAGCAATTTCCTCTGTGTATAATGAATACACTAAATAGTCTGTGCACTGCACTCCTCACCTCACAATGTTTGATCTTGTCACTCAATTTCTAGACTTAATTTTCAACACTTTCTACTATTAACAGACGAAGTCCCTTGCTCCCCCTAGATATGGTCATGATTGTAAACCTAAATGAAGACTAGTGGCATGCCGTATTTCATAATCAGATATTTTTGGGTTACATTTGAGAGGAGTGTGACCTTTTTAACAGTTGTAGAGATGTAACACTAGCCAGCAACTACCTATCGTGTTCATTCCCACCAGCTCATGCCATCAGGATGAGGTGAACTGGAAAAAGGTAGAATCCATGGGCTGAGATAGGAATATTTTAAAATCCAAAATAAAAACTATAATAGCACTAATAATGATGAAAAGGGAGATAAGAACAGGGACATGAATAATAGCCAATAGAAACAAGTGATGCACAATAACCTTGGGTCACCACCTGCTCACTGATGCCCAGCACGCCCCTGAGCAGCAATTGGTGCATCCCAGCCAACTTCCCCTAGTTTATATCCTAAGCATAATGTTCTGTGGTATGGAATATCCCTTTGGTCAGTCTGGGTCAGCTGTTCCCAGTTGTGTACCCTCTCTCAGCTTCTTGTGCACCTGCTCCCTGACAGAGCATGGGAAACTGAAAAGTCCTTGACTTACAGTAGGCACTGCTCAGTAACAACTAAAATATCTCTATGTTATCAACCTTATTCTCATACTGAATCCAAAACACAGAATGTATCAGATACTACGATGAAAATTAACTCTATCCCAGCCAAAAGCAGGATAAAAGCATGCAAAATTATATATATACTGCAAATATTTGTCACTCCAGTGTAACTAAAAATGTTTTACTCATTAAGAAAAAAAATCACTCCATAAAGAAATCTTCAGTTAAAAAATGGTTATTTCAAAAAAGAGTGAAGCATGTGGAAAATGGGAAATGTAATTTCCCTATTTTACAAACTTAACATTTGAACTCTGTGTCCATGACTGTTAATTATAAGAATAAAAAGAGACTCCAGTCAGCACTCCAGCTGAATTCATGCTTGAAGCTCATTTATTACTGTGCTGTTCTGGATACCCACTTCCGTCCCTTGAGAACTGGCAATAGCAGTCAATGAAGAAAGGGAGGAATCAAATTTAGAAGCCTAAGTCAACTGAAAAATTAGGATGATTTATAACTTGAGATAACCCATGTACCTAGAAGGATGGGGATGACAGGCACAGGAGAATGGCTGCACGGAAACCAGTAGCTGGAAGAGAGGATGGAAACAGTAAAAAAGGAGGACTCCAGTGTCTGAGGGAGCATTCCCAAATAAATGGTAGACTGAAGGGAACCTCAGAGATGTTGCAACAAACAATTGAGGTCAACAGCTTTCTTGGACCAGCACAGCTGCCACTGGGAGAATACTGGGCTTGCAGTCATATTTAAAAGTTTAGTGAAGATCTGGGGTTCAGCGCAACACATGGACAGAGACTGTCCGTGTTTCATGGGGCATACAAGTTCAGAAGCAAGAAAAGCACAAGGACAAGAGCAATCAAACTAATAACAACTAATGAACTTTTGCATTTTGTGGAGTTTACTGTACGCCTAAGCAGAAATCATCTTTTTGCCTCAAATACTGTTTAAGCAAGCCATGGTGAATCAAATGACTTTTACGTATGGGATTGGATAAGTCTTGTTTTCTAATGTGAAACTGTACAACTAATAAACAGGGATATGCTAATTCAAAGGACACTACTCACCAGGATTGTTTGCTTTTCACCTCCCTCTTTCAGCTGAAAATACAGGTCTGGTTATTTTTTTTATCTCTCTGCCCTAACAAGAGCAATAAAATTTCTAAATCTCCCAGTTAAAAAAAAGATATTTTCTTTCTGCTTCTCCTTTTGTTCTCTTGCAGTAAATCCTGTAGTTGTCTTCGTTGCCTATCAATAGGTTAAACATATCCAACTTGTATGTTTAAATGCTAAAGACAGAGAAGTCCCCATGGATACGTCAATTATTGGCTCTTGTACAAAGAAAATACTGTATTTTGCTCAGAAGAGCTTTCTGTGGCAATTTAAACACAGTGAGACAGACACAATATCCTGGAGAGAGGAAAACCTGCCTTATTACATTCCTGACCCAAGAGAAAGGATCTGCCTTTAGGACATAAAGAGAATCAGTGGGGGGAAAAAAAGAGAAAAGTTATCTAATCCTAAAAATAAAGACAGTGGTTCATAATACAGCATGACCTTCTTTTAATCTCTGATATAGTAGTTGCCCAGTATGGATGTGATAGAATACCGACAAGGCAAACATAGCTTGCTCATCAGGCTGAGAACCAACTCCCTCAGTCTGTATCTATTTCTAGGTTTTGGTAGGCTCTGGGATATTCTGTGGAGTGAATGGAACTTATGGGATATTGCAGGGATTCTTTCCCAATAAGATCACATCTTCTTCTTATTTCATTTAATATACATATATTCACATATACAGTACAGTTCAATCTGTTAGCAGCAAAATGCATTCCATCAAGGGCATGGATGATTTCCTGTGTCAGAGCATGCAGCTGTAAAACAATAGGCAGAAATTGCATCTTTATTTGCTAAGCCTGAAAATCTAAAAAATTAGATTCTGCCAGGACATCAATGTAAATGTTGTGGACATTAATCATTCCAGTTTTACAGTGGTAGCAGTGGTAGGAAAGGTGCTTTGATGACTCTCAGGTTTGTTTCTTCTCTTCCATAACTTTGTTAAAAATCAAGCGCCTTGTGTTTCTTGAAACTTGCATTCTTGTATTACTAGCTGGGACACTAATAGGTGAAGCTGGTATGGTACAGGAATTTCAGGTTTCTTTACTCTTTTTTTTTTTTTTCTTCCCAGCTGTAGAGAAGTAATTTTTCAATGCATGCTGTCATGATAACCAGGCTTTACCATCTCCTCCAGCAACGATGCTCTGTACCACACTTGCCTTAGTTGAAGCAAGGTATCACAGCTTCGCTATTTTAGCAATGTTACAAAAGTAAAAAACTCCACTTCTCTCTTCAGCCACCTGCCCAATCTGTGACTTGTGCAAGGACAGGCTAACTGAATTTTTGTGAAGAGGCTGCAGCAGAGAAGGAACTGATAGTGGAAACCACACGCCAAATGCTTAAGTCAATTGTTCTCAAAAAGGGATGTTTTGGTTAAATCTCTGTTCTCCAAGGAGGCGCCCTGCTCTCCTGAGAACTGCTGAAGCAGGGAAAGATGCAAAAGGGTTACATGAGGATGACAAGTTCTTGGGGCACTGGGATGAAGCAGCTTGTAGGGCAGAAGTGCCCCTGCAGTGCCGCTGGAAGAGTCAAGGGGCCAACCACAAGCTAAGCACTGCGGGTGTTTCTCCCAGCACCTTCTCCTGCTGTCTGCAGTGCTTCCCAGCTCTCCCGGTGGCCCTCCCAGCTGCCTCCACTGCAGCGCTCCCTGCACAGCTCCTGCAGGTTGTGTTACATGCTCCACACCACTGCATGGGTGCTGCCAAACTTTCCTCCAACTTCCACTTGCTCCAGGAGCTTTCTTGGTGTAAACTGTGTGTGTTTGAACACAGGCTGAGAGCTGCTCTGAGCATCTGAACTGCTGTGCTAACTGCACAAAAGACCTTTGCTGTAGGGTTTTTCCTTTTTAAAAGGCAACATCACAGGTAGAACTACATTACAACTTTCAACTTCACCAAGACTTCAGCAATGCACAGAATTCACTTCTACAAAAATAATCTTATACATATATATGCGTATGTGTGTGTGTGTGTGTGCCTGTGTGTGTGTGTTTGCCTCACTTCTACTTTGTTTTTTTAACACTCTTCACATTTAGGTCCCCCAATTACACCTATATTTCATCTGTCTGCTATGTAAAGGTCATATGAGAAAAATATAGGGTAATTTGGTACCTGCAGCATAACAAGAGCCGCAAGACAGACTACCAAGGAGAAAAGCAGAGTGAGAAAAAAGACAGGTGAAGTGTTTACCAGTGATAGAGAATTCAAACTTGGCTTGAAAGACTAGGGCTAGAAGAAGAAAGTTAACCAAGACCATTTGCTGAAGGGTTTAAGACCCACTGCTGACTACATGATGAAACTGTGATGTTGGTCTTTACAGTGCAATAGCAAATGAAGGTGGTCTTCTCCCAAATCCTATACCCTAGCCATGCACTGATGATTTTCAGCCTGTTCTGCCTGCTTTCCTCTCACTCTTCTCCATCACACATGCACCCAAGCTCTCCCCACAGGCTTTCTGAGAAGTGGCTACAGGCAGGAATTCTACAGCTTGAGTTGCAAGAAGGACTCCTGCCTTCAGGAAACAGCTCTACAGCATGATTGCAAGGAGGTGCAATGCCTGTTCAAGTCGTAAGCTCACAAGAGGGGAAATTCACATTGCGAAGAGCTCCACATTCCCCTCAAATCCATTAGACATTCCTCTCTCAAATTAGTCAAAGCCATAGTGCACAAACAAGGGAGAGGTTTTCCTACAGTTGTATGGCGAACAGGGTAAAGACTGCCTGAACATCTGCCCTTCACTGGTTCTAAGACTGCCAGTGAATGTTGCCTAGAAAATATACTGTCTGATATCTTCTACGAGTGGCTGAATATGGAAGGAGAGAAATCCACCCGAGGCTCAACTTCAAAATTTTCTGCTTCATTATCTTTGCATTTAAGGACAAAAATTGATTTTATGTGCAACTGCTGGAGAATTTCCAGGAAAATCATGTTAAAAATCTCCCTCACAGGCACTACCCAAGGTGAGCAATGACTTACTCTTCTTTACAAATCTGAACTCATGTACAGCTGTGTACAATCTTTAACAAAAACATACAGGACTTACCTTAAAAAAAAAATTGAAAAACTTGAACAGCTCGACACTGTTACAGATGTTAGTATACACCTAAAAGCATATATTCTATTTCTGGATTTTTCTCTCTGGCAAAGACAGACCACAGAGAACTCCTGCCAGCACACATAAAAAGGAAGTAATCATAAAGAGGCATTACAATAAGGTATTTCATCTTATTTGCAAATAGTCTGAAGAATGAAAATACCATTCCTGCTTTTGACAGAAGCAACCAGCACACACAAGGCAGAACTAAATACTTTGGATGTTTTCCCACATTTCTGCAGAAGACAAGAAACTATAGGCCTCCTTCCTGCCACCATAACTCATCTGACTTCAATGGAAATCAGACCTCCTGTATATATTAAACCTGAAATTAACTATTCTCCCCCTATATTGTTTGGCTTTGATAAATTCCAGCCATCACTCCTGGCCAAGATGCACAGATCCTGGTTCTGTGGGCTGCTCTGCTGACATGAGCTCTTACAGCAGCCTGGAGCCCATTAAATTCCATTGGGTCCGAACACACAGAGCTCTCTGCAGGAGTGGGGCTTTAGCAACTCTTACAGTTAGTTATTGAGCTGCGGGTTCAAACCATGCTAAAAGTAATAATACTCTCCTTTAACATAGGGCATGTTCACAAGAAAATAGAATTGGAAGAGATTCCTAATCTTTACATTCCACAGCACAGACCAGAGTGGTGAAGCCAAGAAATAAAAGCTCAAGAGTAAAGATGCCTAGGGAAGAAAAAAAAATCGGAAGAAAGAAAGTACCCAGCAAAATATCCCAACAATTGGTGCACCAAATGAATGTATAGACACAGCTGTTTTATAAAAATCGTAAGGCTGTAATGACACAAATCTGTTAAAATTTACACTGCCTTTCAGTGCATGTGTTTGGAAATACACTGGAACCAGTTTAGAATCAGCAGGCTCTATGAGTTAAAATGTAAATGTATATTACAGTGGCTTTATATGATTTTATATTAGCAGAGACAAACTGCTTAATCCCATGAACCAACGTAGAAACCTATGGAAGGCTATAGTAAGAGAAAATAAGGAAAAGCTAAAAAGTATCATTTTAACAAGATTTTGAATTCTTCCAAACTCCAGGAGTGGTACAATGGGTCATCTGTCTAAGCAGAAAGATTACCAAAATATTTGATTCTTTATGAAAAAGGTTAAACCACTGCCTCTTTTACTGAAAATCCTTTGTTCCAAAAGGGAATAAATAGCAAGGTAAGTGTCAGATATTTAAATGGGATCTGCTTTTCAAGGTGCATTAAATATATAGGTACTAGCACTAAGCAGGTAGACAGGACTTGCTGAAAAACATGCACCTCTTTTGGTTTAACCTTGGACCAGATTTTGTAAAATCATGCACTTTCTTCTACTTTTAGTACTTTATTAATAATTACAGCACAGCTAACACTGAGCCACTTAAAATGAAAGAAAATATATTCCTCAGCAGGATCTCCCTGTGTAAATCAATCAGTAAATCTTTCTAATTTTTTGTAAAGAGAGCCCTTGTGCTTACCATATGGACACATACAAATTGTTCATATGATTAAAATACCAATGCTTTGTCTGCAGAAAGAGACTATTGAATAATAGCTTTTTTTTTCAATAAATGCACTTAGTGTCTCCTTATACATAAACCATGAAAGCTGCAGTTCAGATTAGAGATAATGTCTGATTCACGTTTAGCAATGAAAGGCGCTAAAAACCTCTACAAAAACTGGAAATATGGTGACTTAGAAACACAGAACACTTTTCACAGAAACTACAAAGAAAAAGGTTGGCAGTGATAAGCAATGCGAAAATTTTTACTAGACAATTTATGTTTTAACATATATTTAATCACAGAGGAGATCCTGGCAGAATTAATCCAGCCTCAGGAGCTGACAGGAGCAGCAGCGTGTTAAAGGCACGGCATCACAACTGGACTGGAGGAAGTAATTGGGGCTCTACCTCCTAACACCTCCAAGAAACATATCTAACAAGCTTCAGCACATGTAGCAGTTTACTGCTGCTCTAAGACCTCCCTTGGGGTTTTTTTTTACCAGACATCCACTTAGAATTTCCCTTTTGCATCCATACTAGGCTTAGTCATCCCTGTCACGTCCTAGCAAATTCAGGGCTAGCAAAGGTCTCTGTCCCATTTTAGAAGTTAGTCACACTTGATGTTTCAGGCAGCAGCAGCAGCAGTTACCTTCTTTCATCGTTTTTTGCCATGGGATAACATTTTTCTATCCTCTCATATACGCCATAAATAGTCCAGCATTGTATCTAAAGATGTACGTTTGAGCACGTTGCAATGCGAACTGTGCAGGACTTCTTAGTAGAACATGCGAGTATCACCTAACACACTTAGAAAAGAACCAAGGCCAATTTTTTCCTGCCCCTGCATTCCACAAACTAACCTTAATTGACTTCCAGTGAACTTACAAGGGCTTTTGGTAACTAAAAATCAATCCTAAATAGTCTGGTTTATCTCAAAGATTCCTATCTTCTCCTATATACCACTGTGGCACCATCTGAATGGGACACACTTGTGCTGGCAGTCAACTACAGAAATCTGAAGCAGCAAACCAGAGGGCAGTCCTGTATCTCTGTAACTCTTCCTCACCCAAAAACTTTTCAAACTGGAGCCTGGCGCCTTCAAAACGTCATATAAAACACATTTCTTTGTTCAGGCTTTCTTTACTAACCATAAGTGTCGGAATCCCCTTGGCAATTAATTTCCTGGCTGGTAATCCCTTGGCTCTGATCCATGCAGAGAGAGTAGCTGCATTGAAGGGAGGCATGCAAGGCACATGCTCCGACTTTGCAAAACAAAGTGGTCTCTTGATTTAAATGACAGTGGCCAAGCCTGAAAACTTCAGACTTGCCCTGCATAACGGAGTAAGCTAAGCTCACTGTTAAACACTCTTTAAAGCCAAGTATAATGTGGCAAATGGTCAAATACTGCAGGCAGAGTTTTCTAGGTCATCTGAGGCAATAATACAAACAATATAGGCATAATAAAGAAATGTAAACACTACCTCAAATGGTAGTGAGATAGAGAAATTGTACAATACACTGTTCAATAATTAGCACTGGTAATGGTTTAAAGGATAAAGCCCTCACTTTAAGAAAACTTACACTAATAACAACAACAACAAAATCACTGCATGTCCACAGTGTATTAACATTCTCTACTCTCAGCTCTTGTACTGAGGTACAGAACTCTTGTGGCAATCCTGCCTGATGCTGATAACTGGCAAAACACTCTACAATGAACAGACCAGAGCTACAGGAATGCCTCTCCCTAGCAGACAGGCCAGGTAGGCTTGATCAGTTCTGACATACATATGTTGTTTAAGGTATTCTGAAACAAAGGGACAGAGAAGCTTCTATTAAGTAGCCAAATTCTCAATTTTTTTTTCCACTAAGTTTCCTTTCGTTTTAGACAAAGGCTTTCACAGGAGAAAGCTGGTACCATGCTCATATGTGCTCTGAAGAGTGGGATATTATTTTTTTAATTAATTCAGCCTAAAATAATGCAGTTTTAAGTAATGTGCTCCAATCCTGGATTCCTCAAATTAGGAATCATCAGAGCTAAATAGATATGGGAAAGACACTTATCCTTCATGCTACAGAATCCTAAAATAATACACCACAACCCTCCCCTCCCACAAACCATACTGGATCCTCCTGGATCCATCCAAGGTGTGTTGCCCTTATCTTGCAGGAATCACTTCTGAGGTAAGGTGGTAACCAGAAGCAAAGGACAGACTTATCTGTACTGTGCTTCTCTCTGAAAATTTAGTGAGTGCCTACCCACTGCTGTTCTTTCTTTTCGTGCTTTCTTGGCACATATAGGAGAGGATAAAAGCCTAATGGGTGCGAGTGTCAGCACAATATAAATTGCTGCAAGGAAAAACTTGATGCATGGCTTGGGATCTGAAAGAAGAATGTCCACCATTGTTTGTGATTATGGATCACATCACAATCTAATAGCAATTTTTATTTAATCAATAATTTCCATGCTGAACAGACAGCCCTGTTACAGAGAATCGACAAGCAAGTACTGATAGCGACAAGGCTTGTTATTAATCTTTACCCTGCCAACATTTCAACCAAACTACTGTAAAAAAGCACCACCAAGATGGATTTAGAAGTAGGTCTTTCTCTTTTTTTCTGTCTCTTTTCTTTCTCTTTTTCTTTCTCTCTCTCTTTCTTTATCCCTTCCTTCCTTTTGCTTTTCTTTTCCTTTTAGCTACACAGTCCCATTACCATTCTCCCTTTTCAGGTATGTAATGTTTCATACACTTTATATTCTAAGTTTATTTGAAAAACCTGGGGCTTGAATTGCACAAAAAGGCAATTCATATTAAGCAATTTCACAAATCAGTGGGACCTAGCCCAGTGCTGAGTGTTAGCCATTATAGGCTAATAAATCATACTTTCTCTTTGAGATGTCAATCGCCAAAGTGCTTTGTAAAAATGTTGGCATCTGTAATTCAGCAAAGCCTTTTCATCTTGAAATAAGATGCTCCAGACTGATAACAAGAATAATCCTCTCTTGATCAAAAAAAAAAATCTGCATTTTACCAATTAAAGCTGCTGCCAGAAGCCAAACGGAGCAGCACTGAGACTCCACTGTAGTTTATCTCTGCTAAACACAAGGAGGGATACAGTTAGAGCTTTGTTTCATTTTCAGCTTGACTACTTTATCTCACGAAAAACTGCAGCATCTCAGCCCTGCGATACACATAAGAATGGTATATGCAGACCTCATACCTACAGTGCAAGCCACCAGAGGACCCACTCCTGACAAAACCACCACCCATTCATTTTATAGATTAGGTACTCGACACCTTGAAAAGTCACGCTCACACTAAAGTTTAAGCACGGGAAAACGCTAGATTTGTTTCCCCATGATAAAAGGCTCATCTGCCTTTCTTTTTCTTTCTATTAAGAGGTTACACAAACAATAGAGACTGCAAAAATGAATTTATGCAGCCCAGCCTTTTCAAAACCAAATGCAGAAACTTCACTCATGCCTGTATTTAACTTGCCTGTCTCTGCCTCCATTTGTAACTGCTGATCTGCCACTTCTGTCTCAGAAAAAGCACTTCCACATGTAGCTGAGCCAGCACTCACAGATTTCTATTCTTCCTAGGATTGGTTTACTACGGGTAGATTTTTTGGTATAGTATGGGTGACGAAACCAGTGCAGAGACATATCACACCAAACATATGAAGGTAGATCTTCCACTGGTTAACCCTAATAACACAGCATATGTAACATAGAATCACTTAACAGAAGCAAGGCATGAAAAAGCTGCACAGAAAAAACAGCTCTGTCCAGGTGAATCTGCTTTGTCCTGGCCCTTTGGTCAGGACTGAAGGGTACCTGAAGTCCATGCACAATCCCAACCCTTCCTGCAGCTCTGAGGCAGCAAAATTAAGGCAGTGGGGGACTTCCCTTTTCTCTTTTCTCCATGATATGCCAACAAGAGTCAGGAGGTGAAGAGTCAACTCAGTTTGCTGCTTTACTCTTGCCTATGAGTTTGTCACTCAGTCAGCATGGGCTCCCCTGGGACTTGGCTGGCAGCTTCTTATCCTACATTTCTCCCCAAAAGTGGAAGTCACCTATAAAATATCAGTAACCGGGAAGAGTTCACCAGCTGAACTCTCAGGCAAAATAAACACTTCAGGTAAGTGTGTATATCCACAAACCACCTAAATAGTGCTGTGTGATTAAAAGCACAGACCAAAGTCAAACCCTGCACAGCCCTTTCCACCCAAGTGCCCACTTACTACGGATAGAGCAGCTTCCCAGGGCACACAGGGAGCACTGTTCATCCCTACCTACAACAGTGAAATAGAAGTGTTATTTAAAGGACATGTCATAGTTTAGCAACCTCCTTCAGGGATACCAATTCAAAGACAATGACTTTGGCAACTCATATAAACAGAAGCCATAGCAGCAGCAGACTAACAAGTTTTCCTAATGCTGTGAAAGAAATGCTAATTACAGAGGAATTAAAATTTAAAAATGATTACATTTCTCTCTCTAAATCCCCTCTTAATACTTCACAGATTAGGGTGGATTTATTTTGTTGTAAACCTTTCTCTATCAAGAAAGAAATCCTCACATTATTTTTTTCCCCATTCTCTGTGATTCATCAAAAGCCAGACTCTAGGCAGGGAGACTGCTGATGCACTTGTGTAGTGGAGTGCTTAAGAGGACCTGAGCGAAAGCACAGCTGGCCTTTGGGTCAAGCCCTCAGTGAGTAAGATCTCTTCACAAGGCAGCACCGACGACTTGTAACACTGCTGGGAAGCAAAGGGCACCACAGTGACTGACACAGAACAAGGATGTGCTGAGAAGCACAAGCAGGGGCTGTGCCAAAGCCTGGGGGCTACTGAGGCTCCAGAACAGCAGTGAGGTCCGTCTGCAGTTACTTAACCTTAAAACCCAGCACCACTTACATGGATACCTCTGATGGGGGGTTAAAGACTTGCTTAATTTAAACAAGCCTGTGTTAGGTACCCAGACAGAAACCAAGACGACTGAACATGCTCTCAAGAGCACAGATGTGCTTACTAGCTTTGCTATGCCATCTAATAAATTGCTAGCCCATAAACAATTCAACAATTCTGGCATAGTTCAAAAGGATGGGTTCAGCAGCTTACGATCCAGCACAGTAAGGTGGTGTCTTAATTAGAACTCAGCCTTTAAACAGGTAATGAGGAAGATATTTCAAAATCTAAAAGCTTCTGCACAGATATTTCTTATGATTATTTGCTATAATCTCTTCCTTCTTTCTCTCCTTCTTCCTCTCCTTCTTCCTTTCCTTTATAACCTCACAGCTGCAAAGATAAAATATATTGAGGGGATGGACAAACTGAAAAAAGCCTTCCCATGGCACCTGCTCGCCACTGAAACAACTCCCTGCCTTCTCCGAGTTGTTCCAACTTTCAGCCCAAGCCTGAGGCTTGTCTCACTTGAAGAACTGATTTCTTTTGTCCACAGAACTCCTTCGCCAAGTATGAGTTAGGGTCCAGACCCCAGTGAGTAAAAAATAAAACAAGAGGAAACAGAATAAAACCACCAACAAAACCCCCTTTGCTGTTGTACATAAAACATTCTCCTTGTGTCAGGAAAAAAAATGATTACTATAATGGATTTCATGTTCTTATCTTGTCTTTACTCTTTTCAATTTAAAGGAAACATTCCTGAACCTTTCAGGGCAGTAGCTGTCACTGCCATGCACAATGAGCCTGCAAATGGGCTGAGGCGTCTCTGTGTTACTGTGCTAGAGCCAAATAAAACTATAATGGAAACGCACTGAAAACTGCCTCTGCAAAGAAGAATTAAAAATTAAGTAAGTACTTCGAGAAGCATGCAAACTGGGATGTGTAATTATACCCCTTTGGGATTGTAAGGGACTTCCTTCACAAAGCTGGGACTTCACCTGCCCCACGACCAGTTTGCAAGCACACCTCCAGGATCCAGAGAAAAGAAACCACTAGTGCATGAAGGATAATCCATTTGTCGGGCCAGGTGTGTGCAATTGCCTCCATTGAGGTGCAGATGCCTACTCACACAGATGCACCCAGCACCTGCTTGGCTTTGGCAGCTTGGGGCTCTTTGCTTAAGGGGAGCTCCTCCTCTTGCAAGTGGTGGGCAATGTGCAACTCTCAGGGTCACTTACAGGTCTTCTGCACTGTAGCTGATACTCAGGGGAACTGCTTTAATCTGTCTTATCCTCCTATTGCAGTTGGATCTTTGCTTAGAGAAGAGTGGTGAAGTTCTCTCCAGTCCTTACCTACAGCTCTCATACAGGAGAGGAGCTGAGGAAGAAGCCATAGGCCAAAGACAGCACGGTAACAGAGAAAGTGTGACTTTCAAATCTATTGACTTCGAGTGTCCTTACTTCTGGGCATCCAAAATCACACAATGTAAAGAGGGCTAATCCTTCAGAGTGATGTGTTCCCCGCCTCTTGGTGTTCTTAGTTGTGAGGTGCACAGGATTGATTAAAGCACCTCACAGATGCTGTAAAACCTGAGCAAAGGCTGGCTATGGGCACAGCCTGGGCTTTACGTAGGTCTCCATGGATTGCTGGCCAAATTCTGTTGGACAGGGTTGAACCCACTGTTTCTGTAGGAACAGAGAACGAGAACATGAAGAAACTCCAGTCTCAGAACTGTATATAATGGTTCTTTTGGGTACCCTCAGTGCACTGTGATGCCTTGGGAACACGTGGGTACCTGAAAAACACAAGAAGCTGCCCACTGGTGCAAGAAGGGAGCCACGTGGAGCAGTACAATCCCCGGGGATTACCGGAGGAGTGCTCCAGTCACCAGGGCTTTACAAACAGGCAGGAAGACCTCAGCAAATGGAATCCTGAATGTAAACCACTGCAGTCAGTTAAGGGCGTTTTGATCTCATCTAATCAAATATAACAATGAGAGAATTTTATTGCTGTACAATTGAGGAGAAAACACTAACAAAAAAATAGCTCTGAAGTTCTTCAAGCATGTTTTTGAATAAAAAATAATTATCATCAAGGCTACACAGCAAGGGGGATGAGAAATAGGCAGCGCTGTGTTTTTCTGATTGCCATTGTATTAATATTTAACAATAAATTCAGTCATTGCCTTGAAGGATAATTTTCTTAAATAAACTTTTATCTTTAGCATCTAACTCTTTTGCAAAATTTTATTCTTAAAACTGATTTCTGGGGGAAAAAAAGGGACAAACTGCAACAAAAAGCAGATTTATAAATATATACAATATCTTATTAGCTTCTAGGTGCTCACATATTTAAAACAAACTTGAGCTCAGCTAAGTCCAATTATAATATCTCACTGGGCAGAGAAAATAATTAAATAGCTGAATGATAAAAACCCCAGCAGCAAACTGAGGCTTTGAAATAAATAAGATCTTTTTTTAATTTTTTGAGGAGAAAAAAAAAAGAGAAAGAAATAAAGAAACCTATAATAGACATTTCAAACAGTAATGTAACCAGCCTTTTCAGGAGTGCAATGCACTGTAAATAAGACTACCTGGCAAGGGAACGCAGTGGCAGCTCTAAAGTGGCTCACCAACTTTGTGTCTTGCTAATGTGTAACACACACACCCCTTTTGCATCTTCAAATAACCCTGGGATCTCAGCAGTGCAGCTCAGCAACAACCAGAACAAGGGCAGAACTTGTCAGGATTTAAGAGCTTTCAGCAAAACCCTTCAATTGCAGCCAGTACCCTATTCCATAGAAGGATATCAATTATAGATAGTGACTTGCTTTAGCAGTGCAGTCGGTACTGTCAGACGCTAGATAGACAACCATGAAGAATCATGAATCTTTCTATTAACTGTAAGAGAAGGAGGGCGGAAAAGGATGGATAGGTGTTATAAATAAGGCAGAGCATCTGATGGTTTAACACCTTGCCTTTTGGTGCATGCATCATGAAAATTTAACCATGCTGAATTCTAAGTGGCTCGTATCACTTGAAAATAAGAGCATCCATGCCAAAATAATTTCAGTGTCAGATCCTTCTGGGTGGGTCAGTAATGATTCTCTTAGGTAGCTTTTCAGTTATTTATTCATAGCAGCTCAGGTTCTGTTCATAAATTCAGTCAGAAAACATTGAGACCGAAGAACACTTTCAGTGGCACTCGCATTTTACACTAATAACTGCAGGACTTTGCTGCAGAAATGCAGAAAATGACATCAAATGCTGACTACTGTGCACAACATTGCAACTTCTGCGCTAAAGCTATACCACTTATTTAGACACAGATTTGGTTTGCATTTACCATTTCACACATGCTGTACCACACATCACTGTAATGCTGATTCACCTACAGTTGATTCCAAAGTAAATCAGGTCTCATAATTCCCCAAGAAACAACAAAGCTATCCTTATATGACAGAAAGACCAGAATATACACAAGCTCATATTTACCTTTTCCAAAACACATGCATATATGCTTGTGTATACACCCTATACATAGAGGGAGTAATGACATCTATACCATGAACTGTGTGCACTGTGCATTTTAGAAAAGCTTTTTGAAGCTCTGCTTAACCTGGAATGACTCCAATTTATGTAGTTACCTAAACCTTCAGGAAACAAAACAAACAGCTAGAAACATACTTCCATCTCTTCCTTAACACTGCAGTACCTCTAAATTTCCAGTGCATTGGGAAGCAAGGCTTGGATAACAGTCTGTCCTGTGCCATTGGACATTCTGGGACTGATCTCTTGCTATTGTGCATGGTTAAAACCATTCGGAAAGATGGCAGATGTTATCTGGATGAGTCTTGCTAGGGCAGTTTAAGCCTTTATTGCCTTCATCTATGTCAGTTGCCCCTGTCTTGGTGATTACTACCCCACAGCAGAATCAACGAAACAGGATGGTTATCTATACTTTTGACCTCCTGTCCAGCATCCTACTTCCAAACCTTCAAGCTCTTCAAGCTCAGCTGGAGCATCTCAGGCTCTGCTGAGTTTGCCAGTGGGTTGGGGATCACCAGGAGGGCAGCAGCCAGGAGAGGCATAGTGGCAGAACTCTGCTGCCAGATCAGGTAGCTCCCAACAGCACAAACAGCCCGACGTACATGGTGTTGGAGCCGCAGGGTGAAAGGTCTCGTGCCCCTGTTAGGCGCACTCCTCCCGTGTTTGAGCAGCGTCTGGCACCGTGAGGCTTTGGGCTTGGTGAGGCCTCCAGCTGCTACCACAGTGTCAGTGCTGCTGAGCCAAGCGTGTGCACAGGCCCCAAGACACACACTGTGACCATGCCTGGTTTGGGCACACACATGCACATGCCACACACAGAGCACTCAGAACTGTGCTGACACTGATCTAAGCACAGCTACAACAATCTGTACCTGCTTGGATTTACCCATAGTATTTGGATAGGAGGCATACATGAGCCACGCCACTTTTTCAACTGAGATTTTCAAGGACCTAATGCTCAGGGATGGAACACTTTCTGCCAGAGTGACACACCTAAGCAAAACCAGGACTGCCTCCAGTGAAGCCCTACCGAGACTAGACTTCATTTGCCTAGTTGCTGCAGGTGTACATCAGAGGGCTGCAGCAATCAACGGCAGACAAAAGGTGGAAAAAGGTAGACTGGGGTGAGTGGCCAGACTTTCCAACAGAGTTAGATGTCTAAAGCCCTTTGCAATTCTAGGCAGAAATAACTTGCTCGAGTCCCCACAGCAGGGCTCTGCTGGAGTAGCAAAAGAAATCACAAACCATGGCCAGCCCCATCACTGAATCCCACCAACTCTTACAGCATGATTTGTGCTACTTAAATGTGATGGTTACCATGATGAATTTATTGTCTTCAGGGTATGGAGTCAAGTCTCGTAGCTTGTAATCCTGAACACCATCATAACACACCTGAATCCTGAGCCCTGCCAAAAACAACTCCCTGTCATAGCAAAACATTTTGTATTCCTTTTCTATGTCTAGAGAAATGCATTTTAGATGTTGCCATTGTTCAGAAGCATAAGAAATACACTTTTTTCAGCCTTGCTGTTGACCATTACAGTGCAGGCAGATCTGCTAAAAAAATCCGACCAAAACCAACAAATTAACCTTAAAATTAAACTCTAGAACTAAACTACCACCCTGTCAATTTAATTCACTTTAAAACACAAAACATGAGTGATTAGCTAACATGCTCAGTGGATTTCCATCAAATTTTACACCTGGATCATCAAAAAATCCTTTTTCTTTTTTTTATTGCCAAAGGTGCCTTTATTCTGAATTTCTCTTATATTTCATATATTTTTGTGTACATTATTTATCATCATCACTGGGATCATTTCTGAATACTGAAAGGTTTGCCAGGCATCTAAGAGCTTCAGCCTTACAATTACTAGCACATATAAGGACTGTGCCTTTGCAGAGGCCCATATGATGCCAATTGGTCTGTTTGTACAGAATCAATTCAAAGTCCAACATTTGATCTTTTAATTTAAATGTGTCAAACCGCTTGCAGCAGCCATTTGTATGGCATTTCTTCCCAAAAAGGTAATGTGACACCAAAACAGCTTCTCTTCACATTTCAGTTTGGCCTATTCAAATGCTAGGGAATTATGTGTGCAAAATGTCTCCAAAGAATTCTAGGAAAAATGTCACATTTTGGATACTATTTTAGTTTCTTATAGTCTTTCATTTATCATTATTGTTGTTATTGCTGCTGCAACTACCTAATAATAACAAGAACCTGAAAATATATCTTGATGAATAACTGAAACACCAAGAGATTCTCACGCTCCAGCAAGTGAAAGCTGACATTGCCTTATTAAAGTCAGCTGTGCAGGGTAAGTTTACTACTTTGCACAGTTTTTGGAAATATATAGAGGGTTTGTTTTTATTTATTTTGGGTGAACAAGTGGATTTTTCAACTAGCTATTTCAGTACTACTAACCACATTTTGCAGTAGATTTTGCATGATCTCCAGTAAAGTATTAAACAGTTTCCTAAACTAAATACAATTCTGTCACACTGCTCATTTGCTGAAGATGTTTCTCTCTATTCTGTACTAGGAATTCAAATTCTTTTCAGAGTATTCACTATGTTCTATGATGCCAGTAAATAAGAGAGGTGCTGCTAGTTAAGGAGGTTAGAATTACAGGGGTTGTACTTGTCAGGTTGTATTCTGAATTTTGATTGCTCACTTTCTATCTTACAATACTACAATCCAGTACAAATTGTTTATTTGGGAGAGGCAGCAAAGAGGAATAAAAAACAAGGGAGCTAGAATTAATATTCGGTGTAGCACAGAAAAGATGATACAGTTTGCTTTTGCTAAAACGACTGAAGTAACTCAGTCCCCACATATTTAGCCAAATAATCCCTTTCAACTTGCACACAACAGTAAATGGATAGCAAAACCTCTCTTAGGGAAGGGAAAAAATTCCCCTCACCCATTTCTACTGTTACAGCCCCTTTGGGGAGAAAAAATCAAACTTGGCTAAAGGTTAATAATCATTCATGTCCAGCTTACCATAACTCAATAACTATCAAAGTCTCTAACTCAAAATAGCATTTGCTGGCTTACAGGATCAGAGCCATTACAATCTATGTTGAAGACTTTATTGAATTTTACACTAAGCTTTAGCCGACTGAACAGGTCAAGCACTGTGGCTTCGAGTTTTCTTTATTCTTAGAAACTCATAAACCCCTCTCCAGTTTGCAGCTCCATTAGCTAAGAAACTTGACTCAGCATAGGGTCAGAGAACCTGACCCCCATGAAAAAGGTAGTTTTAAAACCTATTCCTGAATACCATTAACTTACATGTACTAGCTGTTCCTGCGTGTCAAACTCCCGGGAACAGCCTTCCCAGTGGCAGTTTGTCTCATACACCACTTCAGGCTCCTGTTTGCTTTCATCTTTGTCCCCTTCCTCTTTTACCAGGGTCATTCCTTCTGGCTGTTCCTGGAGAGAGGACAAAAACAGGGGTGAGAAGAAGAGAGAGGAAATTCTGAAACTGAGGAGGAAGAAAAGTGAATTACTTCAGCATTAAAAGAAAGATGATGGGGGTGTGTGTGTGGAAGAAGCGAGGGTGGGAGGATTATTTTACTCTCACTTCACTATGGTACTCCATTCTACAAAACACAAAAGCCCAAAGCAGGCCTGATATACCAGAAGCCATTTGCAAACTATACAGGCAAAATAAAGTCTTCGTTCCTTTTACATTTCAATTAAAAATAAATCATAATGGCCTGGCTTCCCTCACACTTTATTTAAGCTGCTTGTTATTTGTTCACCCGGCTTTCGTGACTCAGTGGCACCACTAATGTGAAAGGCACTATTGAATATAGTTGAATTAATTGGAATTTGATTTTAGTACTAGGGTTGGACACAAACTGGATCACCAGTATCCAGTGTATTTCCATTGTTAAAACAGTAACAGGTTTGCATGCTAAAACTTTTCCAAGAGCAGACTGGTAATTTCTGAGTTACTTGTTAGTCTGTTATCGCCCCTAACATGTGCATGAAACGGCTGAGCAGGGGAAGAAAGTATTTAATTTTGGGGTTAGCCTTCCCATCTCCAGTTCATCAGGGTCCCTTATTTCCCCCAGCTTGTTATTTGCTGAGAGTAAGAGTCAGATGTTAGTGTAAACATTTGGTTCAGATTATGCACTCCTGCTATTTTCCCATTTCAAACCGGCTGAAGGATTTTAGGCACACCTCTGCTTTGTTTTCATGGATTCACTCACAAGACCGAGGCTCTGATTCTCGTCTCCCCTGGGTCACTGTAAATGAAGAGTCACTCTACTAAAACCAGTGGCATTAACTGGTATAGAAAGTCCAGCAAACGAGACTGGAGCCTGACACCAGAGCCTCAGTGCTAAGACCCAGTAAAAGTCAAGGTGGTCTTAAGTATTTTTGCTGAACAGAAAACATGTCCTTAATAAAGACCTGAATGTCTCTTGCTCACTTTTCCATTGCAAAGTGAGGGCTGAGCATGCTCTGACTTGTCAGAGGTGCCTCTCCATCAGCCTCCTTCCTCTCTGCCCTCATCCTGACACAGCCACTGCAACCCAGGAGCTGCTCCCACTTGACCCTGGCTACTGTGAGCAGAGGCTGTCTGTGTGTGCAGCACACAAAGTGCAAGGAGCCTGAAAACACGTGTGTCACCACAGGAAAGGTGCATTTGGCTTCCAGCAGCATGAGGGAAGGCTCATGACTGGAATCTGGCTGCCATACCTGCATGCTTCCTGCTCCTGGGCTGGGGAGGTCCTCGTCAGGCTTTATCTTGGAGCGCTTGTTGTGCATGGGGTCTCCTGTGCTGCTCACTGCAGATTCACTTGTGGGTTTATTCTGCTGCAGGCAGGTGGTGGTTTTTTTCCCCCAGGAGAAGACAAAATGAGACTGTGATAAATATGTGGCTCCAAACAAAAATATGCAGCATCTGCTCAGCAACTTTGTATGGAGAAGTTGCACTCTTAATTTACATTGGATATGCAATTACATTGTTCTTCAATTACATAGCATTAACTCATGGAAGACCTGCATTGCTCAACCTTGCAGCGGAGCAGGGAGGGAGTGGGAAGGGAAGCATTTGATGTAATGCTTGCTACAAACCAAAACTGGTTTTGTCAGGGCAGTGGAAGGTAGGAAGAACTTGATTTTCCACATAATAACAACTTTGGAAAGGCAATTTTGAAAAGCAAAATCATTGCATGCTCAAATAAACACAAAAGAAACATTTACTTCTTCACACTTGAAGAAAAGGTTTAGCATTTAATATTGGCACACAAGATCTCAGCTCCTTCACTGTGTTTCCCACTATAAGGGGTGGATAGGAAGAAAAACTGAATCCTAGTGTGAGACTCAGCCAAAAAATCCTAGATGAAATCCTGGATTTTCACAAGTTAATAGCAAAACAGCTGACATAAACAGGTCAGAATCTTGTTCTTCTCTTGTTGTGCTTGACTGAACACCATTATCTACACCTGCAAATGGATCTTGTAGGAATCCTGAGATCTTTTAGAGATATCTGAACTTGCAAGGACCCCACAAAAAAATCAATATTTTTTTTACAGAAGTATGTTCTTCCTCTACATTTGTAGCAGCTAGTCAGAAGATAAACAGCTTCCAGACTGATAAATAACCTATCCCAGGACATCTAGAAACAAACAGCACTAGCTAATAACAGGCAAATCACAAACCGTGATAAACTCCACATTAGGGGCCTGATTCACTGCTGCTCATCCCCAGCTTTCGAGAATACACCTTACTGAAATGATTAACTCAAATTCAGTAAGTCCAACTTTGCACAAATCAGAGAAAAAACTTTCAAACCTCTTCACTGTCTTTGAGTTACTCTCTTGCTCACAGAATTACTCACTTCAGGTTACTCTCAGCTGTACAAGGAGGGCAGATTATGATCCTGTGTATCCTAGAGCCAGCCTAATTTGAAGGTGAAGCTGCTAATCTTTAAAACATTGGTGTTTTGATGTGTTTTACCCCTTTTCTTACTCCCCTTCTCTACTAGGTTCCTGTGTAAGATTGAGGAGAGGCAGTTTGGAACAAGAAGCTGCTGCAGTACACTGAAATATTTTTGAGGACTAAAAACCACACTACCAATCAGGAACTGCACCAACACTCCTGTGATTCAAAATAAAGTGACTGCAAGCACTAGAGCTACAAGAAAACTGTTATCAAAGGGTCTCAGTGACAGAGGTGATTAATTGCCATTGAGACAATGCCATTTATTTAATTTTTAAATTCCTGGGGTGTAAAGGTTTCTTTTGTTGTCTCTCACCTGTGTGGACTCAGAAGGTCCAGAGCTGATCTGGATAGGGTTCAGGACACTGGGGATGCCGGGGATAGGTCTCTGGGTAGGAAAAGTTGGAGCAGGATGGATGAGTGGAGGGCTGTGTCCAAAAGCTGAACCTAGGGTTTGCTGACGACTTATAATTTGCTGATGCATTTGCTGGAGGGATACTGGTGTAGGAGGGTATGTGAAACTCAGAGCAGGGCTGAATTTGGGAGAAAAAGGAGGGAAGAGGGAGGAAAAAGATGAGGGTCATTACAGTAAGGAACCATACAGATTAAAACTTTAAAATATATGTGATATCTTTAAACTACTTGAAGCCAGATTTCCCCCTCCCCCTCATATCCTTCTTCATGCCCCAAAGGATGATAAATCCTGATTTTAAATCCAGAGTTGCCCTGGATTTACTAGTGAGTACAAAAATGATACCATAACAAAACGTAACATTTTTTCCTAATCTCTAACAGGAAACCATAGAAAGCTGACTGAAATAAAATTCAGAAAAACTGAAATAAAAGGCAGGCAGTTCAATAACAGCTATTTATTGCAATAACAAACTTTATATAAAGAAAAAGAATGGGTGCCTACATGCTTTATAGTACTTTTATTGATAATGCAGTTCCCCTATGTTCGTGTGTATGAAGCAGTTCCTTTAATCTTGGCTCATGCTATGCTCTTTCATATGTCTCTAGATCTTATTACAAGAGGAGAGAAAATCAATTGGTTAAATGTGTTCTGAACACCATGCTTGTCATATCACTCATTTGTTTGCAAAGATGGAAAGCTCAGTTCATCCAGAATGTCACCTAAAGAATTTCCATCAGTGCCGTTTGGTTACAGAAACTGATGGATTAACCTTTCCCCTTTGAAATTGGTGATCAATGACTTCCAATGTAGAAATATTCCAATGGGAAAGCACTTCTCCTTCTTCCAGTTAAACAACATTAAATGCCTATTAAAGCCTATTATGCATGTTAATACCTGTCATCACTTCATTACTTCACTGTATTTCCCAGACCACAGTGACTTAGGAGGAAATTACACTGCCATCTAAGGACCTATTCTGTGGGTAGTGCAAAAGCATTCTTTGTGTCACACTTGAGAAATAAATGGTGTGGAACTAAATCTTCTCACACAGGAGTAAGAGATCCTCCTGTAAATATTTGCCAATAACTTCCAATCATAAAGGAAGAAAAAAAAAAAAGAAAAAGAATATTCATTGATTAAAAAAAA
Organism: Picathartes gymnocephalus; assembly: GCA_013390045.1. Classification (NCBI taxonomy): domain Eukaryota; kingdom Metazoa; phylum Chordata; class Aves; order Passeriformes; family Picathartidae; genus Picathartes; species Picathartes gymnocephalus. The sequence continues at coordinate 35,950 of WEKY01060614.1, read as the reverse complement.
TATACTGATCTACCAGAGTTCAAAAGAGCTACAGGAATATAAAACATTTGGTCTTAAAAGAGAGGGGTGTGGGCATTATACCTTCCAAGAACCAAGGCTTCTTCTAATGTCAAATTTATCCAAATTTAATGTCTGGAATCTCAATTGCTGTTGCTGTTAAGTGCATTAACTGAAAATACTGTGATAAAAAAAGCCAAAATATCATTTCAATCATTTTAAGTAATAATTCTACAGAAATTCTGTGTTCATTAATATGACTATACATTTTGTCTGTTTGACTACAATCCATAAAAAGACAGCTTCAATGTGATTACATTACTATTATTTCTGGTGAGAACTCAGCATTACAATAGTTTGTCCATTTAGGACAGAATATCATTAAGAATACCCTGGGAGGATTTTTCTGGTCTTTGAGGAACTCTCCTTTCATTCTGCATTGTATTCTTTCTAATAAAGAGAGGCAGAAACATAGTGAAAACAGTCATTGTTCACAGCAAGAGTTAGGGAGAAATCAGTAATAATATTCAGTTATTGAAGCTCTATAGTCCCTGCTAGTGTTCCCGTAAGCTACCATGAATGATTACAGCACGGCTTAGCTAAGGTAGCCACTATGGATGATTAATAGGACATTAATCAAAAGATGCATATCAGGCTCAGAATTTGTTCACAAGCTTTCTTCTAATAGCTGATTTCATGTTCACTGAGCTCTATGCCAGTTTGTTCAATTTATTCCTCAGTGTACAAGCCATTCATCAAAGAACATAATGATTTAACACCCCTTTTCCTTTCTAGTGAACAAACATTACTAAGTGCAACTACTCTGGTCTGTTCATTACAAAACACACAATTACACTGCCATACATGAGGTTGAAAAAAAAAAGCCTCCTTACTATACCCTGGTGTTTTTTGCTTTCACACATACACCGTGAGTTCACCTCGTACACTTCAAACACTAGATGGCACCATCCTGAAGAGGCTGTCAAATTCACCAAGATCAACAAACACGACTCACAAACAGTTTGGACAAGGTATTTTATTTCTCTGTGAATGGTTGAAGCCTAGGACACTTTCACCCTTCAGAGGAGTCAGTTTAAAAGAAAAAAATACGTGGACTGATTTCATTGGCAGTTGCAAGCACATAGCAGCATTGGAAATAGAGGTTGAGGTTTGGGGTTTTTTTGACCTTTTTTTCCTTTTGACCATGCACAACAATACCAAGCTTTGCAAGTTCAGGTTCAAAATTTTGGTAATGTCCTTCAGACCCTACATGGTAAAAACACAATTGTATGACTCAAGCAGTGCAGTGCTTAAACATTAAGTATACTTGCTATTCCCCTCCCTACATAAATTAAAACAGCTTCCACCAACAGGATAGATTTTACCTCCTAGAGATGTCCTTGTTATCTACATCTGTCTTAACACTGTACAAGCAGTATTCAAAAAGAGGATGCTAAGCCAGGCATTGACAAAATTGTAGAGTACAATAGAGGAGACAGACATCATCTTAGCTAGAGGTTCTTACTGGAAAACAGTGACACCAGCAGCAGATGCATTAAGACACAGCTGTAAGACACAGCTGGACAGATGTGCTAGGAGAAGGAGGAATCCTTTTTTCTTCACTATCTGTCTTTTACCCTGTGATTATCAGCAAGGGCTGGGTCTAAGAGACTAGGATTTTCCTACGGAGCCTGACAACCTGCACTTCATTCCCTCTACCTCTAAACTTCAAACATCTCAGAATGAAATAAAAAGATGATTGTGAGGGAGCAGAGGAATAGCTAAGGGAAGTAACTCAGAAATGGAGACAAAGCTTCAGCCATCAGGGTGACTTCTTAAATAGCTCAGATAGCTGCCTTCAAATAACAATTGTCTCCAGCTGTTTCTGGAGAGCTCCTGATAAGGCAAGCTGACCTGGCTGGGTTTAATGTCACTCGCATGCAAGATGCTGTCACTGGGCAGCCTGGAGGATTTTTCTGATTTGAATAGATCAGAAGGTTCTGAAGAGAACAGAAGGTGGTAGGTCTTTCTCTGCCTTTCAGAAACCATACAATAAAGTTAATGTTGAGGGCCAAAAAGAAGAAAAATAAATCAAAGCTCTCAACATTGCTGGCATGGTGTGTTCTATTGGGAAGGGAAGGCCTGAATTCCTGCCCTCCTTCCCAAAGTTTTTCACTGCACTTTGTTCATCAACTCTTGAATACAGGATGGATGGGGAATCTCTGTAGCCCAGAGCCCCATGTGATCCCTCTGCCTAGACCAGCAGCCATACGTCCTCCTGCTGGCCCTCCAAGCTCACACTGCTTCCTAGCCAAGCGGCCAGCATCAGAAGGAAGAGTGGACAGTGGCACCAGCTGCCCTTGTCCAGTTGTTCCAAATACGTCTGCTTAGAAATGTGCAGCAGTGTCACTCAGGAACCACCTAAAATTCATGCCCAAAAGCAGTAAACAAGACCTGAAAGTAGTAATTTTGAGAGTCTGGAACTACTAAAACGAACAACCAGGTTTTTCAAAAGCAATGCGTAGTACCAGAGGCCTCATTTTGAGTCATGTTCCTTTTAAGACAGTTTTAAGAGGCTGCATTTCAGACAAGGAGAGCTCAAGACTTCCAAAATCCAGGTGCCAGAGGAACACTGCCCCAATCATTTACGTTTTCCAAAACACCAATCACTTCCAAAAAATCTTGGATTCGCAGACATGTAAATGAAGTATGAATCTTTTCCTTCCATCTACCTACTGAGAAATTAAAATTTACACCACTGGAGGGAATTTCATTTGTATTTCTGTTACAGACTTTTAAACAAAGTAGAAAAGGAAAAGAAGGTGAAAGCATCTATGGCTACTAAAAATTACATGCCAGTTATCTTTTTAGTGTTGAGTTTTATGGGGAATAAGGGTTAGAAGAAACATGTAATATTTCTGCTTAAGCATTCAATAACTCATATACACTGACAGAAAAGCCCATCAGTGATATCGTTTATTTTATCATACTGTGGGCTTCTGTGTCTGCCTGTCTGTCTCTCTTCTCCTCATCTGCAAAGTCTCAAACTCCCTTCACTGGACGTAATGCAGGGCAGTGAATTACATTGCAATTACATGAGCACATCAAATTTTAAAGAACAGACTTCAAGAAGAAGAAAGATGTTATAATCAAAACCGAACTTTGTGGCTACTTCATGGCTGTCCTGCTAACAAGGTCGTCCAGTTTCTGGTCACAGTTGAGGAATTTACCACAAAACATCTGTGAATTAAAGTCAGGAAAAAAATCCTTCTTTCCTATACATTGCATAGGTGTGCCTAAGGAGGCAAAAACGCTGAGGAGATTCCAATTTCTGAAAACTGCAAGGATTGTCTCATTATATCACAGTAATTTCCTTCTCAAAAACTCTGAAGGCACCTTCTTTGTGTTACAAAACACAAAGTTCTGCAAGATCTGATGCATGGAAGTCTTGCACAAGTATATGAGTGCTTTCCCCTTTCTGGTTCTGCTTTGCAAGGTTTTAAGACAAGCTCCCCAAGCATGTTAATAAGGGAGCATTTAATGTAAGACATAGGGGAACAACTTGAAAGAGAGTAACAAAAAAGCATTTGTGAACTTTTGGAATAGCTGCAGACACAGCCAGCAGGTTCACATGTGACTAGACAAATCCAAAGACAACAGGTCCACAAAGAAACTGCAAGGGGACAGGCTCTTCCTGACTTGTGGCTAAGCCTTGGCAATCCCTGCTTGCTCTATAGCCTCCATCATTTGCTCTTGCCATCAGGGACTTACACTAGACAGACCCAATTATACAAATCCCTCCAAAAAGGACCTCAGTTCAAGGAAGGGATAAGTAATTTGTAGGTGAACTGGCTTCATGTTCAATAAAGCTGATCATCACATACTAGGATAACACCTAGCTCATGCTCAAGTAGGTACAGATGTCAACACTTTGTATCACTATCCCTTAAGAGCTGCATGAAGCTGAGAAATCGAGGTCCGTAGGAAACTATTACTGCTGGAAGAGTATCTGGACTCATTGAATTCAATGATGTTTTAATCCTTTAAGTAGACCAAGCCAGGATTTCACCTTTAGTTTTTCATTTCGATTTTCAAAGTCTTTATAAATTTTGTGTGAAAGTTGTTTAGAGGCAAACGAGCACCTTTACTGTTTTACAGATGGACCCAGCTACTGTTCCGGAAAGCACCCTAATAACTCTTAAATATTCTTAAGAGGGACTGACTTCTTAAGTCCTTAAGTGTTGTCCTAAAGCCTGGGTCCTACAGACAAACTAAACTCAACTGAAGTAAGTCATAATACAAGTCATAAGTTAACAGTGATCAAATACTGCTTTTCACATGCTCAAATGCTTTTTTTTTTTTTAATAAAAACTAATATAAGAAACAGTTTTATTCATCCCATGATAAACTGTCATGTAGGAGCCACTGTTCAAAACACAGGACATATGTAGGCGTGGCTGGGATCTGAGCCATGGGTGCTGAGGGTATCTGCATAAGCTGACTTCTGACTTTGTGCATAGAAGTTTACACAGATTTTTTGATGGAATAATGTCTGCATATAAGATGCAGCCAGGAACACTGCATACTCAGATGTGAAAAGCTGTGGACAGTCAGCAGGACAGACTCATAGTTAGACCCCAGCAGAGGTGTAGAAGAAAACAAGCCACGGAGTTCTCCTTAGACAGGACCCAGAAGATAAGAAGCAACCAGTAACGGCATGTAAGAAAACCATCTCGTGTTGTTTGAGTTGGCAGAAAGAGGAATTATGTACATTCCTTGTAAACATACAGGAGTGAGTTAAAAGAAGTTTCCAACTTTGTCCTCTACTTTTTCTGATGGAAACAACCTTCAAGAGTGAACGTTGACAAATTGTTCAGGACACACAAGTGACAAAGCATTTGGGAACCTTGCATCCCTGAAGAGATTTGTGAAACTCCTACTGTTTCAAGTATCTTAGACACAAAACAAAAACCAAACAGCATTACAGGAAGAGAGACTTTAAAATGCACTTCTGTTTGGAGCAATTTACCCACAATATATGTAATATTTTTAGCAATAAAAAATTGTGTTTTAAATTATGTTCCTCTCCGTTAATTTTTTAACTGACAACACTGAGCTTTGAGTAGACAATGCAGACAAGTCATCAGTAGTTTTATGGCTTGTTACTCAAGCACAGGGGAAAACAATATCAAACTCTGACTATGAAACTAGATATAGTGTGATCTTGAATGCAGGTATGAGACTTGAAATTCTTTGAAAAAATATTTCAAAAATGACTAGGTTTCAAATATTCCTCTGCATTAATAAAGTTGACACGTTGCACTAAAAATCACTAACTTAGAGACAAGACATCTAAATGAATTGGTAAAAAGATATATCCTGCATCTGATAAGGTAGAGCATGTATTTTATTAGGTTTTCCAGTTTTCATCAGATAATAGTCATCATTGTACAATCGTATTTAATTCACATACGTCACTGCCTCTTTTTTTTTATTTTTTACTTTTCTGTCACCAGTTTAAAATTAACAAAGTCTGTGATTTGTACTTTCTCTTCAGCTTACCCTATTATCTATTCTGTTTTATCTGCCAGGCTAAGTGAAAATTTTCTTCATGAATACATTGCCATATGCCAGAGTAAAATGGTATCGTTTCACTGAGAGCAACGGGGCCACACTGATTAACCTTATGTGCTCACACAGCATTGTCAGCTTTGTCCTTCTCACTGGATTATTCCTGTGAAAGAATCCTTAGTGTCCTAACTGGACTTGTATTAATGGTACCTTGCATAATTTATCTATGTTCCCTCCATGCAAGCTCATGCCACTTCTAGCAAACATAATTTTGAATTAAATTCATGGCTAAGCACTTTTGGGCTTCTAAAACTGGTATAATTTATTACATTCAAAGTGCTAATTAATACTTGCTTTTAGGGTCTGAAAATGAAGTAGTGAAGTGCTAAACTCCAGCACACTTATCTTAGCTTGAGAACTTTCCTGAAACTAATATTGCTCTGGGTTCAGTGACTTTAAAATCTTCAAGTAACACAGTCTGGAGCAAGTTGCTTCAAATGGACTTCTAATTACAAGGTATGTGACATACACATTTACAGGCATGTATACATAATCTCGCTAGTATATAGGTGAACCTGTACATGTAAATATGCATGCAATATGTGCCTGCATAGTCTGCACTCTTTATGTTGATCAGCTTCTTAGATTTTACACTTTCCAAAGGCAGAAATCTTGCTCCTCAGATGTGTTTCTGGTTAGAAACATCTACCACTTCCTAATGCAAGATGTAGGTGACCTCCGAAACAATCTTCCTGAATGTCACCCTCTTATAATCTATATGAGCTTTGTGCAGGAGGCTAGCTCCATGGTTATTTTTCCAGAGAGCCTGATATAGATGCAACTTTCTGTAATACTGGTGAATTTCACTTTTATCCACTTTGTGGAACTTCTCTGTCATTCACACCTCTTGAAAGCAGGTATGAAATGAAGCTATTATGGCAGGATAGAGCATTATATTCCCTTCTTTAGACTAACCACAGTACAAGACCATGGAGAATAAAGCCCTATATTGCACATATGAGAAGGTCTAGTTATAGTAGGACCTGTTTCAGTGGGGTTACACTTGGACTGAATTCGACTCAGTCTGAACTGAAATAAAGCCTTCATTTACAACATATAGCATGCAATTAATTACAAGGCTTTTAATGTAGGAAAGGCTCTCAGTCAAAGTTAGCTGTGCATCTAACTTAGGCAGATCCCAATAAGAGTGATAATAAAACAACAAAACACCTCTAACTATGACATAATTAACAAACTCTTTATCCTACACATCCCATCATAACAAGCTTCTTCCAAAATATTGTTGTGAATGTATTTTGTTCTACTTGTGCTACCCTAAACATGTCCTTTTTAACTTAATTAACCAGCATTTGATTGTGTCCTTTCACACAGATATAATTACAGAAATATACAAACCTAAAACTTACAGTCGAAAACACAAATCAAAGGTAAGAATTAAGTGAAGGTTAGATACAAATTCTCAGATGGGGTCTTCTGTTTCATACTGCAATTGTCAGCAATCTGGACATGGAGTTGAGAAATGAAAAAATTATATCTGCATATGTGACAAAATTATTTTGAGCAGCATGGTGAAAGCTAAGTGGTTATCTTTAGAGCCCAGTATGCTAGATGAATGAGCAGTACTGATAGCAAGATCCATATCGATACTGAAAGGGAGTCAGAGCTACTCATACACTGGTTCTAAATTAACTGAGACAAATGACAAGAAGCACTTCCTTGTCTCAATGCAGAATTCAATGAAGGAATGAAAATTTGATCAACATGAAGTTATGGCAAAAACATGTTAAAACAACTGGCTGGGGAAAAACCAGAAAATCAGGGTGCATTTAAATCACTGGTCCTCCCCTGGAATATTATTGCATGTTGTACAAGGAGACTTTTGGACAGTATCAGCAGAAAAGACAATGCAAGAACTCTAACGAGCAGACTGAAAACAACATCAGAAAGGAGATGAGTAAGAAGAGACATAATAAGAATATATAAAATATTGAATAAAGAAGGAGGATTGAGAACACGAGGTCTTCCTGTCTTATAACTACGAGACATTCTGTTAAATTCAAAAACTGGATAATTTAAGCCTGATAAAAGGATATTCCTTCCTTTTCTTTTTTTTTGTAGAGTGTATAATTAGACTGTTGGGCTCTCTGCTAAAGATACTTTCACTTTTCTCTGTTGATAACTTTATACTTCATTTGGATATCTTAACTCTTATTTTTATTTTTCTCGTGATTTTCTCTTTGTGTTTGCAAAGGAAAATTGGAGAAATTAATACCTAGTCACTCATCTCTAGATATAACACAGTGCCAGGAGGAGGGCACTGACTCATTATACAAGCATTCTATACAAGGAGCTTTTATGAGATGAGGAGAGAATTGAGAATCCAGTACCTCCTTCAGAAACACAGCTCTTGTCTTCCTCACTGATGTTAATCCACTGCTGTCTAAGCTCACCCTACAAACCTGGCTGTCTCTTTCTAGTGCTCTTTGTGAAACTATGCTTGCCACCATTCCCTGATGCTTCAGATCAACCCAGAGCAAAGTGATAGGAACCAGAGCAGCCAGGGTCTGGCTGTAATTAACCACACTGTTAATTACTCCTTCATGTTCTGACACTATCAGGGAAGCAAGGCAACTCATGGGGGAAGAAAAAAGTGCTGCTGTGCTTTCTCAGTTTCTTTCAAACCTTCAAGGAGATCCCAGAGGGCTCTTGTGCTCACATGAAACTGAATTTTCACAGGTTATGAGATGGCTAAGTTATATTCACAGTTTTATCTGCCTAGACCCAAAGAAAGTCTCTTGTAGTAGGTGGAACTACTGACTTAAACCTCTTGGATCTGACAGCGAATTGGGCTCATTTTCTGAAAACTGACTTTGTAATTTTGGTATCACAGCATTGCCAAGGGACTAGATTTTCTGAATTTCAAATCTAATAGAACATGAAGTCCCAAGCCTCCTGTGTTTATTAAAGACCAGTTAATCTTTTGTAAAGGTTTTGGATCATACTCTTAATATCATGGGAAGTGATTACCCCCTCTATACTCACTCTAGACTACGCTGTCTCTCAAAAGGAAGTGCTTCTGAAGTGCAAAGTCTAATTGTCACAGGTAGCAGATATAACATTAAGCACATCTTGACAAAAGATTAATAGCAGGGGTGCTGCACTGCAGGACTGAGGCAGGTAACCAAATGAGTAAATGTTAAATGAAGGATTATCCTCATTTGATGCTATTTCACACATCTCCTTTCTGCATAATCTCTCCCAGCTGAGACCTAAACCAGGTGTTTTCAAATGCACAAAGTAGAAGCTCTACCTGGTGTGCTAAAGGAGATCCACTATTAGCTGTCAGCAGGAGTGTCATCTCCTTTTCAAGTACTCAGCCAGCAGTCAGGATACAGCACTACACTGCCAGCTGACAATGGCAAAGCACCCGCCAAGCCCAGCTCTCTCTGGATTGTGCTAAACTACCAGTACTTATTATTCAAACTATAGTAGTATCCATGTCAAAGACCAGAGCCCTTCTGTGCTTGGCTTTGTACAAACAGAGACCAAAATGTGGCTCTTTTCACCTGATTTCATCCTCTACATCCCACAGCGCTCATATAGAGGATCCAATGCTGAAAAGCTGCGTGAAGCACAGGATGTAATCTTTCGGCCAAGGATGCCTCTTTTTTTAGCCAATGCAAAGACCAGTGAGGTCCTGGACGCACTTTCCTAGCACAAGCAGTACCTTTGTAAAAATGGATGTCAAAGAGCATTGAACTCACAAAATTAAACATCCCAGAATTAAACTTGCCTATCTTCATGTGCTGACTCATCAGATTTAGCTATGTGACATCACACCCCTTTTCCCCTCTGCATAATTGATAACTCATACAGTGCACAAGACACACAGTAGCCTTCAGAGAGAGGCCCTCTGGTATTTTTCTTCTCTGTGCCCCGAGCAATGCCCATAGGCCTTCCTTTCATTTTATTTAAATCATCAGTGAATAAATAATTACTGACACCCTCCTGAGTTTCTCCACTGTGCTCATCACTGTATAATCTAATTGCTTCACAAAACATTAATGCTTTCAACCTCCCTCTGAGGTGAAGGGGAAGGATTCATTTTGCACCGGAACATGACTCAAAGAAAGATGGAGGCAGAAATTGTCACTCATTGCAGTTGCCCCATTTCAGGCGAGAAGATCTGGGCTGGTTAACATGACAGAGCACATGGCTGTGAGCAATTTGACTGCTCTGCAGAATTAGGCGTGGGTAGGCTGAGACTCCAGAAGACAAATTGAGCCTGGTGGTCATTCTGACTAGTTCAATTTGCCCAGCATCAGTCTGGAATTGTGTTGCAAGAGCACAGTCTGCCCTCCAGGCAGCAACCAACCAGGTATGAGGCTCCCTCCTCTTGCAGGCTGCATGGAACAAGTGAGGCAGTGTCCTGTGGCTCTCACTCATCCACAGAGGATGTTCAGGATGTTCAGGCTGTGCACTGAAGAAGATGGTCCCTACAAATACTGTACAACCCTAAAGTTAAAGATGGTATCAGAGCACAATCACAAGGGGGCAGTACCTCCATTCTGCGAATGACCAGCTTCCGCATGCTTTATTTTGCAGCTTTTTCTCTCTTCTGCTGCAAGTCTATGTTGTGTTACATAAAGGCATTTCGTGCCAACTTGCTTAGCCTGTACAGTTTCTGGGATGACTCCTGTCTCCTCTAAAGACTGCTTTCTGTTTCACAAAACTGTTATGGCTGGACAGACAGCTGAGCCTCCACAGGCTTCCCAAGGAGGCACCAGAGCTGCAGCTGCAGGCAAAGGTCCTCTTTCCTCTCTGTGGGCCCTGGGCTGGAACATACTGAGTGCTTAGTTTATTTAGCATGTGCTAATAGAAACCTCTTAAGGGCTTATCACTTGGCTAAATGGGACAATTTCTCAAGAACAGCAAAGATCACATCTACATCATCTAGGCAACATTCCTGGCAAAGTTCAGCTTCTCAGTAAAAAGGTAAGCAATCAATTTTATAGTTTGTACAGAAAAATCTCTCATCCCTAACTTCATCTGGATAAATTAATAGCCTTGCTGATGCTTTTTGGAACTATTCAGCATTAGATAGGTATTTACCATGAAAAATGCTGCCAAGTGTAAACTATTTGGAGTAAGTTAAAAAAGATAGGAAACAATATCAAAAAGTAGAAAGATTGTGTAATGTTAAGTATAGTTAATGCCACTGACACTATCGAAAGTAGAAATCCTTCCTGTCTTGCAAATCTATCTAGTGGCTTGCTGAATTGTACCATTTTCTTGCAGCAATTCTGACGATGTTAACCTCCAAGTTTCCAGAAGCTGGGATTTTACACCAGGAAATGTTTTTTTCTAGACTTTGATAACCTTTGCAGACATGATATTAAATAGGATGAACCTATGGTTTTATTCAATACAACAGTTCTTGTGCTGAATGCATTATTTGCAAGACAGTGAATAATAAATTAGATTTTACTGATAGTCCTGTTGGTATTTAGTCTTGGAATTTATTAAGGCAAAGAAATGTGGTTTGGATTTAATACCCTACATCACTGTTTATCTTGGTTTATATAGACAGATTCACATGGGAGAAACTAAAGGGCACCAACAGAGCTGAGCTGCAAAGCAGGAAGTAGAGCTCTCATTTTCCTTCCTTTCAACTGAGAAGAATGGAGGTGTACATTTCCAATTCTGCATGCTGAATAGACATCCTCTTATCAAAATGAAAAAAAAAAAATCTTAATTCAAAATCATGTGAAATTTTGTATTATGCACTCCTGGGAAGCATGACCAGGAAGGGCTGAAAGCTTTGGTCAACCACAGCTTCAGTCACACAAGCACTGCTTTCTTCAGTGACACCAGTTCACAAGACTCACTTTGAAGACTCCCTAGCATCCTTACTCACTCTTTGCCCACAGCTCTCTCTAGTTCCACAACTGTCTTCAACAAAACTATTCATCCGACTCAGCTTTGCTTTGAAAGAGTAAAAGGAAAGAAGACTTACTCCACTCTACAGACTTTCAGGCCAACTTTCATGCACTATTTGCTTTACCGAAGTTACAAGCTGTGGGAAAGGAGTTTAGTTATTAAGTGCCATCCCATCTTAATGACAGTGCAGATACCACATCTCCACAGAGTATGTGTATTTGACAGTTGTGGTTCAACTGCTGCCAGCCATTGACATAAATCACATTCCTCATTAAGGAGCATTGTAATTGGGACCATGGTTCCATTGACTGTGAAGTTGTATTGCAGAGCAATGACATTGTACCTATGAAATACTACACAGCTACTCAAGTACATCAGAGCTACAAAGCATGACTATTTAAAAGACCTTAAAAAGAAAAACACACCACTTACACCAATACCAGTATTTACAGTGCTGTCACTCCCAAGAGTTTGTCAGGCTCATGGTTTCTAACACACCAGTTACATGCCCCATTTTCTCCAAGAGTGAAAACCCCCATATCCAGTTTTTGAAGCTGCAAATGTGTCATTTTTGCCAGAGATGCATTTCACAGATTTCACAGAATATTCTCAGTTGGATGGGACCCACAAGGTTCATCAAATTTGACATTTTAAGTGAATGGCCCATACAGGTGGTCAAACTAGTGACCTTGGTAGTGTTTTTGAGCCTTACCTAAAATGCGTGTCCCATCTCAAGAAACTGCTGTAGGGACTTGCTCCTTTGCCTCATCGCAAATTGAAGGTGGAAGAGCTGCTGTTGAGCCAGGAAGAAGCACTCTTTGAGGGTTATAAATGCAAGCCCAACATTTTCTGATATTGTGGAGAGGTGGGGGATTTTTTTTTAGAATACCACAGGAGCTTTTCTCAATTAACATATAGTCATGCCACAAATGCAGAAATGTTCTGCAGTTGCATCTCCATTTTTCTCGTTGCAGCTCTTAATTTTCTTCCATTCCCTTTTTTCTTTCTACATTATTTAGTTCCCTTTTCTTTGTGCCCTATTTACTTCCCTTTTCTGTACAACTTCTGTCCATCTTTTCATTTGCTACTCTGCTCTTCTGTCTCCAGAACAACCATTTCTGACTGTTTTCTTGCACACACAAGTGAAGCAGCCAAGTGAAAACCACAACATCACAGCATTTCTGATGACAGCAGCCAGAGAATGTCTAATCTTTCAACACATGAAAAAAAAATTGGAGATGAATATCCAAAAGTTAAAGCAAAACATTTTAATTAACAGTACCATATTTCTCTCCTTTACTTTCTGATGATGGTAATGTAGGAACATTTCACTGTCCGTCATATCTATGGGCACCCAAGTGACTTAAGTCACAAAACTATCCTAGAGTTTCTTCTCTGAAAACGGATTCCTAGACACACAAACACAGTGTTCCTGCTGGTCAGATGAAATATTACCTGCAGTGGACAATAATACGCCAAAAAGTTCCTTGTGGTTACCTTTCTGAGCAAGAAAAAAAAGTATTTTATACTTTAAATTAAGCTCCAATGAACACACATTATAGAAACTGTAAAATGCACATATTGACCAAAAAACCCCACAAGTTACTTGAAGATGTGAGTATACGTTCACATTTGCGTGTGACACATAAATGAGAATACACAATTCAGGTAGAAAATACAATTCTTACCTTATTGCACTTGCAGATAAGTGGCCATAAGAACCACTGGCTGACGAACTGCTACGAGAATTATTGAGAATCGTGACCAAGGAATTTGGAGATGTCCGTATCATGGTCTGAAGGTCAAAGCTGTGATCAGACAGGGGGGATATGGACAATGTGCGCTTTCGGCTTGGTCTAGCTGACAACCTCGGACTTGGAAACCTGGCGCCTGTTATGTAAACATAAATAATTATCCACCAGGGTACTTCGCCAGATTTATTTGTTATCAGTGATGGGTAGAGGGAGACACCAGCACACTGTGACAAGCCCACTCTCTTCATTTGTGATCTACTGGCTATGATTGAGGAAAATTAGGAAGAAAAATCTTTCTTCCTATGGCTTACCTCAGGGGAGCTCTGTTTATTAATGTGCAAGCAAAATGATAAATGGCTAAACAAAAGGAAAAGACTTTTATGAGTTATCCCTCTCATTTCTGGTGATTTATGAATCTGATGGTTTCTTAGACATTCACATCATTAATTCAACCATGAACAATGAGACAGTGGTTCAGATATGGGATACCAGCAAGCCCAAACCCACAGCACTTTAATACATGCAGTCAAACCTACACGTCAAATACAGTATAGAAATGAAGAGGCAGCTTTTCCTTTCTTGACCGTAATTCTGCCAGGTGGATATTTGATGCAAAACTAAAAAAATCAGGACTAAAACAAACATTTAAAGGGTCAGCCCTATCAGCAGAATTCAGATTGATATTCAGAGCGTTAGAATGAGAAACAGTAGGCTTTATCTGACTTTGTCCAAGATTCCATGATATTCTTTGTTGGGGTGTATAGGGGCCTACAACTGCTAAATTTCTTTAAAACTGGAGATTAGGCTTTTAAAAGCAGCAAAGTGAAGGCAAACATACAGATACAACTTAAATAAATACGTATTACATTTCTAAATTTTCTGTCCTGTTCTGAAAATCTCTACCTCTTCTGATCTATTTTACCACGTCATCCCAACTTTCTGTAGTCCTGACAGAAGATACATCACCTTAAATTTATTCCCTTTATTTAATTATTTTATATCTTGCTTGCGAGCAAAGAGAGAATTAGCTTCCCCACTGCGTACTGAACAATTTCCTTGCCTTTTTAATCTCTCTAACCTATAGCAAGGAACTGAATCCTAATTATCCTGACAGCCAGGGTCATGCAGATCTGGGGTTTGATGCCTACTTTACAGCTACTTCTCCCATAGTCCCTGACATTCTCTGTAACTTGCTAATGATTCACAGTTGGCCACAAGCATCCAGTATAGGTCTGTCTTTCCTAATGGCTTTGTGTCCAGGATTATTTTTTTGCAGGGTATTTAAGTTTACATGTCTAACCAGGAGAAGAACCCAAATGACTCTAATTAGACTCATCTCAAGATCATAGCTGGATTAGAATCTGCCAGTATGCTTTCTTACAGACCCAAGTGGGTTTCTGTTCTTTCTGCGCATGCTAGCCAAGATTTAAATATGGTACCAAGGGCTGCCATTTTTTTGCTGTTGTGACTGTGTGATCAGATCTCCATTAATAATCCTTCTCCTCTTTGGCATCTGGGTTACTGAGTTTTGTTCCTTCCTGCTCCGTCTCCGGAATAAGCTTTAGTCCATACAGCTCCAATCTTTCAATGAATATTCAAGCTCTTGATTCATCATTTAAGATTTAGGTATAGCCATTTATTTATTCATAAAACCTACCACATGCTATTTTATGTAATCTGTTTTATCTCCTTTTTAGGAGCTTGCTATTGTACTGTGTCTGATATTTTATTAGTGCTGTGCTTCATGTCTTTCAAAGGCAGAGATCTTTTACTTGTGCTAAAATAAGAAATAACAATGATCAGCACCTATAACAAACTGCAATATATCTAACAAGGAAATACAACATGCATGTCATGGTAAAACAAAAATAGTAGTAATTTGCACTTGCATCTTTCATCCACAACGCTCCTCTGCTGACTGTTCAGCCAGAATGAATTAAAACAATGCCTCTGAAGGTAGTGCTTGTAATGTAATTTACCCCAGATGAGGATACAATTCAAGTGCTTTATCGTGTATTTACAAGGACACAGCTAAGTACAGACATTATACTCCCTGCAGAGCCCTGCACATTCTCAAAAACTGCAAAGACTTCTCTCCTCCTCTTCGCCCTTTCTGGACCGAACCCGTCTCCTTCAGCCCTTGCCTAAGTCATGCTCTGGCTCTTGCATGCCTGCCCCCTGCTCGTTTCACCTTCCCCTCGCCAGCCGGCTGCTGCCAGGGCATCCCTGTGCCCGCTCTGGATGCACCAGATCTGTGGCCAGGGATGGAGAAAGACAATCCTTACAGCTGTCAGGGACAGCACCCTGGCTTGAGACACACATACGGTAGTCTCAGGCTTCCCCTTTTTCTTCAGGCAGCACTGCTTCAGGTCCCATCTAGCTCTGGGAATTCAGCAGTCCTCTCCATCTGCCTGGAACAGGAACAATCTCCTAAGGGCCAACAGTATCCTGCAAAAAGGGAACATTTCTGCTTCACAGAGGGAGCCAAAATCTGAGACCAGGCAAGAGCTCTACAGATTCTGACCACAGAAGACAGGGATTCAATTCAAAGGGGGCCATGACTTTTAAAACTGAGAATACAATTAAATGGAATTACTGTTTTTCCAGATCTTCATGGTTTAATTAGATTTCACATGCCTAAAAGATCTTAAGCATGAGCTGGCCACTCATTACAGGACATTTGCTTAACCATTCATTTAGCAAAACGTGAGTTTTAGTTAGTATGCTAGTGTGAAAAGGAATAGGCCACAATTTGTCAGTGCCTCTGAATACTAAACCAAACTTTCCAGCCTTGCCCAGCATTTATTTTAAAAACAAACACTTCAATATTTATTTAGCAATTTGAAATGTTCATCTGCTCACAGTGTTCTGCCACCAAAGTATTACACTTCCTACTCAATAATGCTTTAAAATCAGAAAATGAAGGAGCACTGATTCACTAAAAATCCATTTACCTCTGTAGAAGAGCTGATAAAAAAGCATTTGGCAAAGCATGCAAATGGAAGCTGACAGTGAAGATCTGCTTAGAAATGTCACCTTTTTGGAGTAGATATTATAGAAATAAAAAGTCAGTAGTTGACAGTAAAGACTTGAGTGTGCCAACAAAAAATCCAGCAGGTGTCAGAAGAAAAGATCTTATTCTGAGGCAAAGATCAATTCTAAAATAACAGATATCTATCTCCATCATAAATTTCAAAAATGGAATATGCCATCCAGAAAATCTGCCCATGAATTTGATTTCTAAGTTGAAGTTTTTAGCATTGCTTAATCATTTATAAGGCAATCTTCAGACATGTATCATTTATTCCACCCTTTTAAATCAAACTTCATCAAACCTTTTTGACTCCCTCCCTTTAAATCAAACTTCTTTGAACATGTCTCAGGCACTAGTTTTTATTGAACGTTGTGAACACGGGACATTTTGGGGGTGGGTTTACAGTCAAACCTTTTTTCTTTCTTTTCCTTCTGCCTTCTGTTTACAGATGTGTAAAAACTTTGTTTCCACTTTATGGAAGTTTATCATCAATTTTGTCTTAGTTTGCAAAATGATAAATCTGTCATCAGTGTGAGTGAAGAAGGAATGGCTGGAAAAGAGTTTTGGCTGCTGCCGAGCACTGCTGGCACAGCACTGTCTCCCAACATTCCCCCCATGAGCAGGCTGGAAGTGGGCAAGATCCTGGGAGGGGACACAACCAGGCCAGCTGACCCAAACTGACCAAAGGGATATTCCACACCATATGATGTCAGCTCAGATAAAAAGGCTAAGGAAAGGAGGGGGTGAGAGGGCATTCATTATTGACAATGTTTGCCTTCTGTATCAATACCTCCACGTGCTGGAGCCCTGCCTCCCAGGAACTAGATGGATATTGCTTGCTGGTGGGAAGTAGAGAAAAAAAATTTTTGTTTTCTCTGAGCTTCTGCACATGCAATCTTTCACTTTTGCCTGAGTAAACTGCCTTATCTCAATCTACGTGTTGTTTTCCATCTAATTTTCTCTTCCACGTACAGCTGAGAAGAGGGAGTTCGGTGGGCATCTGGTATCCAGCCAAGGTCAATGCACCACAGCTGCCCAAACTCTTTAGGTCAGCTGGGTTACTAACAGTTTCTCTAATGCCAAAAGGAGTAGGTCAATACCAAATACCTTTGAAAAAGAGAAACCGCCTGTTCTGAGTAAGGATAGACAAAAGTTAATCAGAGTGAAGATACTAATAATCTGGAATCTTGAAACATCAAGGAAAATGCTTGTGTGCCACTGAACCTCATTTGAGAGAGTAGAACATACTCCCCAAGTGAAAAATGCATCAAACCTAAAAGACAGTTATTTTTTTTTAATTGTTTTAGTGCTGAAAGAGTTTTGGCATTCAATATCTTTACAGCCTCAACAAGCAATTTCAGTGGTTGCTACTGTGGTACTGTCAATACCTTCCATATCTACTCCACTCCTATTTTGATGCTATACTTAAAGGTAACAAATCTGACCTTTTTAGAACAAGCAAGAAAATGGCAAGGCTTGCTTAGAGACCCTGGCAACCAAAACTGTAGAAAAGCTTTATAGCAGCAAAGAAAATTTTGGTCCAGTTTTCATGCCAGTCAGGACAGGATGAAGAAGAATTACAATTAAGCATGCATAATCTTGGCTTTATTCTTCTGCAATGGATTAGACAGTTCATGGACACTGACGTTATGAGCTTCAAGAAGTCTATTGCTCTTTGGGTAAGATTTAACATCTGATTAACAATTCTCCCACTCTAATTATCCCCATTTGAAATCAGTTTTCCAGCACCACAGAGCAAAACAGAAGTCCCTAAACTGCACAAATTGTATGTTATACACTTTGGAACTCAGTGCATGCTGGTGTTGGAATTATTATTTGCACTACAGGAGGGGGTAGAGATTCCAAATTTCTGTGCTAGACGCTGTATAAGTACACAATTAGGAGACAGACTTGCTTCACAAGAGAAGAACAATGTCCTGCTTGTATCTATTTGGTTATTGTGTGGGATAAATCAACTTGCTCAGAATTTGATAGCAGATAATGAGGGAAACTACTCATGTGTCTTCTGCTTCCTTTGACAAGACTGGGCAAAGGAGAAAGACTACTTTTAAGATCACCACACAAATCCTTAAGAAGAAAGATCCAAACAAATGGCCTTGCTTCGCACTGATCACTGTACTTTGTTATTAAATCCGTACATGGGCATTCTTATTGGAGATTTTTTTAAAGTCTTAATATCAGCTTTCTGCTAATTGTTTTGTTCTTGTTTCTAATCTAAAAATCTGACAAAGAAGAAAGGGGTTTTCTTTAGCATGATGAATGATGGGACATTCAGATTCCTATTTAATGACAATTAATTTACTATATACCCATGCAAGTTAAGATAGTTTTAATTAGTTTTTACAAAGTAAAAGGGTAACTTCATAGTCTATTTAGATAAAAGCAGCTATTGCCTGACTAAACACATTCTCATCAAATACAGAAGGTGAGCTGAGCGACCTTACTAGGATTCACTCTTATTTTAATTCTCTATTTACTGTGTAAAAATAACCTATTTGCATAATAGTACAGTTTTTGTCTCTAACTCTGAAATAATGCCTAATTGAAAAGTTGCTGGTATAATTAATCTCAAATATGTGATCTTAATTTTTAAAAACAAACACAAAACAAATTAAAGTGTGCATTTCAAATGTATCCTAGCTAGAGCCACTGAACACAAATATCCTTATTAAAGATGGTGTTTAGGTACCTTTTATGAATGGGTTGAAATGACGGGCAAAGGTCAAAACATTTCCTGTCAAGGAAGAAGTGATAACATTCTTGGGATGCAAAAACTGCAATTCTATGTAGGTTATAGTATACACAATCTCTACTAACACATGAAGATCCTTATGCAAATGCCATTATTTGCATGAGTACTGCAATGTCTTCTGTTTGTCTTAAGTTTTCTGGGATATATATGAGTATCTACCTATGGGCTGAATAAACCCATTAGATCAAATTGCATCCAAGAATGTGGTCTGGTACTGCTACTTACGTGCATTCAGACACTCTCTCTCAGTAGGAACCAAACCCCTTGAAAATGTAAAATATCTCTGTTCATTGCAAGGTAAGTTGAACTAGATGACCTTTAAAGTTCCCTTCCAACCCAAACTATTCTAGGATTCTATGATCCCTTTCAAGGAAGCCATGACCATTCATACAAGCTGGGGATTTGTCCTTGCAGCTGGAACACAGCAGCAAATTTACATTACCTGAACCACGCATAACAGCATTTCCATTCTGTGAGATATTATTAATAGGCATTAAGTGCTTCAGCAGTGTACCTCGTATCTCCCTATTCCTCTCAAAATCCAAATCAGGAACTATCATATTCTTAAGCTTTCAAGTACTGAAGTCTGCATACTAATTTCTGATTTAAGTCCAGACTACTTGTGTGAGTTTATTGTGTTTCTGCAGAGGGCTAAAGGTATGTTTGTGTAAATTCTTTATGCATGCTACCAGTGCAGTGAGACTGATAAAAAAAAATTAGTTTTAAAAATCCTTCATTAGCAAGAAAACAGAATGAAAAAAGCTGTCCTGCCCAGTTTCACAACTATCTGTCTTGTCTGATTCTTGTAAAAATTATTGGCCAGTCAACTACTTCACACTCCATGGCATGTGTTCTGCAGGGCTAACTATAATTATTCTTATATTCCCATGTGTTCCAGAGGTAAACCTCCCAGCACCCACACTCCTTGAGATCACCAACTATGGTGTGCAGCCAACAGCAGGAAGAAGAAATTGCATGTAAACAAGAAGTTTAAAATACTACAGGAAAATAAGGTTGTCTAATACTACTGTACTGGTCTGTACTACCAAGCAAAAGTCAAGATCACCACTTTTTCTTGCCACCATTTTTTATTGCCCTCATGTGAAGGAACGGAGTACATCCTGAAAAGCATGCAAGCATCTATGACTCAAGGGGAATGCTCTGCATAATCCCTTCTGGTTGATCAAAAAAAGTACTAGCAAGCAGTTTGGAATGGAGTCCTCTCTTTTTCTCCTTTAACAGAGAAACAGAGACAGACTAGAGGACTGAAAGATGCTGAGTGGATAAAGAAGGCTCTTGATATTATGGAAAACTCAGTCAGGATCCTTGAGAATTCAGCAAACTGCTTCGCTCTACAAGTTGTCTCTGGTCTATTGGTCTATGATACACAACTTGTAAGCACAGCTAGCACTGTCTGAAAGGTGCAGGGCTTGATCTCCTAACAGAAAAACATATGTAAACTTTCTGTTAACAGAGAGCTCATCAGGGAAATACTCAGCCCATCTATGAAAGTGAATTACTGATTGCGAATAGAAAAGGACATTTTCAAAAGCACTCAAGCCCTGCTAGAAATAAAATTTATAACCTGTTTTTAGGAGCAGTCCTGCTCCTCTCCCTACTTTCTTTCAAAGTTTACTTTTAGGCTTGACATAACCCTTGTGCATCTGGCCCTCCAGCCTCCTGAGGAGGCTTATGTTGACTCCCACTTCTCTATCAGCATGGAGTCCTTTTGGGTCAGATTGCGAACAACCCATGTGGTTCCCTTTGTAGGACCGCCTGTATTTCTAGAAAATATCACTCACTATCCATGGCATGAAGATATTCCATATGAAGAGACCCAGCTCCTGCAGTGGCAGCTGAAGGAATGATGTCTGCATACGGGCTGCGCTGGCCTGCCAACAGAGCCATCTGATGATAATATTCAGCTGGACTGACGCCAGCATGTGGAGCTAAAAAAAACAACATAAAAGTAGCATTAATGACGTAAGATAAACAAGAAGGAAAGTTTTACGACATTGCTGGTTTCTCTGGCTATTAAAACAGCTTGTTTATTTTTTAATGTAATGCAACATCTGCAGTATGCCACCACTGATCAATATATTTCAACCAATGGTACTGTAAAGACACCATTCAAAAACCAGCAAGACATAAAATATTAATGAGCTTGGTGATCTCATATTTTTATATTTATTATGAAGTGACTCAAAAAGTGACAGGCTGACAGCAATGGAAACTAGTATGATTTATTTAGTGACATAAAAAAACAGGGAAACCTTCCTAGCATTTTATTCCCATTTACCTCATCCCTGGCCCAAAGGAATC
The DNA here is from genome assembly GCA_013390045.1 of Picathartes gymnocephalus. Lineage (NCBI taxonomy): Eukaryota > Metazoa > Chordata > Aves > Passeriformes > Picathartidae > Picathartes > Picathartes gymnocephalus. The sequence continues at coordinate 14,538 of WEKY01060614.1, read as the reverse complement.
CGTCTCTAAGGTAACAGTGTGGCTGAACTTCCATACACATTCAAGTATCTGGAGTCTCTACTTAGGGGACTAGAAGATTCTCCCTCACCATGTCCCTCTGTGTCTATGCTTAAGAGCAAACAGGGGTAAAGCACGATTCCAGGACAAATAATAGGTGTCCATGCACAACACAAGGTCAGTTTTTTAGGAGGACAGACTGAAGTCAATAAATGTGACCATCCCATCCTTTAAAGTTCATGTATAAATATACTTGATGCACAAGCCTGTTTGCAGAGTCAAAACCACAGACTAGATAGGCTCTACATCCCATCAGTGAGGTTATACTGGTGCAGTCCACTGATAATGACTTGTATTAGCTGTTCTCTCATGTAAAAATAACATGAGAGCTTTCTGTTCCCCTCCAATTTTCAAGCACGTCTTCAACTAGTGGGAAACCCTGGACAAATACAAAAATTGACGTCACTTTAAGATCATCTCCTCTCAACAGGCTTCAGATGCTACTGAAGGTAGAGGGTCATTTCATGAACTTGTGTAAGAAGTACTCATAAAATAAGCTGGGCTCCTTCTCCTTGATCCTGACCTTGACCTGCCATGAAACCTGAGGTGAACAGCCCTTCTCTCTGGTCTCTTCCTGTCCCACTTCCAAAACAGTTTACACTCTGGTCACCACAAGACGGTATGCAAGCCCGCCTAAAACACCTTGGGTTCCTTAAGTTAATGGGCTGCACCCCAAGCTGTGCATCAGATTATTTTTATATTCTTTCCTATCATTTAATGAGATTTTTCTTTGATCTCATCAGATGAATCTTGAATGAAAGCAAAATTTTAGGCTGAAAATCTTTGACTATTGTTACAACACAGCACTACTAAAAAGATAATTTGTATTTTCATTAGAGAATCAGATCCTAAATGTAAACCTTAGAAACAAAGAATCAAGATGTACACTTTTTATGTTCTTTTGAATATAAACAAGGCTTTGGAATTTGGAGAAAAGTTTATTCAGCAACAGAGTGCTGAAGTATATAATCTGTCTTTATGACTACCAAATAAAATGAAGGAATATGCTTTTGATGTTAAAATGTTAAATATAACATATAAGAAAGGTTTGTGGAAAACAGAAGTACATCAAACAGGAACAGGAATGGCATTAAAATGAGCTGAGATAAATTAAATGCTGCTGGTATTGTTTCCAAATTACAACTTGATTTCAAAATTAAATACAATCTTTCCACCCTCTGTGAAGTGGTAAAGAAATTATTCAGACCAAATTTTAAAAGATGGGTAACTCATACTGAATCACCGATTTTGAAGTTTTACAATAGTAGGCAACCATGGTGTATTTCCAGACAGACGGAAAATACTTCCTGAGCTTTCTGACATAAGTGTCTGGGTTAAATAACAATAACATTGGCTGCAAACTTTAAAATTAACTGCTGCAGAAAACTTAGTGAACACATAATTGCATTACTAAATGTTCCATATGACAAGAAATGTCCTGATGCTCTTTAAAGATCATTCCTTACTACCTCCCTCAAACATAAAAAATTAGCCTACTAAATGATGTATTGCATGAAGTGTAAATGAAGGGTAAATGGGAAGACCTGCAGCACTGTATTTTTTCCTGTTTATTCCCGGGTAGCTTCAGTTTTGTTCCCATTTTTCCGTAAGTGGAGGCATTTGCTTCTGCACCATAGGCAATGCTGAACTTCATTTGAGCACTCTCCCCTAGGCACACCAACAACTCCATCCTTAGCCTTGCTCCAAACCCTCAGAGGAGTCCTCAGCCACCCCTGACCCACCAAACCTGCTGGGTAAGGAGATGTGACAAGAGTTATGTTCCAGATTGTTTTGTCTCCTGGCCATCCCCAGATCTGTGAGTCGACTGACCCCCAAGAGTACACTGATCGAACTGTCCTAAAGCAATTAGGATAGCAACAGAAATCTCATTATGGCTTTCAGAAGAGCAGTAACAACTTCCAAGTTTTCACAGTTCCAATGCTATATCACTTAAGACATGGTGTCCATTATGTTATTAATATGTTATGTACATGTACCCCTTTAAGCCACAGGAGTGTTTTATTTGCATTCTAGCAGTGCTCAAGCCATGATTCAGATTATCTGATCCCAGGAACCCACACTCAAAAAAGGCATTTCACTGTATACCTGATTGATCATACAACAGACTATGGATTCCAGGGAACAAACTTGCAGCTTTTCAACAGCATGTTCTTTGACTGAGGTGTCTTCAATGCCTCAGTCAAGTTACTGTATTTTCATTGGATGCTGCACAGCACCAGGGCTGTGGTAACTGATCAAAGATGACCTGTGAGCCTATAGGAAGTGTGGAGTAACATGTATTTGTTTAAAACCTGAAGAGAGATGCTTAAGCTAGTAAGTTTATCATGTACTTATGACAGATTAAGTATATACAGTCAGCAATCAAAGTTCAGGGGATGAGCATTAAGACAGAGTGTACTCAGCTGTGCTGTCCACACCTGAGTGTCTCATGCCATCTGAAAGCCCAGGAGTATTCAAGCTAAATAGGCTGGCAGGAGAAAACTGTCTTTCTGAGGTGGCAGGTGGAGTTGAGGCAGGGTATTTCACAGACCTGAACAGGTGCCAAACACCTGCACTGTGGACAGATGAATCTTAGCACCATCATAGTTATGACAGAGCTCCAGGCTCAACTGCTAACACGCAAGTGTCCATTTGTTGGGGAACTGAATAGTTGCTTGACGCTTCACTACCTACTACTCACTGGACTACAATGGCAGAACAACACAGCAAGATCACACATTTCTATACTGTACACATCTACATTTAGGTGCCAGAATCTGAAACCAAATTCTACCCTGTGACATCTCAGGATGTTTCTGGAGTGTCAGTTGGGTGCTGGGTCAGATACCCCAGTGCACCTCAGAGAGCACTATGTGCCTACAGCTTTGCAAGTGAATTCAGTGTGGTATACCTGAGACCAAGACTGTATACAGCTTAATGTCATAGGTGGTGATAGGTGGTTTCCTTCACGCCTTTCTTTGTGTGCCACTGGAACATACCTTTAGCATAAATGAAATTCTGCAGGAATGGGACCTGAAGAGTATTGAAGATAGCAAGGTATTCTGCGTATTAGCTCCTGTGAAAAAGCCCAAATGTACATTCCAAGAATTTCCCCAATACGTGCCATTACATTATAACTCTGTCATTTTCGTCCTATATCTAAAGCTCCAAAGCTCCTGAAGTCAAAACTTGCCTTTCTGACCATACAAATTTTTTCTTCAAAGTATTTTTTTTTAAATACTTCTGCTAAAACAAAAAGGGTAGAATTAGCAAGAATTCATGCAACATCCAAAATGCTGCTAGGAAAGTCCTATGTGCATGCCATATACCTTGACTGACAATAGGTCATTAAAATTTATTCTCATAAGAATATGTGCCCATAACTAATGGATTAACTGTAAAGGTATATATTCTTATAAACGAGGATTAATTAGTTATCCGTTTGGATAGGGTGCACTGCTCATTTTTCAAATTCAGCTACAGGCAGTTTAACTCTGATAAGCGTCTGAATTCACTGGGAAAATCCTTCCCATAGTTAAAGTATCAGTTTAATTACCTTTCTCTACATAGTTGATTCTGAATATGTTGTATTTTAGTTCCCTTCAGCAAATGCTACAAATTCGAAATGTCAAACTGCTTATGCTTACCCACTACTGAAAAACCTATTATTAAACAAGACAGCCTTTTTTTGCAACTCTGTTGATGGCTCACTTCGGCAAAATTCCCACTGAAATGAATAGGAAATGTGCTAGAGTAATGTCAAGAGCGATCACAGGAGTGCTCTTCAGTCCAAAAAGCCTGGAAAGTAAAAGCTATGATCACATCAAGACCTAAAGCACTGAATTTCAAGTATACTGCCCACTATTTATATTAAAAGGGACAGTCTTGATCATCAGCCACTTCTATGTAAGCATCATTTCATTTGGCCATATTGTTGGCTAGGATAAACTGAAATAATTCTACATAATCTTAACAGAACCATTGACTAAATATAACTAGTCAGTGCATGCTTTATATGATTGAAAAATACTATTTTAATTAACAAGCCTTTTATGCCTGAAGAACTCCATGGTTATACACTGATGTGCACTCAGGAAGAACCTGACTCAATCCAGTGCAGATATAATGGATTTTTTGGGAGATCAGAATTACATCCCATGTCAGCCCCACAAACAAAAGATATCACAAGACACACACCACCCTTCCAGCATAAATTTTGAATGAGGCAGCTTTTTTTCTTTCTTCTCCCTGAAGTTTCAACATTTGTGAGATGTACGAATGAGCCATGATCGGCTGATGAAGTATTGAAACATTTATGACATAATGAATATGTCTGACAAACCTGGTGAAGCTGCTTTGAAAAAGGGAGAAAAATGTTGACAAGATTAATATAACTTAAGTTGCCACAATGACAGAAAACAGGAAGCCTGTCTTAACCCACCGTCTGTTGGGCTGAGTCCACGGGCTGCTGAGATCATGGAGAGGGACGGGCTGCTGTGCAGGGACCTGATGTAGTCCATGTAGGGATTAATGTATGGGTGAGGGGTGCTGAAGGGAGACTCTGATGTTGCAGAAGGATTTCGGTGTGGGGAAATCCTAAGGAATGGAAGCTCTGAGTATGTTGGGCTACTAGATAAGGCAGAAGGCCTGGAAGAAACAAAAGGAAGAAAAAAAATCAGCCAGGTTTTATCTATACAATAAAGAAAAATACTGTGAAGGTAACACGCTTGTTTCTTGAAGAATAACAACTAGGTTGCACACATACTGAAATCAACTGCCTGGAAAGAAGAAGGATGGGAAATTAATTCTTCTCTCTACCAACTATTAGCAACATTTCTCTGACCAATTTTAACATATTTGGTTTTATATTTGGTTTAGTCTTTACACCCCTCAATACCCTTTCCCCAAGGAGTTAAGGAGAAAATCACTTCAATTAGTAAAAAATATGCACACAGCATTACATAGTAATTCTTACTACAATATGAAATACATACTGAGATTCAGAATCATTTACATCTACAAAACCATGTGGCTATTGAAAAAGGAGCTTTGAGAGCCACATTGCACCCATGCCCTTCATTTGCCAGCTTACTCTTTCTGAAAGTGCAAGATGGCATGTTTATTATAGAAATGGCTTCACAAGTCCCAAACTTTGTAAGCCATTGAGACAGATGGGTCCTTTGGAGCTTTTTTTTGTTGCTGTCCCTTCCATTGAAAAATGCACAAAACTTGGTGGCAGAGGAAGAAAGATTGCTGCATGTGTGTGTTTTTAGTATGACGCCAGTGACCAATGTTTTTTAAAAAGACCCCCTTAATTAGCTACATCATTTTCGTGAAGGGAAAGCTGTGGTGCCCTCTCATGCTATGTGTGATGAACCAAGGCTGAAAGCTGAGTTCATAGCTGACAAAAGATAAATAACCTGCCATAACCCTCCCCATCATCCCACCCTGTCAAAACGACAGCGTCGGGGCTCTGCTTGGAGACCTTTCTCTCACAGTATCCCATCTCCAAAAGCACTGGAAAAAGTTCAAATTTCATCAGAAGGGGTTGGAATGCCTGCCCTTGCCAACCTGCTCTTTGGCAAAAGACAATGATTAAGCCTGTCACACATTTGCTGTAGTCCAACTGGCTGACCTGAACTAAATGCCTTTTTGTCCCTGTTTTTCCAATTAATTTAGCATATATACAGCACAGACACAGGCAGCAGCTGTGAGAGCAGTGAGGGCAGCCTGTTCCTTTGATGCTGTTGGCTTACAAAGAGTAATCAAACAAGAAATGTACTTTTTTCCCCTTTAACATACACATATCATGATCAATGGAGGTAGTTGTCATCACCTAAAAGGCCAACAGAACATAATCTTACATAGAAGGCAATTCTGTCCTGCCATCAGCTCAGAAATGCTAGCATATGAGTGGGATGGTGATCAAAGTCATGAATTCCTAACATGACGCCAGCTTCCCTGCCACGAAATCCACAAGGGCTTGTAAAATCTGAGGAATGAAGATTTCTCCTGATGTGTTTTTCTCCCTCTTTTCCCTTCCCTTTCCTATTTGACTTTTTTTGTGTTTTCTGCCCCACCAACAGCTTTCTGCAAGGTAAGCCTGTTTAGCTTTCCTGTATGAAAATACTTCCTGGTTCCAAAGTTTGTTAGAGAGCTGTATTTTGTGCTAGCAGCAGGTACCAACAGTGCAGTCACTCCTCTGGCACCCAAGCAAGTGAACCACATAAAGCTAAGCCACTCACTAGCACACCTTCACCATATTTGAAATGCACTGAGAACCTGAAACCAGGAGCACTTTCCACCACTGTGCAAACCACACATCTCCTTTCCTCAGAGAACTTTTCATCTGCATGGTTCTAAAGTACCTTTGTTTTACAGTGGAAGTGCATCTTTTATCTTGGTACTATGAAACCCCACCGGACATGAAACATTCATTGTCTCCTGATTCTCTATGAAGCCAAGTTTGGTAGGCAAGAGCTTTAAAAGTCATGGTGATGTAGGAAGCAGAAGTACAGTACCACAGCTGGGTATCACATTACAGAGTGTATTTCCCATCCTGGCAGTGAGGAAAGTACAGTAGTACAGCAGATTTAATTCAAGAGCAACAAAGAAACTAAGTTTGGATGTAATTTTACAAGTGATTCTTTTTTTATTGTGATCCCAACTCATAGATAGGAACATGAAGAGCATGCAGTCAAGCTGGGTCCCTGGCCTTATCTGGTGCATATTGAATAAAAAACTCTTTAAATGCTTATGCAAGAAGGCTGAAAGTCTGTATTGGCCTCAGTGATTCATTCTTCAGCTGGCCAACAGCCAAATGCTGCCGCAGGAGCAAGATTAAGAGCCAGGCTGTCAGCTTCTCCCTCCAGATCCAACAAGAGCCATTCAAGGACACCAGGACTCAGCTGCTCTTCTCCTTCACAGCCCTGCCTCTTTCCCTCTCTCCTCCCCTGAGCTCCTCAGTTTTCCTAGGATGCTAGGGAAAGGATACTGATCTGGGTAACATCAATCAGCAGCAGGCATATAAACAGTATTATCTGAGGCAGAAATAAGGAGTCATCAGATTCCACAAAGAATTCTCAGCTCTGGACTCTGATGTTTCCTGATTTCTTTCAAGTATCTGATTTTAACATGCTGCTAACTTGTATGCTTACTTTCAGTCTGGACTTTTCTCACTCCTCTGTGTTCCCAGATCCTCCTTTCCTTACAGACCCATTTTCCCTCATGCCTTCTTCATCTGCTCTCAGTCCCACAACTTGAGTCATCCTGATTTATTCCAATAAACGGCACATATCCTTCCTCTCCCTCTGTGATTAAACATCACTGTGAACATCTTTCACAAGTATTAACTCCCTCCTTCAAACTAAAATGCAGCTTTTAGAAAGGGTGCTGCCGAACACCCTTACTGTTGCTTTGCAACCTCCTAGTGTACCAATAAAGAATTACTTTTGTCCTGTAAACAGCAAACAGTACAGCCCAGGAGTGGCTCTGCAGATACTCATTCAGTGACAAGCAAATCAAAACTCCAGATGTGGATGGCAGTCATCTTCATAATTTTTATTTCACATGTATAGAATAATAGAATGGTTTGGATTGGAAAGTACCTCCACAGGTCATCTAGAGTCCTACTTTGCTGTCACGAGCAGGGAAAGAAGCTGGTGATCCTCCTTCAAACCCAGGACCCTTTGGCCAGCATCCTGCAACCTAGCCGTGCACCCTGTTGAATGGTGTTCTGCCTTGGCTCTGAGGTTACTTCATGGGATGCAATGAGGCTTCAGCATGAGAAGAGGGAAGGAGATTTTCAGTGATACTGCTTGACAATTTATGCCTCACCTAAAAACTATGGGAAGGCAGAACTTGCCCTGCATTTTCTCCTACACAGGGGTTCGTCTGTTATACAACATATTCAGTCCACTTAAGGGAGGGAGTGAAGCAGATGTACGCTCTTTTCTGAATCAGGACCTCTGTGTCTACTTCTAGACCCTGCAAACTCAAATTTAATACAAAGCTGATCATACTTTCAAGACATAGTTGAAGGTCTCCAGGTATGTGGGTAAAAGAGATCCTGTGCCTGTGTTTCACCACTAACTTTTATGCTGGCACATTAGGATGATTTTATTATTTTCTCAGCAACCTTGATTGTATCTACAACTCCAACGTAAATGAGAAGGAGTAGAGAACAGGGCTGGCTGTGAAGGTATCTCCTCCTTTCTGTCTAGAAGGCCTTCCTGTTCAGTGCTAAGGTGCTGAAATATCGTAAGTGCCACACAACTTCCATATCTAACATAGGACTTCCCGCTCCCCACCCATATCCAGCTTGCCAGCTTCTTCCTGTCCCAACTCTGATGCTCTGGGGAATCTCAACTACTCAGCCCGCGAATGGCACACACGTGCCGAGGCAGGAAGATCAATGCAAGGGCAAACTGGTGTATTTTTTCCTATTATCATGACACTACTTTGATGAATTGTTGCAGAGGTGTCTGCATAGTCTTAAAAACTTATACAGTCACACCAGTTCAGCAGCTGTGAACAGCATCAATTGTAGGGCAAATCACAGTATGTGTGAAGCCGTTTTTTTTTAAAATGTTTTTTTTCTGGCCGCTGCTGAACCACAGGTAAGCTATCTGTAGGATTTCAGTTACTACTCATGAAAATGGTATGTCATTTTGTTTTGTTGCTTACAGCTGCAATAGATGAACTCTGCACAAGACGATTGACTAGAAGCAGGTTTGGATTTTAACCACCACAAAAACTGAATCAAATGCAATTCCCTTTTCAGTCCATACAGCCCCTTTTTAACTTGTGAAGGAAAAACATGGGAATCTGAGAATTGATGAGGCAAGCATGAGCAAGTTATATATATTTCAAAATGATTTGCATGCACAGATCATTACCTAGTATTATCTTGAAAGGATCACACATTCTTTCCATCAGCAGAAAAAAACTGAGATACAGGGACTCCTACCACATACTTTAGGCTGTTTTTTGTACTTAAGCATTAGCCAGTTTTACAAAGAGGAAGATCAGATTGCCCAAATTCAAATCCTATCTCTTTCTTTGGTACTAATGGAACAGCTAACTTGAGGTGACATACTGCTGTCTGGCTCTGGCTAGAGGTGAAAGTCCCTGGGTAGGTAAGCCAGCACAAGGCTTGTTGACTGTGGGGTCCTTTCAACCATCCTCTCAGTGCCCTGCTGATGAGATTAGGGGATCAGCCCAAAGTCCATGAAACTACCTTCTGTGCATTCATGCATGTAACTGAGTTAGGAATTGAGGAGGGGGGAATGGAAAGAAAAGAGACCCAGTTCAGGGTGCTGGGAAGCAGCAAAGGCCATCTACTCCCTAAGAAAAGGCAAGCCAGGAGCCACAGGCGGGCAATGCACCCCATGCCACCAGATCTGAGTGACCAGAGCCAGGTGCTGCTAACACAGTCAGTTAGCAAGAGACTGTGATTGTGAGACTGTGACTTGTGAGACAAGGCAAAGTGACAAACCAGGCCTGGGCTGGGTCAGTCAAGTGCAGAAGGAGACAGGGACAAAGACAGGTCAGGAGACAAGTTACGCCATAGTTCTGAGGGTTCTGTCCAGAACAGCTCCCTACAGTGCAGATCCCAAGCTCAGCCAGGAGCAGGACCTGAAAAGGGCACTACTTACAACACAGGTCAGACAGCTCAGATAAAAAGGAGTTCTAGGATGCATGAGGTGTTGGTAGAGGTCTCCGGTGAGGCCACTCGAGACAATTACAGCCAATTAGTGGCCTCAGGGTACTTGCTATGGAGTGCTTGAACTGTTTTAATACACGCCAAAAATGCCAATACAGTGCAAATTGTCCCTGTTCTCTCTCTTGCAACTGTGAAAATACAGGAGGCCCCAGGGCATACTAAAACCCCCACAGTTGTCACAGGCATCCTTCAACAGCAATGTTTTCTGGAAGCAGATGTAAAGCCACTCAGAATGGCCACAAAGGTCTGTGCCACAGGAAAATCTGGATTACTGTTTTTGAGGCTGGTTTGGTGTTAGAGATCTGTCATAAATGGTTTCCAAATAACTTTAAGCTGTGCTTGGACAAAAACCTCTTTTAAGCATAACCTATCTTAAAAGAAAAATCATGGCGATTTAAGCCCTTTCTGATTTTAAAGGAAACTATAACTTCAGGACCGGAAATCTTAATGCCAAGTTTTGTCCTGATAAAATTTTAAATGGCTCTTTTATGAATCTGTTGAAAAATACATTTATATTGAAAACAGCAAGTGATCCTTAACTATAACATTGTAAATATGACACTGAGCTGAGGTTACAGATGGAACAATAATCTATCTCACAGAACAAAGCTTGTCAACGAAGTGGGATGAAATATTGTAACATAACCTAATTTATTATTGCCTTTTCATCCATCTTGTTATATTATGAATGTGTCAAAGTTCAAACCTCGATATTTAATCATTTAACAGTACATTATTCAATGCTGGAGCAAGCATTGATGGCATAACTCTCATACCAATGATATCCACACTGTTTCTCTGATACCTGTTCAATTCAGTCCTGCCTGGAGAATTGAAAAATATTAAACTCATTAAACTGCCTATGATACTTTTCTTTTATATTTTTCTTTTTTTTTTCCTGCAATAATCTTATGATGTCTGCCCACGAAACATTAACACTTATTTCTAGTAGAACCTGGAAGATGAACAAACAAGGACTTTCTTGGTATGTAATGATTCCTATTCTAAAGCATGTGGCTCAATTCCTTTGGTAGTATCTCCTACATTAAATTTCTATTGTTTATTTAATACCATAGTTGCTTGTACAGACTGACCCTTCAGCACCAGTAGCCAACAACTGGCTAATAAAAGGTTTTTATATTAATAAAGTTGAGCTCTGAGATTTCAATGCAAAGCAATTGAGGCCAGTACTGAGCATTTTTAAAATGCAATCAAGAGTCCTTTTCTCTTTTCACTTCTAATTGAATTGGTAAACAATCAAACTCATAAATACATACTATGGGAAATCAATAATATAATTTTTAATACCTATTTTTTTTCCAGAAGTCCCAGCTTCAAATGGGCACTCCATTCCCCTAGAATCACTCACTGCCTCAAAGCTGCTATATCACATTGTTGGACTTAGGAAAACTAAGCAAATAATTATGAATATTTAAAGAATTATTTGAAAACATAGGAATGTCGGAGCACACTTCATATAAAACAGCTCAGGTGCTGCAAAAGAGTAAGCCTTGTTAACTCTATTTTCTTAATGGTGGAAATGAAGAAAGAGAAAAACACGAGCATGTTTTTAAATCCTAATACAAAAAAAACCCTCTTGATTTCCTGTATCATTTTCCATGTTTCAATACCTAGTGAATATTTGCTCACTTTTCCTCCAAAATTCACACTGGAACTGTAATCAGCACAGGGAAGTAAGTCACAGAATCTGATTTGATAGCAACCTTTCATTCAGTAGATGCATGCTCAAATAAATCATGAGTCCGTCCATGACTATGTAGTTCACATAGAAGCTAGATCAGGGTTTAAGGTACACAGACTCTGGTTTGGTTTCCATCACTTATCTGCTGTCCACCTTGTACAAGCTTGTTTTCTTCCTGATCCACTCTTTCCCCATCTTTAAAACTGTGGTAAAGCACTTGGAAAATGTTCAGTATCTACAGTGGGAAGGTCAGATCAAGAGATCCTATGTTACGAGTTTTTTCTCACTGAGGCAAGGACAATGCCTTACAAAATGCGTGCAGTTCTGGTATGTACATTCCTAAAACATACAAATAACCTCACTTGGGGTTAGAATAAAAAGCTTGTCCCACATAAAGTTAAAAGG